>LNAC01001012.1:77646-222918 GCA_002007465.1 Ailurus styani | reverse complement strand
GGGCCTCGATCCCAGGACCCTGAGATCATGACCTGAGCCGAAGGCAGAGGCTTTAACCCACTGAGCCACCCAGGCGCCCTCCAGCTTTCTTTTGATGTCCATTGGCATGGTACATTGTTTTCCACCCCCTTATTTTAAATCTGGAGGTGTCTTTGTGTGTAAAATGAGTTTCTTGTAGACAGCATATCGATGGGTCTTGTTTTTTTATCCATTCTGATACCCTGTGTCTTTTAATTGGGGCATTTAGTCCATTTACATTCCGAGTAACTATTGAGAGATATGCATTTAGAGCCATTGTATTGCCTGTAAGGTGGCTGTTACTGTATATTGTGTCTCTTTCTTTCAGGTCTATGTTTCTTTTAGGCTCTGTTTGCTTAGAGGACCGCTTTCAATATTTCTTATAGGCCTGGCTTGGTGTTTGTAAATTCCTTTAGTTTTTGTTTTTCCTGGAAGATTTTGATCTCTCCTTCTATTTTCAGTGACAGCCTAGCTGGATATAGTATTCTTGGCTGCATATTTTTCTCGTTCAGTGCTCTGAGTATATCATGCGAGTCCTTTCTGGCCTGCCAGGTCTCTGTGGATAGGTCTGTTGTCTGTCTAATATTTCTACCATTGTATGTTATAGACCTCTTGTCCCAAGTTGCTTTCAGGATTTTCTTTTTGTCACTAAGACTTGTAAGTTTTACTATTAAGATGACAGCGTGTGGACCTATTTTTATTGATTTTGAGGGGGGTTCTCTGTGTCTCCTGGATTTTGATGCTTGTTCCCTTTGCCAAATTAGGGAAATTCTGTACTGTAATTTGCTCCAGTATACCTTCTGCGCCCCCTTCTTCTTCTTCTGGGATCCCAATTATTTTAATATTGTTTCATCTTATGATATCACTTATCTCTTGAATTCTCCCCTCAGTATCTGTTTGTCTCTTTTCCTCTTCTACTTTATTCTCTGTCATTTTGTCTTCTAAATCACTAATTCCGTCTTCTGCTTCATTTATCCTAGTAGTAAGAGCCTCCGTTTTTGATTGTACCTCATTAATAGCTTTTTTAATTTCAGCTTGGTTAGATTTTAGTTCTTTTATTTCTCCAGAAAGGGTTTTTATTTCTCTAGTGAGGGATTCTCTAGTATCTTCCATGCTTTTTTCAAGCCCAGCCATCACCTTGATAATTGTCTTTCGGAACTCTTCTGTCATATTACTAATGTCCTCATTGATTATTTCCCTAGCCGTCGTTACTGCCTCTTTGTGTTTTTTTTTTTTATTTGTTCCACCTTTTCATTTTATGCAGATAAGAATAGATGGATGAGAGAACAAAATACTAAAGGGTAGCAATGACCCCAGAAAAATATACACTAACGTAATCAGAAGAGACCTAGAACTGGGAGAAGAAAGAGGGAAAAAACAAGAAACAAAAACAAACAAAAAACCAAAATCAAACAAAAACAATAAAATAAAATAAAATAAATCCTTTATCTATATCTATATTACCTATTTCTGTTTCTATATCAATCTCTGTCTGTGACTCTGTCTCTATCTCTATCTACATCTCTATCTATTAGACTGGTGAATTGAATAGACCGTATACGTATACAAAAAATAAAGTTAAATACAATGAAGGGATAAAATATGATTATAATAATGAAAGTTAAAAAATATTAAAGTGTTGATAAGATAATAGTTAAAAAACGTTGAAATAGGATAAAGGAAAAAATTTAAAAGAGAAAAAAATAAAATTCAAAGAATTTAACTTTGAACTGCTGAAGAATCAAGGGGAAAAAGCCATTAATTCTCTGCATTGCTTTCCCCTAGCTCTGGAGTTCTGCAATTCTCAGCAACTTGGCCTTGGCTGGATGTTCTTGCTGATCTTCTGGGTGGAGGGGCCTGTTGCTGTGATTCTCAAGTGTCTTTGCCCAAGTTGGAATTGTACCACCTTCGCCAGGTGCCAGGCTACGTGATCACTCGGGTTCGCTCTCAGGAGCTTTTGTTCCCTGAACGCTTTCTGTACAGCTTTGGAGGACAAGAATGCAAATGGTGGCCTCCCAGTCTCCGACCCGGAGGAGTCTAGTGCTCGGGGCCTCACTCCTCAGTGCGCCTTCAGAGAAAACCAGTCAGTTCCTCCCATTTCCCTGGTTTCTGGCCGCACTCTGAGCTCCCCCGGCCTGTGACTGAGCATTTCTGTCTCTGGTGCGCAGGCCCGTTTGGAGTCTCCAATCCCAGCAGATTCATGCAGCCTCTCTGGCACCACTCCTCCCGGAGGAGGAAGGAGGGGGTCTGTCCCAATCTGCCGCCCGTGGTGTCCCCACTCAGAGAGCAGTGGCCTGATTGTGCTCTGGATCACGGCCCAAGGTAACATTGAGCTGAGGGACACCGTCTCAGCTTGGCTCCATCTCTCCCTTTTCCTTCTCCTCTCTGATACCTGGGAGCTCTGTCGTGCTCAGACACCCCTGGTCTTTTTGTGTCCCCGTGGGTCCTGAGACCACACTGTGCCTATGAGGTCTTCACCCCCCGGTTAACCTCCGGAGCGACGTCCCTCAGTGGAGCAGACTTCTCAAAGTTCCCATTTTGTGCTCCCCTGCTCGCTTACTTGCTGGGAGCCGGCCCCTCCCCCGGGGTCTATCTTCTCATCGCTTCAGATTCACTTCTCTGCACGTCCTACGTTCCGGAAAGTGGTCGATTTTCTGTTCCTAGAATTGCTGCTCTTCTCTTCAGTCTCCTGTAGAATTTGTAGGTGTTCAGAATGGTTTGAGGAATATCTGGGTGAATTTCTGGGATCTGATGATAATCGGTCTCCTAGTCCTCCGCCATCTTGCTCCTCCTCTGGACCACCATTTTGTGTAATGTTTCTGTCATACATTATAGCTTAAAAATTCACTTTGAGTGTTCATTGCTCTGAGGGTGAAGCACAGTCTTCTTTGTTAGGCATTTTGGGAGTTCCATCTTGCCTATCCCAACTCATTTTTCACTACCATCAATTCTAGCCCTTTTTTCCCTTTTTAAGTTAATCACTACTTTAGTTGTTAAAAATTCTTAATGTTGATGGTTTCACTCTTGAAATGGTGTATAAGCTCTCCCAGAATATGTATGTCATATTAGGATCTCTGCATTCAGTAAATGCTCAGAGTATGCTTGTTGAATAAAAGAATCTTCAGATTTTTGAAATGCAGTCAGTATTGCTATTAATATCAAAACACATTTGTTCAAGTAATCTCTGAAGTAAAGGGAATTCAAATCCCATTCCACCATCTGTGATGTCAGTATCTGAAATGTGCTCCATCGCACAAGACTCTACCCCTTGTCTGTATTTGTCTCAGTGGGGAGGGGCCCGGATAATAGGTATTGTCACTGTAGGTCTCTACATTACAGTATGGTGACATGAAAAGCACCCTTTGGTGACACATTTGGTGATTTTCTGGATGATACATTCTTAAAGGATGCAGATTTTATCTTGGTTTCCTCACTTCTTTAAATGATCTTCCACACTCTTTGGTCTGCTGTTTGTTGCTTCTCTCTGTGTTTTTCCCAATTATACTCAAGTGCTTATCACAGGGATATAACAAAGGGGGGAGGGAGTCAAATCAAAAGGAGAAAAATACCATCTCATATAACAAGAAAAACTTCATTTTAATTTTTTTATAATAATGACATCTAGGTATAATTTAGGTTATTTTTCACTTTAAACAGGTTATTATCTCCATAAGAGGAAAAAAGTGTAAAAACTTGAATGTAAACTACTGTGGAATGATGTATGCCTGTGGTGTAAGATAGTACGAATCTCTCTGTGTTACTACAGGTTGCTTCCTGTGACAGAATAGCAGTGGCAAATCCGTGATTATCTATGGATCGGTGCATTTTGGATTGCATGTACTGTCACATATACATGTTGTGCAAGTTACCATGTATTGTGTGTTAGATGATGGAGAAAACAGTGATTGTTATAAAACCAGTGATGTGAAATTTATATGTGCACTCTGAATTTATATGTGGTTTTGCAGTGTAATTGGAGGTTCTCAAACATCTCTTCTAAGATACCAATTCAATATCCTCTGTTGCTTTCTTAGGTTTTTTAGAGATGGCATGGGGGGATAGTTCAGAACTGGTAGGATAGAGGTACTAAGTTCTACCAATGATTTAGAGTAACGCTTTGCATATATCTCTGCTTATTCTCCTATAATATATGTACTCATACTTACTTTTTAAAGTGCTGTGCCTTTATTAAGCTGTGAGCTTCCTGAGGGGAAGAACCACAATTCATTCATTATTTTAGAGAAAAGTTAATTCTCAGGAATGCAGTGGTTCATGAACTTGGCCTGGTATTTGTTTCTTTATAGCTTATTAGCAAAGTGATGAATGCACATATGGATAATAGATAATTGGGGTATTTAATCAGTTACCTAATGACTGAGGATTTGATTTTTACTTTATATTATTTTATTACTGAAACAGACTGCCCAGTAGATATTATAAACATTATCTAGAGAACAATTAGGTTTGCGATGAGTTATTTTACTTAGAATGCTAGTTGAAATTAAATGTTTATTTGTACCACTATCTTGATATAATCTAAATGTATTTTAAAAGTACTTCAGTGTCTTTGTTCAGGTAACTTACTACCCTTTAAAAATGGGCTGCTCAAGTATTGTTTCTCTTCTATTTGGCAGAGACCAGATGCATTAATTAATAAAGGTCATTGTGCTACTTAGTCATGGTGAGCTTTTAATGACTATTACCTGAACATCTGCTAGGTTCATCACTGCGTTTACCAAGAACATCCAATACAGTATAGATGCTGTACTTTGGAAATCTGACTTGGGCTAATCTAAATTACTGTGTAAGAACATTTTAAAATTACTTAAATTTTAAATAATCGTAAGAAAGCCCTTATCTTTCTGTAAAGTGAACAATCAAAAATGTCAGTGAAACACTTCTGGAATGGTTATACTTGATAAGCCTGGCATCCTGTAGGCTGAATTCTTAGTGTCTAGGAATTGTTTGTGCAGAATTGGGTGGGGGGAAGCAGTGACTTTCTCATGCATTCTGCTTATCCTCTGAAACCTTGACTGGAAATGTGGGGTTTGGAGTGGAGTTGAAAGAAAAGTTAAGTTCATCCAGACTCTGCTGGGAGAAAGTTGAGGAGTAAGAGAGTGATTAAGGGGTTTTCAAAAATAGGACCAAGTATTTTTTAAATTTTGAAACAATTACAGTGCTCGATTTGGCATATACTACAATTGAAATAATTACAGAGTCATAGCAAGTAGGAAAACATCGTACTGAGAGGTCCCATGTACCCTTCACCCAGTTCCCCCCTCCATGAGAACATGTTACAGATCTGTAGCTAAATATGAAAACCAGGATATTGACATTGTTGCAATGGAACAGTTCTGCATGTATTATGTGTATTGTGTAGTTTATGCAGTTATCACATGTATGGATTCGTGTAACCTCCAAGCCTAAAATTAGGCAGAATGGCTGAAAGTCCAGGGAGGGTGCACTCTGCAGGGTGCTTACGGGTAGAGTGATGCCTTGAGTAACTCAGCTCTTTTCATTTTTCTCCTCAGTCACACTCAGTTTTTGTCCTGATGTTTGCAAGGCAGCTGCTGCATCTCTTTCCTTAGGTCCAGGAGTCAGACCAGAAGAAAAATGAAAAGGGAAATCCAGAATGGGTGTCATGTGTATAAAGAAACCATAAACATTTCCTTAACCACCAGCCAGAACTGTATCACATGGCTACAAGGTGGCCTCGGTAGCAAGAATTTTTTAACTTGAAACATTCTTGCTGAAAAGATGTGCAGTTCTGTTGGTAAGGGCCATGTAGGAATACTGGATAGGCACCTAGCGGTGTTCATTGGGGAATGCAGATTTAAACAGCAATGAAATACGATGTTTGCCTAAGACTGGCTAAAATTAAAAAATATGAATAATGTTCAGTGTGATGAAAGAGTTACTAACATATTGTTTGGTATACCTTTTTGGTGGGCAGTTGTGGTATTCTTCATCAAAATTAAAAATTGTGCTTCATCTGGCTCATTGTTCAAATCTGTGATTCTGTTTTGTAGAACACACTGTTCCTGCATGTGTACATAAAGGTCTTCACTGTGGCATTGTGTATATAATACGAAACCATCTGAAATTGTCTGAATAACTCAGGAGAAAGATGAGTACATAATGATGTATCCATTCACTGGAGTACAGTACAGCCATTAAAAATAATTAGCTTGAGGGGTGCCTGTGTGGCACAGCGCAGTTGATTAAATGATCAACGAACCCTTGGTTTTGGCTCAGGTTGTGATCTCAGGGTTGTGAGATCAAGCCCTGTGTTGGGCTCCCTTCTCAGTGGGGAGTCTGCTTGGGATTCTCTCTCTCTGCCTTTTCTCTTGTTCATGCTTATGTGTGCGTGCACTCTCTCTCTAAAATAAAGAAATCTTTTTAAAAAATCAGTTTGTTTTTGTATGAACAGATCTGGAAAATAGTCTTGAGATACAGTGAGTAGAAAAAAAATTACAGAACAGTGTGCATCATTTGGTTCTGTTGCCTGTCCTCCGGTATGTACGTATGTGTTTATGCATGTGTTCTTCTGCATGAGTGCATGTGTGTGTGTGTATATGGTATGATTATATCTGTGTTGGAATATGCAGAAGGAAAAGATTTTTTTTTAAAGATTTTTTTTTTATTTATGTATTTCATAGAGGGAGAGAGATCACAAGGAGGCAGAGAGGCAGGCAGAGAGAGAGAGGGGGAAGCAGGCTCCCCGCTGAGCAGGGAGCCGGATGCGGGCCTCGATCCCAGGACCCTGAGATCATGACCTGAGCCGAAAGCAGAGGCATTAACCCACTGAGCCACCCAGGTGCCCGATGTGGAAAAGATTTTATAGAAACACTAACACTATCAGAGCTGTGTACCTCACATCAGCTGAACCCTGGTGCTGTGCCTGTTCTTACTGTAGATGAACTGTCTCTGCTCCTGTGTCATGCGGCCCCTCTCCTTGTGCACTGTTCTCTGTGCTCTCCTCCACTGCTAAACGTAGCTCCCTCAGCTCTCTGTTCTCTGTGTCTTCAGTGTCCCTCCTCTAAGGGATCATTCCCATCATTACACCAATTGTTATTTCTCTCAAATAAATGAGAGAATGGAGTACCTCCCTTGCCAGCAGCTATTCCATTGCTTTGTTTCCCTTTGCAGTAAAGCTCCTCCAAGGAGTTGTCTGTACTCACTGTCTTCAGTGTCTGCTCTTCCATTTTCTTTAAAATCCACGTTAGCCAGACTTTCATCCCCATGACTCCAATTTAACATTGGTGATAATCCAGTTTAAAATTTGCTTTTAAAATCATAAGTCTTATCTGAATTAGAATATGTTATCCATATCACTTTATATTTCTGTGTTAAGTATGATATATTTAGGGAAATGTATAGACTTTACCACTCATCTGTAGTTGCTATGGTTGTATCATAAAGAGGAACTTAAAATGGAAACAAATTTTAAATGCTGTTCTGTCATATTGGGTACTACACTTGTTGCTTTGTAATATTGGGTCCCATATGTCCTTTTTATGACTGTTCCTTAATCCTTCCTACTACTGAGAGGTTGTTTAGCTTTGACCAAACAGATGGTTTCAGGTTTCCCTCTAATATGTTGAATGAAGTTGTGAATGAATAACTGACTTGAGTGAGCATGAAAATAATTAGTGTGCAGGAAGGAGGTTTAGTACAGAAAGAAAACAAAAAATTCAAAGTTAATCTGATGCATAATTAATTATATCCATAATTGACTATGGTGTTGTGTGGTTTAGCTTTTAGTAATCTGTTAAAAAGTCTTTTGAGGATGTGGAATTGTTTTAGAATTATTTTAAAATCCTCTGGTTATGGCCCCAAAGGAAATAGTCAGTGGGCTTTTTTTTTTTTTTCCACAAAAGGAATATAAAAAATCCTGTTCCTCAGTTGTTGGTACCCCTGCAGTTGAGAGCAACACTAATTGGCTCAGCAGCAGCTCTTCCTGCCCCTGGGTCCTGTCCCCATGCTTTAATGAACCACCGTTTTGCACCAAAGATGTGTCAAGAATTCTTCCTTGGTCGTCGGCTATGGACCCCACCCCCACTGAACCTCACTTATATTCTGAAACTTCATCATTGGCATCCAGACGTGGGGCTTTGCGTCTTTACATGTGGATTCTGAGCTTCAGTGCAAAATTGAATGACTGGATGAAGCTATCGTATGTGTATTCTAGACCATCAACACTAGACATCTCAGTGCCAACACCTCTGGCTTTAAGGAATAAGTGACCTATGATGAACATTTGGATCTTGACCTCATTCTGACCAGTTCCTGGATCCCTGAGAGGACGTGTGCACCACAGCACAACCATCACAAGAAACTCCCACGCCCTGAACTGAAAGATGAGACTCATGCTCCTTTCCTTTCTGAGTCTCCTGGACAGTCTGTCTGTATTTCTCTGTATATCTTCAATAAACTCTGCTTTCACTCCCCCCCCCAAAAAAGATTAATTGGCTCAAAAGTATTGAGTCTAATTAATTTGATGTTAAAGAGAGATCTAGAGAGGTCTGACTCTTTCTGACCTTTGCATGTTAAAATTTCCCACTCTGTGAATTGGTGTATTTTTCCTTTTAATTCTGCCACTTTTGGCTTTATATATTTTGAACCTATGTTATTAGGTTCATATTTATGTCTTCCTCCTGGATTGATTCTGTTGTTACTGTGAAATATTCCTTTTTATCTCTGGTGATGATTCCTGCCTCTGTCTGCTTTGTCTAGCAAGCATACAGTGATAACAACTTTAAATTCACATTTGCATGGTATATCTTTCCCCATTCTTGTTGCTTTTAAACTTTCCATCCTTATATTTAAGATGGGTCTCTTCTTCTTCCTCTTCTCCTCCTTGTCCTCCTCCTTTTTTTTTTTTTTAAATATTTATTTAGAGAGAGAGAAAGAATGCATGAGTGGGGGGTGGGCAGAGGTAGACGCAGACTCCCTGCTGAAAAGGGAGCCTGATGTGGGGCTTGATTCTGGGACCCCAAGATCATGACCTGAGCCAAAGGCTAACTGCTTAACTGACTGAGCCACCCAGCTACCCCAAGATGGGTCTTTTCTATGTAGTGTGTGCGTGTGTGTGTGTGTGTGTGTGTGTACACACACACACACACACACACACACACACCATATATATATATGGTTTTTTAAAAATCTGATTATTTTAGGGACACCTGGGTGGCTCAGTCAGTTGGGTGTCTGCCTTTAGCTCGGGTCATGATCCTGGGGTTAATCAGTGCTGTTCCCCACTTCCCAGAAAAATCTAGGGACCTTAAAATACTTCAACTCCACTTATGTCTCACTGTCTTTAGGCATCATTCACCCATGCTTTAATTCTATATTTTAAGCCCCATGTTCCTAATATCCATGCACTTACCTTTTCTTTTGCTCGTTGTTTCTTCCTTCATGTCTGTTCTTCCACCAGGGCTCATATTCTTCCACCTGAAAAACTCCTTTTTATTATTTTAGTACATGGATGCTGACCATTAAGTATGTCAGCTGTTGTTTGTCTGAAAATGTTTTATTTTTGGATTCAATTTTGAAGGATGTTTTTTAAATTTCTTGAAGTTCTAAGTTGCTCGTTATTTTCTTTGAGAACTTTAAAGGTTATTTCAGGATCTTCTGACTTTTCAGTTTTGGTTTAGAAATTTGCTGTAAGTCTTATTGCTGTGCCTTTGAAGGTTATCTGTTTTTTTGTTTTTTGTTTTTTCCCTTGATGCTTTTAAGGTTTCCTCATCTTTAGGTTTCATGGGTTTTACTCTGGTGTGTCCAGATGCTATTTCCTATGTTTGCATTTTGCTTGCAGTTTGTGTTGCCTTTTCAATCTGTGGATTGCCATTCTCTCTCTTTTTTTTTTTTTAAGACTTATTTATTTATTTGACACAGAGAGAAAGAGAGCACAAGCAGGGGTAGTGGAAGGCAGAGGGAGAGGGAGAAGCAGGCTCCCCACTGATTAGAGAGCCCAATGCGGGACTCCCAGGACCCTGAGATCATGGCCTGTGCTGAAGGCAGACACTTAACCAGCTGAGCCACCCAGGCGTCCCTGGATTGCCATTTCTGCATATTAGTTCTTTAAAATTGTTTCTGCCCTATTTTCTGTATCTTCCCTTTTTTGGGACACTGATTACATGTGTGATAGGCCATTTCCTGGTATGCTATGCCCTTTCATGTCTTTTCCATCCTTTGATCTCTTCTTGTTTCAGTCTATATATTTTTATTGACTTATATTCTAGATTATTAATCCTCTCTTTAGCTGTGTCTAATCTACTGTTAAGCCTGTCTGCTGAATTTTTAATTCAGTGGTTGTATTTTTCAGTCCTAGAATTTTCATATGATTCTTTTAAAAAAGAAGAAGAAAAGATTACAAATCTTTGGTGAAAATCTCCATCTTGTAATCCCTTTTCCTGAACATATTAATTACAGAATTAAAAAAAAATTGATACAGCATTATCTGTCTTAACTTGTAGGTCTCCTCCTTGCCTTTTTTGGGGAATTATTTCTTTCTATGCCTGCTAAATTTTTAGTAAATGGTAGCTGTTATATATGAAAAATTTGTAGAGATTTTGGATAAATTAGTAGCTCTTCGCAGGCAGTTAGAGAAGAGGTAGAGCAACTTAGTCCATCATACTTGAGCTCTCTGAAATTTAGGATTATTTTTTTTTAAGATTTTATTTATTTATTTGACACAGAGAGAGAGATTACAAGTAAGCAGAGAGGCAGGCAGAGAGAGGAGGAAGCAGGCTCCCTGCAGAGCAGAGAGCCTGATGCGGGCCTCGATCCCAGGACCCTGAGATCATGACTTGAGCCGAAGGCAGAGGCTTTAACCCACTGAGCCACCCAGGCGCCCTGAAATTTAGGATTTATAAGGCCTTGTTTATGTCTAGCTCTCCATGAATCCTAGGGTATAGTCATTCAGGAACCTGAGCTGGACATCTGGGTGCCTACTAGGAATTAGGCCCTACGTTCCTGCCTCATTGATGAGTCCCAGGCTCCGAATTTTTGACTTCTTAGGACGTTGAGACTGACGACAACTCTGTTTAGCCTTTTAACTGCTGTTGGTACTGTCTGCTTGGCAGTCTGTGATGGTTGTTATGAAAGAGCAAGTGTGTTGAGTTAAGCAGCTGAAATTTTAGGTTAACTTCTCTTTGTTTTCTTTCTCTGTGGGATCTTGGCCCTCAGGTCCTGGCTCTCCTAGCTACCCTGAGCTCTCTTGTGATACTGAAAAATGCTGATTTTCTGTCTCTTAGCAGTTTTTATCTGGGGCAGGCAGTATTTTTACTCCTTTTCTCTGGTGCAGACTGACCCCCACCCCCAACCACCCATCTTCCTTCATTCTTACTGTCTGTAATGCAGTATGTATAACAGTATGTATAAGTATACAGCATATAAAAATATGATTGCTGGAGATCTGGCAACCATCTTTGCACCAGGAGGTGACTTTGAGTATATAAGCCTTAAAAAGAGGTTGTGGAGGAGAAAGATAGAAAGATCGAGGAGCCTGAATTCCTGTTGACTCTATGAAGTCCTCACGTCATACCTGAATGACTTAGTTCTAGATTTCCTAGACATTAGAGAAAAAAATCAACATCTTCTCTTATTTTAGCCTGCGATTTTAAGTTTTGTGATATAGTCAAATTAGTTTAATACAGATTAATAAAGTGAGGGTTCCTGGGATCAATATAAGTATATATTCACATAACATACTAAGAGTCACTACTCAGTCTTTTATTTAGTTGTGACATACATACAGGTGTCATGCACCTGAGTGAATAATCTTGTGGATAGGTCCTCTAATATATCTGGTGTACTTGCCCAGATGCTATTATCACTTTAATTCCCAGAGAAGGAAACAGGAAAATTCAAGTTAGTGGGAGGAATGTTCCTACAAGGACAGACTAGACAAATTCTAGTGTTGTTATTTATTGTTCTTGGCAAGTTACTTATGACATACCTACCACACTATCCCAGTGGACTGCACAGGGGGATTATCGTACACTGTCTTAAAACAATATTTTCCTTCCACTCAGCAAATACAGTTCTATGGACAAAATATGGCTGTAGACCATATGTGGTAGTGGGGGAAATGAAAAAAGCTAGGAGTGATTGAAAAAAAATTTAGAAATTAGTGTAAAATCATTACATGTAGAGGGATCAAAGAAAAAAATGTTAAAGATGATGCTAAGCTTTTGAACTTGAAATCTGGCATAGTTATGCTATTGGTACAGAAATAGGCAAGTTAGGGAGGGGTTCTTTGCAAGGAAATAAATGTTTCACTAAAATTCTTAAAATTAAGAATATGTTTCATTTAAGAAATAATTTTTCCTCTTGGTACATATGAATTCTTTGCATAATGCGGATTGCATTACACCAACATAAAAGAATTTTCTTTATCTTATTGCCATCCTGAGTGATATTGCAGGACTTAACCTAACCTCAGGTTGCAGCTGTTTCCTTACATATTCAAAAGCTGCTTCTACCCATAGACTGTATTTTCAGAACAAGTTTTAAAACCATTTACATTCGAATGTATGTGATGGAACTATGACTCTGTTGAAAACAGGAATTCACCATAAAGCAGCATTTTGTCCTTATTTTGACAAAGATTATAATTAGCATCTTAGGACTTATGGTAGTATCTGTTCACATTTTTGAGGTATACACTTAAGAATGACTCACTATCTTAACTCACTTGTTTAAGTTCACTGTCATTCAAAAGCTCTTTCATTCTGCTTTTCTTTTTCTGGCTTTTCTTTTTCCCCAGTGAATAGAATTATTGTGCTAAGTCTCACACTGCTGAATATAACCTTTGTTTTTTCTTAATTGGTGCATATATGCCATGCCTCTAGGCATATTCAAAGCTTTTACTTTTGATGGCTGGCATTTTGCTGTTCAGTCTTGGCAGTAAGAATAGTATAGTGAGAGCTGGTAGTGTGTAAGAATAGTGAGACAGCAAGTTCACTTGTTAATAGAATGAATGTATAAATACTACATAATTTATGTTAGTGAACATATGCATCTTTTGTCTAGGAATGTACTATAAATTTAGTTGTATCCAATTAAAGGCTATTCCAGGAACTACCATCAGGCTTCATAATTGAGCTGGCCTGATGTTTGAAAGAATATCTGATCAAACAAAATTCCAGGCAAATAATCTGAATAGTTCTTAGAGTTTACGATAGGATCCAACCAATAACTTAAGACTTGGTGAGCAGACCTAAACAGTCCATTATAGAAATTCTCCTAGTTTTGCCGCACTGCATATAGACATTAACACTCGGTTACTTGTGCAAGATTTTGAGACATCGAGGCCTATTTGTGGTACCACTGCTTAATGGCTATATAATAACTGTCCAGTATTAACCTCTCCAAGTCTGTCTTCTCATCTCTATAGTGGTACCTGTGTCACTAGATATGTGATTGGGATTAAATTAGAAAATTCTTGTTCGTTCATTTAGTCATTCAGGAAGTTTATTGAACCTCAGTTATGTGTCAGGTACTGTGCTAGGCACTGGTTTAGAGTGGTAAATAAAATGATATGGACTGGGCGCCTGAGTGGCTCAGTGGGTTAAAGCCTCTGCTTTCGGCTCAGGTCATGATCTCAGCATCCTGGGATCAAGGCCCACATCGGGCTCTCTGCTCAGCAGGGAGCCTGCTTCCTCCTCTCCCTGTCTCTTTGCCTGCCTCTCTGCCTACTTGCAATCTCTCTCTCTCTGTGTCAAATAAATAAATAAAATCTTTTTAAAAAAATGATATGGACTGATGTGCTTTCAGTGGAGAATACTGAAAACAAACAAGGAAAGAAAGAAAATAATTACATATTGTGGTATTTTCTGTGACAAAGATATCAAGGTGTCATGAAGGAGAACAACTGAAGGAGGAACTCCCTGAAGACGTAGCTCTTAGATTGAGTTGGGGAGAGTGGGAGCTGTGAGCCATATAAAGACTGGGGAGAATTCCAGACAGATGGAATAGAAGGATGTGGGATGGCCCTGAGACAAAATGAAAAAGGGAGATGCTGTGCTATTAAGAATTAAAATGAGGCCTGTGTGGTGGGAGTTCTTGTTTGCAGACAGTGAAAAGTGGGGTGAGTAGCTGTTTGTGAGCCGTTTGGTGCCTAACCATGGCCCCTGATTGATGTCAGTTGCTATCATTGTTACAATTATAATCATTTCTTACTTTATTTAGAGGTAACTTAAAAACTTGAAGGAAGCAAATAGCTTCCAGAGTAGATGCAACAAAGTGGTGCATTGAAACTTGTGTTTGCTGTGTAGAGAGACCATTAACCCCTCACTCAGAGCCTATTGAATTATTTTTCATATTGTTCACATAAATTTGGTTATTTGATTTTGTAGCAGCGTAGAAATGGCAAATTGGGTGTAAATTTAGAGATTCTTCAAAAACAGCAAGGCGTTTCAGTAATAAAAATAAAAAAGTGATTAGTGATGGTTAAAAATGTGAGATTGTGAAATCTTTTTAAAAGAGATTTATTGAGGTACAATTTGAAGACAATGAAATTCATCTCTTTGAAGCATGGAGCTTGATAAATTTTGGTAGTTTTGTAAAGTCACGTCACCCCCACCACATCCTGATACAGAAAAGTTCCATCAAGAACCCTGAAAGTTCTTGTTTCCTTCTGTCTCTTTGCCCTACCGCCAGCCTCACTCAGACAGCCCCTAATCTGTTTTCTGTCACTATAATTTTATATTTTCTAGATTTGAATATAAGTGTAATTATCCATTATGAGGCTTTTGTGTTTTATTTATGTTGCTGCATATATTAGGAAGTTTGTTCCTTCGTTTTGTTCAGTGTTTTCCAAGTAGAGATTAACTATAATTTGTTTATCTATTTGCCAGTTTATGGACATTTGGGTTAGTTTCTTGTTTATTATGAATAATGGATTCACATAAAATTCTTTATGAACATTTCATTTTGGGCACCCAATCTAACAAAGATATTCTCCTATATTTTTTTCTAGAAGTTCGATAGTTTTTGCTCATGCACATAAATCTCTTATTAGAGTAGGGTGTTAGTTTCTAACAGGATACCTGGAGGCCAGCATGGAGGAAGTGTTGGCCAGCTATAAGGAAAGCCTGTCCTGGCAGCATTCCACAAGAAGCCAGATTGGTCCAGACAGGCCCAAGATGGTGGTTCCCACATGACAGGAGACCCCTGACCACATAAGGAAGAAAAGGCAAGAAACCCTGCTTCCAAGAAATCCCCATCCCAAGTAATGAATATTCTACTCCCTAGTTAACAACTGTCAATAGAAGATAGAAACCCCCAGGGTGTGCAGCTCCCGCTCTTGAACTTGCCCAATCTCACATCTCTAGACTATACTTTTCACTTTAATTACCTTTACCGCTTGTGTCGCTCATCCACTGTGTTGCATGTCTGTCCTTGAATTCTTTCTTGTAACGAGACCAGGAACCTTTGGTGACTCCTTTGGGTTGGGCCAGCTCAAGGCCACAGGGCCCAGGGTCTCCCCATTTCATCTGACAAATACTGAATTATTTTAAGTTCGTTTTTATGTACTGTGTGAGGTTAAGAGCCCAGGTTTGTTTTTTTTCCTGTGGAGATATCTAGTTATTCCAGCATCATTTATTGAAAAGATTTTTTCTCCATGAATTATTTTGAAACCTTGAAACTACGAGATCTTGTTATCATTTATAACCATTTTCTTTCAATAAGAATTTAAGCCTGACAATAGAGCTTATTCAAATATAAATAAATCTATCTTGTAATTTTACTGATAAGTATATATTTTAGGAGGCTGTGGGAATAATGAAAGGAACTGCTTTTCAGGGCTAATTCAAGTTAATAAGAAAGTTCTTGTTGGTGAGTTCAAGTGCTGGTAACTTCTGAGAATTTGTAAAATGCTAAGGAATGAAATTCTGTGCCAAGTTAGTGATACATGATTATCTTTAGGAAGGTGAATTAGAGAAATATTAGAGTAAAGGTGATCTTCCGTACATTTGCAGACTTTAAAAGGAGACCTGGACCAATTAAAAAAACGAAAAAGGAAAAAATAATCTACAGTGGTTACTGATTCTAAGAAAAATATGATAAAGGAATTTATACTGAATTAATAAAAATATGCATAAAAGCTGTTTAAGGTATTCTCTGAATCTAAGGATTTGGATGAAAGATGGAAGAAAATTCTCGTAACAATGAAAAAGTAGTAAGTACTTCAAAACATAGTGTCAGGAAGAATCAAGGGCAAATGAATTGACATCTGTGAAGAGTGTGGAGTTTGAGAAAAACACCTGAAAGAGCATAGTGTGATTCCTGGAAATCTGTGATGACCATATAGGCCTGCTATTCAGAGCAGGTCATGTAATGTAAACATGAGAGAGAAAGAATATATCCCAGGCCCTTTTTTTCCCATCTCCTTGTTTTTGGTTTTGGTTTTGGCTTTGTTTGTTTGTTTGTTAAAGCAGAATTATCTTCAAACAGAAAGAGAATAGAAATGAGAGGTAATTGAAAACCAGAGTAGGTTAGGGGATAATAACATCTTTGAAGTTCAAGTCTTTAGGATTAAGTGAGTTATTGAGTTAGACTATTTTGGAATAATTGTAAATAGTCTTTTAATAGTAATAAAATATAGAGAAGATATTTGAATCAAACTCAAAAGAGGAGCAAGGGTAGATTCTAGTAACTAGAAACAATTGAATTTCATGATAATTGTAATCAAAATTGTAGCTTGGTTTTATTATTAATGGTTTGTGAATGGATTTAAAAGAAAATGATGATCTTTAGGAGCTTTTCTGGGTATAAAAAGACCAAACGAATGCAAATTTTTTGTTTTGCTGTCAGTGAATAGACATTCCAAGGAAATGTTGGAGATAGGTTTTGTTTTGTTTTGTTTTGTTTTGTTTTGTTTCACATTTCTTCTTTTAAAAAATTATTGTGGAGGCAAAATTGGTACATAACGTTATGTAATTTTTTTTTTCTCTTTTAACATTATGTAAGTTTAGGTGCGCAACATTATAATCACCGTTATAATCACCACTAAACGTCTAGTTACCGTCTCTCACCATCCAAGTGAGATCTTGCACTCATCTTACCCACCCTTCCACCCCTCTCCTCCTCTGGTAGCCACCAGTCTGTTCACTCTGTCTGTGAGTGTGTGTTTGTTTTGTTTGTTTTTAGATTCCACAGATGAGTGAAATTATATGTATTTTTCTTTCTCCATCTGACTTATTTTACTTAGCATAATACCTTGAGAATTTATCCATACTGTTGCCAGTGACAGGATTTCATTCTTTCTTTTTTTTTTCTTTTAAGATTTTATTTATTTATTTGACAGAGAGAGACACAGCGAGCGAGGAAACACAAGCAGGGGGAGTGGAAGAAGGGAAAGCAGGCTTCCCACTGAGCAGAGAGCCCGATGTGGGGCTCGATCCCAGGACCCTGAGATCATGACCTGAGCCTAAGGCAGACCCTTAACGGCTGACCCACCCAGGCGTCCTAGGATTTCATTCTTTCTAATGGCTGAGTAGTAGTCCATTTTCTTTATCTGTTTATCCACTGGTGGACACTTAGGTTGTTTTCATTTCTCAGCTATTGTAAATTATGCTGCACTGAAAACAGGGGTGCATATATCTTTTCGATATCTTTTTGTATCCTTCAGATAAATACCCAGAAGTGGAATAACTGGATCATATAGTAGTTCTAGTCTTAATTTTTTGAGGAGCCTCTCCACTGTTTTCCATCGTGGCTCTACCATTCACATTGCCATTAACAGTCCACAAGAGTACCCTTTTCTCCACATCTTCCCCATTCCTTGTTATTTCTTGTCTTTTCAATACTAGCCATTCTAACCAGTGTGAGCTAATATCTCATTGAGGTTTTGATGTACATTTCCTAACAATTAGTGATGTTGAACATTGTTTCATGTGCCTGTTGGCCATTTGTATGTCTTCTTGGGATTAATGCCTATTTATACCCTTTGTTCATTTTTAAATTAGATTATTTGTTTTTATGCTTATTTATATGAGTTCTTTGTATATTTTGGATACTAATCCCTCATTGGATATATGATTTGCAAAAATTTTCTCCCATTCAGTAGGTTGCCTTTTCATTTTGATGATGGTTCTTATTATGCAGAAGCTTTTTAGTTTGAGGTAGTTCCATTTGTTTATTTTTGTTTTTATTTTCCTTGCCTTTGGAGTCATATCCACAAAAATATCATGAAGAATATCATGAAGATCAACATCAAGGAACATACTGTCTGTTTTCTTTTAGGAATTTTATGGTTTCAGGTCTTGCATTCAAGTCTTTAATCCTCTTTGAATGAATTTGTGTGGTGTAAGAGACTGGTCTAGTTTCATTCTTTTGCATATGGTTGTCCAGTATTCCCAACACCATTTATTGATGAGACTGTCCTTTATCTAATTTGTGTTCTTGGGTTCTTTGTCATAAATTAATTGTCAATGTATGTACAGGTTTAATTCTGGGCTCTGAATTATGTTTCATTTATATGTGTCTATGTTTATATCAGTATCATACTATTTTGATTACTGTAACTTTGTAGTATACTTTAAAATCAGGGAGCATACCTCCAGGTTTGTTTTTCTGTGTCAAGATTGTTTGGCTTCAGGTGGTTACAAATTTTAGAATTATTTGTTCTCATTCTATGAAAAAAGCCATTGGAATTTTTTGAGAGGTGCTGCATTGACTCTTTGGGTAGTATGGACATTTTAACTATTAATTCTTCTAAACCATGAGCATGAATACTTTTCCATTTATTTGTATGTTCTTCAGTTTCTTTTGTCAGTGCTCATAGTTTTCAATGTACAGGCTAAATTTCATCTCCTTGATTAAACTTTTTCATAGGTATTATATTCTTTTTGATGCAATTATAAATGGGGTTGTTTTCTTAGTATCACTTTCTGATAATTTATTATTAGTGTATAGAAATGCTACAACATTCTGTATTTTTTTTTTTTTTGTATCCTGGTACTTTACTGAATTAATTCCAAGAGGTTTTTTTTGTTGTTGTTTCTTTTTTGTTTTTAGATTTATTTATTTTAGAGAGAGAACGAGCATGTCTTAGCCAGGGGAGGGACAGAGGGATAGAGAGAAAGAGAGTCTCAGGCAGACTGTTGAGTGTGGAGCACCACATGGGGCTGGATCTCACAACCATGAGATCATGACCTGAGCTGAAATCAAGAGCTGGGCACTTAACTGACTGAGCCACCCAGGCACCCCAATTCCAACAGTTTGTTTTTTAAAAAAGACTTTATTATTATTTGTCAGAGAGAGAGAGAGCATAAGTAGGGAGAGTGGCAGACAGAGGAGAAGCAAACTTCCTGCTGAGGAAGGAGCCCGATGCAGGACTTGATCCCAGGACACTGGGATCATGACATGAGCTGAAGGCAGATGCTTAATTGACAGAGACACCCAGGCCTCCCTTCAAGAGGTTTTTTTTTAATGATATTTTAGGTGTTTTCTATATAGAGCATCAGGTCATCTGCTAATAGTGACATTTTACTTCTTCCTTTGCTATTTAGATGTTTTTGTTTTGTTTTTGTTTTTTCTTAATTGTTGTGGCTAGGACTTCTAATACTATTTTGAATAAACGTGATGAAAGTGGGCCTCTTTGTCTTGTTTCTGATCTTAGAGAAAAAGCTTTTAGCTTCTCACCATTGAGTATATGTTAGCTGTGGTTTTGTCATACATGGCTGTTATTATGTTAAGGTCTATTGCCTTTATATCCATTTTGCTGAGAGTTTTTAATTGTAAATGGATATTGAATTTTTGTGAAATCATTTTCTGTATCTATTAATGACCATAGAGTTGTTTTCCTTCATTTTTTAATGTTGACCATGCTGATTGGTTTGTGGATGTTGTACCATCCTTGCACCCTTAGAATAAATTCCACTTGACCACGATATATGAGCCTTTTAATGTATTTGTTGAATTTGATTTGCTCATTTTGTTGTGGATTTTTGCATCAGTTCTCATCAATGCTGTCGGCTTGTAATTTTCTTTTTTGTTGTGTCCTTATCCAGTTTTGGTATCTGGATAGTGGTTGTTTCATAAAATTTAGTGTGAAAGGAAGTATTTCCTCCTCTTCAGTTTTTTGGAAGAGTTTGAGAAGGATAAGTATTAAATCTTCTTTAAATGTTTGATGGAATTTATCAGTGAAGCCATCTGGTCCTGGACTTCTGTTTGTTGGGAGATTTTTGATGACTGGTTCAATCTCCTTTCTAGTAATTAGTCTATTTATATTTTCTGTTTCTTCAGTGTTCGGTCTTGGGAGATTACGTGTTTCTAGGAATTTGTCCATTTCTTCTAGGTTGTCCAATTTGTTGATGTATACTTACTCCAGTAGTGTCATGGATCCTGTGAGTTTTTGTGGTGTCAGTTGTAAGTTCTCCTTTTTTGTTTTTTTATTTTGTTTGTTAGAGCCCTCTATTTTGTCTCGGTTAGTGTAGCTAAACATTTGTTTATTTTGTTTGTTTTTTCAAAGAACCAAATTTTAGTTTCATTAATTTCTTTACTTTCTTTTTTTAGTTTCTATTTTATTTATTTCTGCTCTGATCCTTACTTTATTCATTTTTCTGACTTTGGGTTTTTGGTTTTTTTTCCTCTTGTTTTTGTTTTTTTCCCTCTCCCTGGCTCCTTTCGGTGTTAAGTTAGATTGGTTATATGAGATTTTTCTTGCTGCTTGAGGTAGTCCTGTATTGTTACAATATACCTTCTTAGAACCATTTTTGCTGCATTCCAAAAATTTTGATATATTGCATTTCTGTTTTAGTTTGTCTCTAGGTGTATTTTTTATTTCTTTGATGACCCATTTGTTGTTCACAGCATGTTTAATTTCCACATTTTTTGGTGGTTTTTCCAGTTTTCTTTTTGTAGTTGATTTCTAGTTTTATATCACTGTGGTTGGAGAAGATGCTTGATGTGATTTCAGTCTTCTTGAATTTACTGAGATTTATTTTGCAGCCCAGCATGAGATCTGGTTTTGGAGAATGTTCCATGGGCACTTGAAAAGACTGTGTATTCTGTTGCTTTGGGATGCAGTGTTCTGTATATGTCTGTTAAGTACATCTAGTCGAATGTGTCATTTAAGGCTGATGTTTCTTTTTTAATTTTTTGTTTGGATCTATCCATTAATGTAAATGAGGTGTTAAAGTATGCCACATTGTCAGATGTCAGTTTCTCCTTTTAGAAAACAATTCTGTTGATATTTGGTTTGTATGTATTGGTTGTGTGCAGATATGTTGCATGCATATGGACTTATAAATACTATGTCTTCTTGTTGGATTAATTACTTTATCATTATGCAATGGCTTTCTTTATCTACTATTATAGTCTTTGTTTTAAAGTCTATTTTGTCTGCTATGGGTATAGCTACTCCAGTTTTTTTTTTTCATTTCCATTTTCATCGAATATCTTTCTCTATCCCTTCACTTTCAATCTGTGTGTGTCCTGATGTGAGTCTCTTGCAGGCACCATATTGCTAGGTCTTGTTTTTTAATCCATTCAGGTATTCCATGTCTTTTGATTGAAGAATTTAATCCATTTACATTTAACATAATTATTGATAGAGAGGTACTTATTGCCTTTTTTTTTTCATTATTTTCTGGCTGTTTGCATAGCTTCTCTCTGTTCCTTTCTCTTTCTCTATTCCTCAGTGGTTTGATGACTTTCTTACGTTTTATGTTTAGATTTCTTTGTTATTTTCTTTTGTGTTTGCTCTAAGTTTTTGCATTGTGGTTACTGTGAGGTTTGTATATAACTTACTAAGTATATACAGTCTGGTTAGTTGATAACAACTTAAATTTTAGTACATTCCAAAACTATACTTTTTTCTCAGTGCCTCCCACATTTTATATTTTTTGGTCATATTTTATTTTATTTATTTTTAAAGATTTTATATATTTATTTCACAGAGGGAGAGAGATCACAAGGAGGCAGAGAGGCAGGCAGAGAGAGAGAGGGGGAAGCAGGCTCCCCGCTGAGCAGGGAACCCGATGCGGGCCTCGATCCCAGGACCCTGAGATCATGACCTGAGCCAAAAGCAGAGGCTTTAACCCACTGAGCCACCCAGGCGCCCTTTTGGTCATATTTTAGATCTTTTTATGTATCTCTAATTACTATAGTTTTATTTTTACTACTTCTGTCTTTTAATCTTCATACTTGCTTTATAAATGATTTATCCACTACCTTTACTATATATTTACCTATACTCTAGTAAGATTTTTACTTTTGGATGTTTTCTTGTTATTAAGTAGTGCCGTGTCTTTTTGGTTTAGGAACTTCCCTTTAACATTTCTTGTAAGGCCAGTTTAATGGTGATGAACTTCTTTAGCTTTTGTTTATCTGGCAAATGCTTACTCCTTCATTTCTGAATGATAGTCTTTCTAGGTAGAGAATTCTTGGCTGGAAGTTTTTCCATTTTAGTATTTTGAATATGTTATGCCACTCTCTTCTGGCCTCCAGAGTTTCTACTGAAAAATCTGCTGTAGCCTTCTGGGATTTCCTTTGTGTGTAATTAAGATTTACTCTTTATCTTTTAACTTTTATCATTTTAATTATAACAAGTCTTCATATGGATCAATTTGGGTTTATCTTTTTTTTTTTTTTAAGATTTTATTTATTTATTTGACAGAGAGAGAGATCACAAGTAGGCAGAGAGGCAGGCAGAGAGAGAGAGAGAGGAGGAAGCAGGCTCCCTGCCAAGCAGAGAACCTGATGTGGGGCTCCATCCCAGTACTCTGAGATCATGACCTGAGTGGAAGGCAGAGTCTTTAACCCACTGAGCCACCCAGGTGCCCCAAGGGGTTTATTTTATTTTATTTTATTTTGGAACTGTCTGGGCTTCCTGGACCTGTGCATCTGTTTCATTTTTCAGATTAAGAAGTTTTCAGCTATTATTTCTTCAAATAAGTTTTCTGGCCCATTCTCTTTGCTCCTTTCCTTCTGGGACCCTTATAATGTGATTGTTATTCTACTTGATGCTATCCCAAAGGTCCCTTAAGTTTTCTTTGTTTTTTAAAAATTCTGTTTTCTTCTTGACGTTCTATCTGGGTGAGTTCTGTTGCTTTGTTTTCTAGTTCACTGACTCAATTTTTGATCCATCCACTTTGCTGTTGAACTCCTCTTGTGTTTTTCAGTTCAGTTATTCTTCAGCTCTATAGCTTTTGTTTCAAACTGACATATTTTCTGTCTCTTTGTTGAGGATCTCACTGTCTTCATTTTTCTCCGAGTATGGTAAGCATCTTTATGACCATTACTTTGAACTCTTTATTTGTTTTTCTCCATTTCATTAATGTCTTTGCCTGATTTTTTTTTTCTTGTTCTTTCTTTGGAACACATTCCTTTATTTCTTCATTTTGCCTCTTTATGTTTGTTTTTATGTATTAGACAAATCAACTCCCTTCCTCGGTCTTTTTTTTTTTTTAAGATTTTATTTATTTATTTGACACAGAGAGAGAGAGAGTACAAGTAGGCAGAGAGGCAGGCAGAGAGACAAGGAGAGGAGGAAGCAGGCTCCCTGCTGAGCAGAGAGCCTGATGCAGGCCTCGATCCCAGGACACTGAGATCATGACCTGAGCTGAAAGCAGAGGCTTTAACCCACTGAGCCACCCAGGCGCCCTCCCTTCCTCAGTCTTGAAGGAGTGGCCTTGTATAGGAGATTTCATATGGAGCCCAGTAATGCAATCCCATCTCACCAGCAGATCTTCACACCCAAGGGGTGTTCCCTGTGTGGGCTGCATGCACTCATCTCATGTGGCATGAGGGTGGGAGGAAAGCTGGCACCTGGCCCAGCTGTGACTTGCTGGCTGTGCTGTGCGAATGAGTGGGTTTTCAGCTGGGCGCCCCACTGGCGCTAACAGGTTAGAGAGAGAGTTCCAAAATGGAGCCTACTGGTACTGACATTAGCAAGGTAGGATGAGGTTGAAAAAATGGCACCACTCCGGAGAAACAGTGTCTTCCATCCCTGGAGAAAGTCTCAGTGGTTTCCTGCCTGTATGGCAGGCGTTTTAACATTAATAAGTGTGTCTCCACATATAATCTAAGTACTTTTCAGACTGGTGTTGTTTGCACTGGGTCCTGGGGTGAGTGAGTCTGTATGACAGCTCCTTATGAGTGGGCTCTCCATTCCCTGCAGCTTAATGGCTTTCCTGGATGTAATCCCTGTTGGTTTTCAAAAGCCCAGTGTTTAGGAGGCTCTTTTGTCTTTTGTCATTCAGGGTTTAAGTGTTGGTTGCCTTGCTATAGAGCACAAACCCCTCACTTGTGAGGGAAAAGTTCTTTGTTCTCAAGATCCCTCCTGATTATGCCTGGGGTGTGTTTTTGCTTTGCTTTGCTTGCCTCTTTCTTTCTTCCTTCTTTCCTTCCTTGCTTTCCTTCTTTCCTTCTCTTTTCTCCTTCCTTTCCCTTCCTTCCCTTCCCTCTCTACCCCAACCCCTTTCCTCCCTTCCCTCTCTCATGCTGTCTTTGCCTTTCCTATCCTTGATGCTGTCCTTTGTTGTGGAGACTCTGTTCATCTGTTTTTCTGGTCTTTCTCAGAGCAAATTATTTCATCTGTAGTTGTATATTTGTTGTATCCATAGGAGGGAGGGAGTTCAGGATCTTACGATGCTGCTGTCTTGAGTCCATCCCACCAAGAGATAGGTTTTATTTGGGTGTTAGAAACATATTTGATAAAGGCTTCTGTAATGCCACCACAGACTACAAGAAGTGATAGGTCTCGTAAGGATTTGATATTTGATTGCTGGATCATATTTAAATTAATTTATTCATGTCAGAGTCAAGGTCTTTGCTAATATGTCCTAGGAGCTTAACTTATTCAACAGTTTTTCAGTGGCCAGGGTGAAAATTTCATCGTAATCGTTGGGTTTGTGAAGGAAGAGAGAGTACAGTGTTGATAGAGATACCTAAAGTAAGGTTATGAATTTGAGGTTCACCAAGATCTTTTCAGGCTAGAATAATACACCAAAGTGAAAACAAGATTAAAAATGATAAAATGTCATGTTCTACACTGTCAATGAGATAGCCCCTAAGAGAGGACTGAGATATTTCAGTTAAGTGTATGCCAAATACGAGCTCATTAAACTGACTACCAGCCAGGGGAGAAAAGTGAATTTAGGTGCAGATCAAGAAAGATGATAGAGCTGTTGTTTTCTGTTCTGGATTTTATGTTGAATTTGGGTGTCACATTTTAAAGGGATTTTAATAAAATGTCATGTGTTGAACAGTGTGAATATCTTAGTGATTTATATTTATAGACTTATCATGTAGAAAAGCCTAATTTTGTTTAGAGCTGAAAGGATGACATTTCTAGTAATAATTAGAACATTTCAAGATGGAATGGGCTGACTTGTGACTTTGGGAAATTTTCATCTCTGGAGGCATTAAAGGAGAAATTCTGTGACAACTTACTAAGAATGTTATCCAGGGGATATTAACATTCATGGAATGTTGAACTAGATACACTTGAAGTTCCTTTACAATTCCTTTAACTTTCTTTTTTAACTTAAGTTTTTGCTTTGATACCTCCACATTCAATTTTTACCAGCCTTGTCCTTAAAACTTTATTAATAATAAATACCCTATCTTATATGGCACTAAAGTTATAAAACACTTTTGTGAGCCCGATTAAATGTGATGTGCACAAGAATTCTACAAGTTGGGCAGGAGATGTTTTAATGGCTTTTAAGCAGGTGTATCTTAATGATTGAGAGTGTGGCTTCTGGATCCCAGACCATTTGGGCTCTGCCACCTGCTGTGAGACCTTTGGAAACATGTGCCTCTCTTTCCTCATCTGGATGTATTATTCTCTCTATATGGTGTAACACCGTAGGGTTGTTTGAGTTTATGATCACGTACTTGAGAATATATGCTTGGAACACGATATGCTTAGAGTAATATCTGACACGTAGCAGACATTTAGTTCATGTTAGCTAGTGCTCTTGTCATTATTGCTATTTTACAGGTGAAGAGACTGATGTTCATGCAGTTTGTAACTTGCCCAAGTTTATGTCAGTAATAAGTGGTAGAAGAGGTATTAAGAATTCTTTTGAATTGAACAAAAACAATATCAGAAATGGAGTGATATTACTGGTATATGGACTAATTTTGTATTAATTTATATGAGTATTAATTTTATTTTATTTTATTTTATTTTATTTTATTTTTTTTTTAAAGATTTTTTTTTATTTATTCATTTGACAGAGAGAGAGATTACAAGTAGGCAGAGAGGCAGGCAGAGAGAGAGGAGAGAGGAGGAAGCAGGCTCCCTGCTGAGCAGAGAGCCCGATGTGGGCCTCGATCCCAGGACCCTGGGATCATGACCTGAGCCGAAGGCAGCGGCTTTAACCCACTGAGCCACCCAGGCGCCCGAGTATTAATTTCATTTTAATTTGTTAAATGAATCCATCAGACTCTTGTGAAACTATTGTTACAGATTTTGGGGAAAGCTTTGTTTTACCTATGTTTACATATATACACACATTCCAGGCATAATTCAGTAGGAAAATACTTTCTAAAGCATGTTGTGAATAAAGATAACCATACTTTCCAAAAGATTTATGGTGCTTGATAGCATTTAAAAGGAAGCAGGCAGGCGCCTTTGTGGCTCAGTGGGTTAAAGCCTCTGCCTTCAGCTCAGGTCATGATCTCAGGGTCCTGGGATCGAGGCCCGCATCGGGCTCCCTGCTTGGCAGGGAGTCTGCTTCCTCCTCTCTCTCTGCCTGCCTCTCTGTCTACTTGTGATCTCTATCTGTTAAATAAATAAATAAAATCTTAAAAAAAAATAAAAAAATAAAAGGAAGCAGGCAATTAACTTTGGTTTTTGTTGGCATTCCAGTAGACTTGCCAAGCAATTTGAGCTTCTGATTTCTGGATGTGTTACTAGGTTTCTAGAGGGATATAAGTCAATCTGAAGGCATCTCCTAGAAGTCCAGATTGGCTCTCATTTATAGTGTTAAAGTAAACAAAAATGATCTCACTAAAATTCTGTTCTTATCTTTAGATAATCCCCTCTAATAATTAATTCATTAGATGCTCTGTGGTTTTCTAGTGTTAAAAACAGTTTGCATGGTGTGGTAATATAGTTGTCTCCTGCAGATTGTGTGATGTGCTTTAAGAAAGATTGTTACTTTTGTCTTTCTGTCCTTGCTGGTAGGGTCCTGTGGGGAACACATCCCTTAAGGTAATGCTTCTTTTATTCGTTTACAAGGTTGTAAACATCTTGAGGGCAGATAGGCTGTCTTAATAATTTATGTTTCTCAGTACTTGCAAAGAGCCTTTGTCCACACTGAGTTTGTGAAATTGTCAAAGCATTGATGGTTTTATTGGAAGCCTAGGAACTTATTAGATTGGCTATATTAAAAATGGTCAGTTAAAGTAACTTACCATTCACAATGATAGTAATGTTGTCCATTTGTCACCAAGTTTATTAAAGTCATGTTCTTGAAAAGAACTGCTGTGGGCAAAACTCCATTTGACAAGATCAGTGTCATATGAAAAAATGTTTAAGGGAAAAAAAATATCCTCTAAAAGGCTTTAAAGACATCTCAAGAACATTATAAATGAAAGTTCTAGGAGACATCCATTTCAAAAATAACCTAGATTTGTCAGCAGTAAAAATCCCATTGAGTAAGTAAGTGAATTGGTTAGGAAAGTTGTAGTGTGATCTGCTGAGGCAGATTTTCCTGTAGATTATGTTATTTGGCTTGTACTTTTTTTTTTTTTGTAAGCTCTGTGCCTAATATGGGGCTCGAACTCATGACCCCATGATCAAAATTTGCATGCTGTACTAACTGAGGCAGCCAGAGGCCCCCAGGCTTGTATATTTATTTTTAAGGTGTTTGAACTAGCCTGTGATAGCCTAAAATTTAATGACTTCAGCATTTGTATTATCCTTTTTGTAATTTTTGCTGTACTCAGTAAAATACTGGCTGTTTCACAGATCATTGTGTTGGATACAGACATGTTTTCCTGAGCTTGGTTTTCCATTCATATATCAAAAAGGTGGGATATAGATTCTTAATTTTCTTCTTGCTGCACCATCACAGCCCCTCTGCCTGGATGGCCTGCTAGAGCATAAATAAAGTACTAATTGGTTTTCTTGTGGTTTGGGGAAGGAAATAGTTACACACTTGACATAGTTTTTATCTCTTTGAATTTACATTCTTCCTTTGCTTCCTTTAGAACAGTAAGGAAAACTGGAAGATGAAGGCATTCTATCATAAAAGCTGAAGTGGCCCTGTACTTGACCCTCCTCCGGTTTCAGGTCCCTACAGGCTAGAAGAAGGGTTGGTAGAGAAGGGAACATGTGCTTGTGTAGAGGGAGCTACACTGAAGTAGTATGAAACCTTCACCATTTTCTGAGGAAGGATTTTTCTCTAACATTAATTATCTTTACAATTGTTAATATATTATATTTTTTTATGTTTTGATAAGGTGGTACATGTAGCTCATCAACAACTCAAGGTGTACTCAGGGTTATCCATGGAAAAATGAGGGTCCTTTCCATTCACCTAACCTGGTTTTAATCTCCCCAGGACAAGCACTGTTAATTTGGTGTATTTTGGGGGGTTTTTTTGTTTTTGTTTTTGTTTTTTTTTTTTGGTGGGTTTTTTTTTTTTAA
This sequence comes from Ailurus styani, assembly GCA_002007465.1. Lineage (NCBI taxonomy): Eukaryota > Metazoa > Chordata > Mammalia > Carnivora > Ailuridae > Ailurus > Ailurus styani. Next base: position 194,279 of record LNAC01001012.1, on the reverse strand, counting down.
GATTTTATTTATTTATTTGACAGGGAGAGCTCAGATCACAAGTAGGCACAGAGGCAGGCAGAGAGAGAGGAGGAAGCAGGCTCCCCGCTGAGCAGGGAGCCCGATGCGGGCCTCGATCCCAGGACCCTGAGATCATGACCTGAGCTGAAGGCAGAGGCTTTAACCCACTGAGCCACCCAGGCGCTCAGTTTGGTGTATTTTTGTGCGTCCCTAACCCCCCGCAGGGTGTTATAGGCACTCTTCTGAACCTTGCCCTTCTTTCTTTCCCCCTGTTTCCAGTATATCTTGGAAATGAATTCAAATCAGTATGTAATTTTACATCATGATTTTTAGTAGCTGAATTGAGGGAGATTTATGTTGTTCCCAGTCTTTTTTGATGGCTTGTGAAGTTGGTCATGCTTATTTTCTTATAAAAGAGGAATTGGGGTGGCTGTTATATATTCTGTAACTTCAGATGGTATACTCAGTGAGTAGGAAGGAGATGATGCTTTCTAAGAAATGTTTTCCTCAATGAGAAGGATGACGGGTCTTTTATGTAAAATGTGTTTTTATAATCAGTCTCCTTGGAGTATGGTGGTGTTTCTTGTGTGAATTGGTATAACTCATCAGGTGTAGCATTCTCAAAGAGACTTCCCCCCCTACTTTATGTATGTATGTATGTATGTATATTTTTTTCAAGATTTTTTAATTTATCTGACAGAGAGAGACACAGCAAGAGAGGGAACAGAAGCAGAGTGAGAGTGGGAGAGGGAGAAGTAGTGGGGAGCCCAACAACGCAGGGCTTGACCCCAGGACCCCGGAATCATGACCCCAGCTGAAAGCAGACGCTTAAGGACTGAGCCACCCAGGTGCCTAGTTAACGACTGCGCCCACTCAGGCGCAGTACTTTCCCCTACTTTAATCATGTCTTTGAGTTTTACTCTTTGACTGCTGTATATAAAAAATTCATTTAGAGGGCGCCTGCGTGGCTCAGTGGGTTAAAGCCTCTGCTTTCGGCTCAGGTCATGATCTCAGGGTCCTGGGATCGAGGCCGGCATCGGGCTCCCTGCTCAGCGGGGAGCCTGCTTCCCCCCACCCCGCCTCTCTGCCTGCCTCTCTGCCTCCTTGTGCTCTCTCTCCCTCTGTGAAAAAAATAAATAAAATCTTAAAAAAAAATTCATTTAGAGTCTGATGGAACCTGTATATGTTTTTGGACAGGTAATTGAGAGTGAGATGTTGGGATGGAGGTGAGATATATAGCTTAACAGTAAAGAAACCTAAGTTGGAATTTTCAGGATATCCAGACAAGATGTCATCTGGAGCCTGGTGGCAGCCGTTTGCTCTTCTTTCATGGGTCAGTTGCATCTAAGATTATTGTCTTAAAAAGTCCTGAGTATAATGGTGCTGCTTTCTTTGTAAATCTACATTCTACCACTGCTATTTTTCTCAAGTATATTACATTCAACTCTGGGAAGATAATGTATATGGTGGATTATATAGGCATAATATTGAAGGAATATGTATTTGTGCTTAGATTTGTTTTTAAATTGGCTTTTTGAACAGAATTTGCATCATTAAAAAAGGTTTCCAGATGCCATTATCTCAGTCATTTAATTCTGAATGACTCAGGTCATAATGAATGAATACCCAAGCAGTGACGATATGTTAGTAGTATCAGAACCAGAGTTATTAAATTTTTACTATGTTTATTTTACTTTCTTTATGGCCTCAAACTAATTTCTAATCCTTGAATTGTTGCCTTCTGTTCTTTCCTGCAAACACGTTACTTTTGCCCCAGGGTATTGCCTTCTCTCCAGTTGTACTGGGTGGGATATCATGCAAGGAGAAATGATAAAAGTTAGGAGACCTGCCTTTTTTTACCCCAGGATTGGACATTGCTGTTGAAATAGAGGAACCTGTGTATTTATGTGCATCCCTAACGCCCAACAGGGTGTTAATGCGCTGTTCTGAACCTTGCCCTTTCTCTTCTAAGGACCCGACCTTTTTACTAACATCCTGTGGCTTTCTGTTCTTGTCCACATGGTTAAGTATCTACGTTCTTGTAAGGTCTGGCTCAGATGTTGCCTTGTAGGGAAAATCTTTTTCTGTCTTCGTTTTTTCCCTGTTCATTTCTCTGTAGCATTTTTAAAAAGACCTCTCTGATGGAGAATTTATCACGTTATTTAAAGTGATTCTTTATGTGTTTGATGCCCTCAGGAGATTGGGATCTTTATGAACTACATTTTATCTATATTTATTTTCACAGTAACTTGGTGTGGTGGCAATAGTTTTTTGATTTAATGAATATCAGAAAACCTAATCTATCATTTTTCCAGGGGAAAGCTGGTCTTTATATTCTTAATCTGATGTTCACTCACTTACATGACTTATTACTTGGTATTCCAAGTGGAATTGTAGGTATCCATAGAGATAAGGGAGAATTATTTTGATGACTACAGATAACTGTCTTCAAAAAATGTTTTATAGATTTCCATTTAAAACCTCAGAGAACTGGGGAACAAGTTTGTTTTCCAGGCAGCATACTATTAAAAAGCTTAAAAGGTTTTTGGGAAAAAATGTTTTTTAACTTATTTTCTGACTTATGGTATTAATGTGATCTGTCTTTATATTAAAAATGTAATTTATAATAAAAGTAAATATATACTTATTAATGACCATGCAGAAAAAAAATACACAAGTGTAAGAAGAAAATAAAATCGTCTGTAGTTCTTCCTCTCAGAGGTTAAAATGTTTGTTAACATTATGGTGCATGTCATTCTTGTTTTTTGGGTTTTCTTTTAAGATTTTATTTTTAAGTAATCTCTTCACCCAACGGGGGGGCTCACACTCACAGCCCTGAGAGCAAGAGTTGCATGCGACTGAGCTTATTCTCATCTTTTTTCTGTTCATGGGCTTTTTTTGTTTTGTTTTCCATGGCAGTTGATGATTTATTGTTTTGTTATTTGGTATTGAAGTAACTTTAGTCTTCATAGGTGAAGACTTTAGTCTTCACAGTTCTGGAGAAATGTATCATTTAAGATCTCTGTAGGGGTCTTAAGGAGAGTTTATGCTCTAAGAGGGTTTATGCTGTATTACCATAGCAGATCAGAAGTACTTCCAAAATACTAACTGCTTTCTTCTTGAGCCACTAAATTTTGTGTTTTGCTTGGTTTTATTTCACTCCCACCATGGGATTTGGTGTTTGTGAAGTGAGTAGAGAAAAACAAAGCTACTTTGATAGATGGTAGCTAGACATCTGGGCTCACTCGTCAGCCAGGTGACCTGCTTTGGTGCACACAGTCCGTGATTTAGATTCAGGACTAAGGAAAATGACCAAGTGTTACATATGATGACCTTTAGGAGTGTTGAAACTGATGAAACATTAAAATTTTCAAATGCCAGTGATTGAGAGCTGGAGTGTTCTGTGCAATGTTTATATACTATGAATTGCCAGTAGTAGTGTGTTGGAAATGTTTTTTTTTAAAGTTTGATATAATTTAAAATTAATGAATCTTTATACTGAAGAACCTACGTGTTGTACTAAGGGGAAAAAAGATGCAGTTGAAAGGGCTTAAAAAAACATAAATGCAGGGCACCTGGGTGGCTCAGTGGGTTAAGCCTGTGCCTTCTTCGGCTCAGGTCATGATCTCAGGGTCCTGGGATTGAGCTCTGCATCGGGCTCCCTGCTCAGAGGGGAGCCTGCTTCCTCCTCTCTCTCTGCCTGCCTCTCTGCCTACTTGTGATCTCTCCTCTGTCAAATAAATAAATAAGTAAGTAAGTAAGTAAGTAAGTAAATAAATAAATAAATCTTTTAAAAAAACATAAATGCAGGACTGGGTTATATCAAATAGAGGGTATAAATCAAAGACAACTAAAAACCATTGGCAAGGAGCCCATGTTTCCCTGCTTCCTGGCCGGGGTCTGGTGATTGGCAACTGGTAAAGCTTTTATTTTATTTTATTTTATTTTATTTTATTTTATTTTTTAATTTTATTTTATTATTTATTTTGCTTTATTTTTATTTTCTTATAGTTTAATGTATTTTAATAGCAAACTTACAGAAACAGCACAGAAGACAGACAACATTAAAAACATGTACTTGCATGTAGGACAACTCAGAAAAGTATAGTGAATGGATGGATCTACTCTATGATAAAAATGCTACTAACAGCATTTCGTTGCCGTCAATAAGAAATCTACTTGTTTTAAAAAAATCCAAATGGGGGCTCCTGGGTGGCTCAGTGGGTTACAGCCTCTGCTTTCGGCTCAGGTCATGATCTCAGCGTCCTGGGATCGAGGCCGGGATCGAGGCCGGGATCGAGGCCCGCATCGGGCTCTCTGCTCAGCAGGGAGCCTGCTTCCTCCTCTCCCTGCCTCTCTGCCTGCCTCTCTGCCTACTTGTAATCTCTCTCTATGTGTCAAATAAATAAATAAAATCTTTAAAAAAAAAATCCAAATGCTGGCATTGTCCAGAAAAATTTAACAGGTCTATTTATAATTGTTATAAAGTTGAACTGCTGAAACATGTTCACTGAAACATTTTGACTTGCATTAATGCTTTATGTCCCCGCATTTATATTAAAAATTCGCACACAAATGGAAATGGAAAAACTGCCAATACCTGATTTCTGTCCACTATTTTTCCACTTGAAATCATATACTTGGGTACTTTTTGACCCCCTGGGAAAAAAATATCTAACGTTTAGAACTACCAATAACAGGAAGAAGAGAACATTTTTTTTTTTTTAAAGAATGAAATGTTTTCCATCACAGTGGATTCTTAAGCACGTTCTCCACGTGTGCGGCGCGCCAGCTGGATTTTCTTTTGGCATAATTGTGACACATTTGGCATGGCTGGCATACAGGTTGCTGTCTTCAAAGAGGCCCATCAGATAGGCCTCACTTGCCTCCTGTGAAGCACCAATAGCTGCACTCTGGAAGCGCAGATCTGTTTTGAAGTCCTGAGCAATTTCCCGCACCAGACGCTGGGAAGGAAGTTTGCGAATCCGAAGTTCAGCGGACTTCTGCTAACGTCTAATTTCACTGGGTGCCACAGGAGCAGGCCTGAGACGCCGAGCTTTCTGACCCCTCCAGTACAGGGTGCACCTGCGAGCGGCTTCTGCAGCCAGTTCCTTCCTCGTTGCTTTACCCCCGGTCGATTTGTGGGCAGTCTGCTTTGTGGGAGCCCTGGTACAGAAACCTCCCCACCTACTCCCTTCTCCTTCGGCTGGAGCTCGGCGAGCTAGAGGCAGCACTGGCATTGGTGGGCGACCGCCTGGTAAAGCATTAAAAAAAAGGGGGGGGGGTTGATTGTATCAATACTGAGCTGCTCCAGTGTAACATTTGGAAATTTTGCTTGCCTGTTTGTAATAATCACAAACTAGGAAAATGCATTTTATGTGCAAAAAACTCTAAGGCAGGTTTTCTGATATCAGTGGAAGGAACTTTGAGAACTTGGGTTATCTGAAAGTGCATGGGAATAAGTAGTTTTGGGAAGTCATTTTCAGATCTAGGGAGATTTTTCTTTTTATTGGAGGAGGATATTCACTTGCGGAAACACAATCAGCGCACTGACTCAGCTAACCCACTTCCTGGTTACGGGGCATTAGTTTCTTGGTAGCTTATAGCTTATCAGTTTACAGATATGCAGGCATATTCTCTTTCTCTCTTCACTTTTGTGGTATCATTGGCAAGAGGATAGGCTTTGTAGCCTTCCAGATAATGGGATTGCATTGAGGCTTTGATCCTTAATGTGGCTTTAGACAAGTTGCTTAACCTCTTAAGTTTCAGTTTCTCATCTGTAAAATATAAATGACAGTAGGACGGTTTGAACGTTCAGTGAGCTATTTTATGTACCTAGCACAGAGACTGCTGAGTAATAGAAACTCAATAACATGAGCTGTTAATAAGTATATTCTTCTTCCTTCCTGAGCAGTCTTCATTGTAGCGAGGGCTTCTGGCCAGTCTTCTCTTCAAAAACACTTCCTTGGCTTCCTATTGACTGGAGGGCATTTCTTGGACTATTGCCCTGATTTGATGGTACTTTGAGGATTCCTTTTGACAGATTCTCTTGACAAACCTTGTTCATTTGCTTGCCATTTCATTTATTCAAAGATTACATGGAGTGATTAAGAGCACTCTGGGGCCTTATTGCCATAGTCCAGTGCCACTTCTGTAACTTCAGAGCTGTGTGATCTTGCAAGTTAATTAACCTAACAATTTTCTTGTCTGTGAAATGAACAATAATGATACCTACCTTGTAGTTTGGATGTGAGGTCATTACATGAAATAACATACATAAGATGTTTAGATTGTGCAGAAGAAATGCTAGCTGTTATTATGAGCCAGACTCTTAGTTAGTATTTATTTTATCTAGTCTCCTGATCAGTGACTTTCATATGTGTACAACACTTTTGATGTTTGTTATATAAAATAAATCTCACTTACACGGGGCACGCCCACACAAAATTATTGGCACAGTAACAGTAACAATGGAGAGAACACATGTTATATTAAACACATACAAATGTGAGGTATGCATGTATGATGTTCTTAGGATTTGTTAGGGGGGTGGTGAATTGGTGAATGTAACTCTGTTAGGAGAATTATGTGGTGCTGCGCTTGGAGCTTAGGGCACTTTTAAAAAAATTATTTGAATGAATGACAGCTTCAGTGTGATATTTATTATTTCCCAAGTTGCTGGCTTTCGATAGCTATTTAATTAATTAATTAATTAATTAATTAATTAATAGTAGTGCTCATGCCCCGCTTGGAGCCCAGTGCAGGCCTTGAACTCACAACCTTGAGATCAAGACCTGAGCTGAGATTAAGAGTTGATGCTTAACTGACTGAGCCACCCAGGCACATGTAGGATCCACATGGCCTTATATTCTGATTTGAACCTAAGGGCCATTCAGGGACCAAATAATACTTGCATAGTCATACTTTTAAAAAAAATATTAATGCAGTTCTTTCTTTGTGCTACTTTGTTGTACTAGGTGATACTGAGTTCTTGTTTTTATATGCCATTTTAGGTACAGTTTGCTTATCATTTTTTATTTAAAGAGTGGAAAGGTTACCATTAGGTTGAGAATAGGGTTTGCCAAATTATCTGTTCAATTAGTTATGTACTACTAAGGGAGGCATTCTATGAATTCTCTTCCATCCCCTTTGTCTTATATGTGGTCTACAAGACTCTGCTATAATTGCTTCGTTTCTCATTGGTACTCAGTGGGCTGAATTCATCACAAACTCATAGTGAATATAACTGTACGTGCTTTCAGTTCTGAATGAGCCGCAAGTTGTGGAAGTCGAGTAAATGAAGTAGGTTCAACAGAATTCTTTCCATAGTCATAGAAATTAATTGTGAAGGCATTTGAGTTAGTATCTACTAAATGCATAAAGTATTTTAGCAGAGTTAACTTTAGTGTCCACATGGTGACTGGGCAGTCAAATACTTTTGCAGGTTTTTTGTTTTATTTGTGTGTTTTTTTGGAATGCTTCATGTATTTGCGTGTCACCCTTGTGTAGGGGCCATGCTAACTCTCTGTATTGTTCTGATTTTTAGTGTGCGTGCTGCTGAAGTGAGCACTGCTTTTTTCTTGAACATTTCCTATTATTATCCTAAAACATACAGCTTACAATATAGGAGGTACAGTTGCTTTGGATCACAAAGAATATTTCATATAAGTGGTTCTTGGACTCTGCGTCATTGGCGTCCATTTTGCACAAATAGTAGACAGTTCAGTGTGGTAAGTTTAGAAGGCTACTGGAAAGTAGAAAACAACTGTGAAGAATCCATAGAATCACAGATAGATTTGTTTCTAAGAAAAAAGATGTACGAACTAGCAGAGGTGAGAAGAAATATAAAAAGATCATCCATTTGTACTTCAGCAAAATAGCTTGGTGGTTAAAAAAAAACGGCTTTGATGTCAGACAGCCTTGACTTTTAAGTCCTGTTCTGCCACTTACTTCCCCTAGGACCAGAATGACTCAACCTCTCCACACCTCAGGCTCCCCATGTATAAACTGGGGATAAACATACAACTATGAGAGTGGGTTGTGTGTGTGAGATTATGGGTAGTAAATGCTTAACACAGTGTCTGGCACATAGTAAACTCTCACTAGACAGGTTGTCAAGTATCCACAAACAGGGAGTTGTTACCAGTGAGTCTTGTGTCATCTTCTAAAACAATCACACTGCTGGAAAAGCAGCTAAGGTATAATCCTGAGTTTGCCAGCAACTGTAGGAGGATCTAAGTGAGTAAAATGACTCATAAGCTTGTCTTGGTGCTAAGTATCTGTTGTTGGCAGTTTTGTCATTCAACCCTGCCCCCAAATGTGGGAGTTGCACTCGTATTCAACAGCTAGTAATTATGCTTCTCATCAGTAGTAATGGTATTTAAATATTGTTACATCACTCCATATCCTTTTTCTCTATGAATCACCTTACACATAAGCGTAGGAGGTTCTAGTCTGATTTGGGGAGTTCTAGGGAACCGATAGTGATACTATTTCTTTTCTTTGAGAAACACGACATAAGAGACTGACAGATGGAGATCAGAATGTCTCCTCTGTTGGCTGATCTGAGGACATGACATTAGATCGGAAGTGAAAAGGGCTTATTAGCCCATCGTGACTTAGACTTACTAGCACAGTCTTGCAACTGCTCAGGACAGGTGCCTTCATGCATGGAGAATAGACCAGAGGGCATGCACCTGGGAGAGAGAGCTCGGAGTTCAACCAAGCCAACCTCCAAAGTCCTTCTGCCCCCATGAGAGGAGTGAGGGAGGAGTGGTGGGAGAGTTCTGGAGAGTTCCTTTAGCTGAAGTGTCTCCACATGGACTTGAAGCATGATGGTAGCACATTCAGCCAAGTGAACAGGACTTCCTGTCAAGAAAGTGAGACTGCAAGATTCTGTGAGTAGATTGGGGAGCTAGATCAAGGAAGATGTGAGGAGGGGAGTAGACTGGAACACAAACACCACACACAAGTGTCTGGTTCTTTTCATCTTTCAAGAGGCTCCCCTGTCTTTCTCTCTCTGTCTCTCCTTCCCTCCCTCCCTCCCTCTCTTCTTTTCTTCCTTCTTCCCTTCTTTCTTAATGGATATGAAGGACTTGTAAGTAATCAGAAGTGCTAATGAGAAATAGGTTGTGATTTCTTATATCTGAATTTTATAGTCTTAATAAAAATTTTTTAATGCTACCTTGAAATAGAATTAAAAAACAAAGCTGATAATCTTTAGTAAAGGTATGCTTTCTGCAATGAAAGTGTATCTGGAAAATAGTTTAAAATCTAAAAGTTGGGGCACCTGGTCAATCAGTTGAGCATCCGATTCTTAGTTTTGGCTCAGGTCATGATCAGGGTCATGGGATCGAGCTCTGAGCTCCACTGCCTTCAGGCTCTGTGCTCCGCATGGAGTCTGCGTAAGAAATTCTCTCTCCCTCTCCCTCCTCTTCAGGTCCTTCCCTGGCTCATGCTCTCTCTCCACTAAATAAATAAAAGAAAATAAAAATCTAATTGTTAAAAATGAGTTGATATCTTAAGTGTTTAGTTGGTTGAATAGTTCACAATAGTAATTAACTTCGAGGAGATATTTTTGTCTTTTAAAGATATATTTGGTGAGCAGCTACCCTGTGTTAGGCACTGTTATAGATACTAGTGATGCCAAGATGAATTAGATAACTATCTTTTGTTCATGAAACTTAGAGTTAAATAGACATGTCAATAAATGTATTCAGTGAGATATTATGGGTGTCAGTTTGGAAGTATGCTAGAACAAAAGAAGCAGTAGCCAGTTTTCCCTTATACCAGGGGGCATTGGTAAGGTAGGTCCACCAGAAGAAGCAGGCTGTAATTCAAGATTGAATTTGAGGAACAATGATCTTCTCAATTATAATAAATCTTTGTCAGTATTTTTTTCTAGGACTTTAAAATATTATTTTGTTTCTCGTCTTTCTAGAAATTAGGAAGCAAGTAATAGAAGCCTACCCAGGACTTATTGTTAAGGCTATAAGTATCTTCTTAGTTACGGAAATATTAAATACCTTTGCTGATACCAGGTGCTCTGTGCTTAAAATATTAGAGCTGTGTCCTGTTCTGAAGGGTCATAAAAGTATATGCTTACAAACAAAACAAACAGCCAACCTATCAATTATAAAATATTGATCTTTTTATTTGTATAAGGAAGACCCAGATCTTGAGAATTATGGGGGAGACTCTGTGAAAGGGAGCTTGAGATTGCAGTTGGGAAGCTGATCAGAAGAGAAATCATTTAAGCAGTAGCTTTATTAACAAATGTACTCAAAAAAGAAGGCTGGTGGGTATAGCTTGCTTTGGCCCAGATGGCACTGTAGGTCCGTGCAGGACCCCGGATCACTGTGGAAGAAAGAGGGAGATCAAGTCAGGAGAGCTTTGCTCCATCTCTCCTCAGCCTCACCTGCCTGCCTTGCTGGGCAGTTGGGCTTCTGTAGAAGAATTTGTTTGAAGAAATGTGTTCTGCAAATTTAACGAAAAGTTTAAAAACTGTTCATTTAAAGCATGATATAGTAGAAAATATTGATACCATGCTGATAGTGCTTGATAGTGCTAAATAGTAATAGAAATATTTTGAGTGGAAAGATACAGATCTTCTTTACACTGATAATTAAAATAAAAGCTAAAATTGAAGAGTATTTGAGCTTATTTATTTTGAATGTTTTTTATATGATATCGGACAATGCATATTAAACCAGAGAAATATGAAGCTATTGTATGGACACTTGTGTGACTGTTTTGAGGGTAAATCTGGGCATTTCAGAAGACTTTGGGTTATGGCATTGGTTCTTTCATGTATTTAGCTTCCTGCCTTTGGCTGTCCCTTCCTTGATCACGATTATTTATAGTAGTTTTATAATTGCAGCTATGATCCGAATCTTTTGTTGTCTTATTCTCAGTGCACATGAGAAAGAGAGGGGGAAGCCAATGACTTTTCTAAGATTATTAACTCTAGTGGAGGAAGGAAGAAGGAGAGAAGTAGGTTTTGGGTGTTTGTACTGTTTATGATAAGACATTGTTAAATATGGAATTGAGTTATGAGAGATGGATGTGAGACTGGGGTGGAGTGCAAAGGAATGTTGGATTATAGATGACCTCCCAGTGCAGGGACTAGAAGGGGACACTGGGTTAGTTGTCACAGGACCACCAGGTGGTCGGTATCCCATGGTATCCTGCCATGCTGTTTCAGAATGAGCTTTCGGGGTGTGGGGGGCTATGTGAAACTTGTAGGTACCCACACTTAATGTCATCTCACACAGAATGACCAGTTACAATAAGTGGTATTTCGGGTTCTTCTGTGACTAGTGCACCTTCCTTTATTTAATTTGTTTTTAGGTCTGTTTTAGTGTTAATCTTCTTTTTTTTTTTTTTTTTAAAGATTTTATTTATTTGACAGAGAGAGATCACAAGTAGGCAGAGAGGCAGGCAGAGAGAGAGGAGGAAGCAGGCTCCCCGCCGAGCAGGGAGCCCGATATGGGCCTCGATCCCAGGACCCTGAGATCATGACCTGAGCCGAAGGCAGAGGCTTTAACCCACTGAGCCACCCAGGCGCCCTAGTGTTAATCTTCTTGACTCTGTTTATTCCTCCTTCGAGTATCCCTTCCAGCCTTCGATCCTAGAGCATGACAAAATCAATGCTGAAGTTTTTAGCAGTGGTGCCTATTAAGATTTTAACATGGGGCACCTGGGTGGCTCAGTGGGTTAAATGACTGCCTTCAGCTCAGGTCATGATCCTGGAGTCTTGGGATCGAGGCCCATATCAGGCTCCTTGCTCAGCAGAGAGCCTGCTTTTCCCTCTCTCACTGCCTGCCTCTCTGCCTACTTGTGCTCTCTCTCTATGTCTCTGTCAAATAAAAATAAATTTTAAAAAATCTTTAAAAAAAAAAGATTTTACCATGAAAAGAATCCTCATTTTTGATATGTCTTAGTCAATGGCATGCTAAGAAAGTGATCACAAATAACTGAAATCACTGCGTAGGCATCACTGGTGCTGAGGGCCTCTTTGGGTTGAAAGATGTGGTGGAATGAAGGAACTCAGAGCATAGACAAGAATAACTTATTCAAATTATTTCAAGAAAAAAGAGCATTATTTGTATTAAGCCGGAAGTGAAAGCCACTGGGAACTGAAGCATGAAGCAGCTTCAGGGAAAGGTCCTTCTGTCTCCTTTTTTAGCCTGAACTGTGTCTGTGGTGGTGACTCGCTTTGCTCTGTACCAGGTACTGTTTTCCTCTCTGCAACATCTGCTTTTTCTCAGCTTCCTGATAGTTTCTGCTTCCTCTGGTTTACCCCTCGCCTTCAGTCACCACTGCCTAGTAAGCTCTTTACCTCCTGATGCTTCATCTTTAACTCCCATTAAAAATGGACTTTCATTTTATCCTAGTTCACATTCCTTAGAGAAGACTGGTTGAATAAATTACATTAATGGATTGGGAAGCTTTACACCTGTGGAAAGGTTGTGGCAGATCCGTTGAAGTGTTTGAGCCATCTGAACTCTGTGTTCCATGACAGCGCTCTATGGCTTGCTAATTAGCCACCACAGTGGGCGGAGTGGCAGTCTGGAAGTTGGGAGATGCCACAGACCAGGTCCCCAAGCCCTTACTTCTTTCCTCTAAGAATCGGTTGCTGAGCCTTTATTGGCACACCCCTGGGTAGATCTGTAGATGTTGATATGCACAATCTCCACGATGAACTGTTAAAAATGAAAAAGAGTAAGGTGTGGAACTATTTATAGAACAGTTCCTAGTTTTTGACTAGAAAAGGGAAATTGACATCTATGTGTTTGCACATGGGTACATGTGAGTTCCTGTATAGTGCGGAGAATGTTTTTCATAGGTCACAGTAGCTGCTTTTAAGAAGGGGGCTTAGGTTTGGAGTGGGGTCTCTGCAGATCAGTTTGGTTTTGGACGCTTGGTCTAGAGTTGATTGTGAACATTAAAAGTCAATAAAATTCTTATGTAATCAGAATAATGTCAATATCATATAATCACAATAATGTCAGTATCATTTACCTCAGTTTCAAATGTTACGATGTACATAGGAGGGAAGAAAATCCTACTGTTGAAAGTGTCGAGGTCACATGAATTCATTTCTCCTATATGCCATCCAATTGAAATGTACAAATGCTTTTTATACATTTCTTTACATTTGACTGTGACTTTTATCACTTTATGCTTTGCTTGTTCTGAGATTTCCAAGTCCTTTTACCCTCTTTTTGGAGTCTTTTATGTATAAGCTCTTACTGTATCACTAATAATATTTACTTTCTTCCTGCAGACACCTTGTATACCCTATTCTGATGTAGGCTGGCTGCTCTCTAGGCAACTACCCAGTTGGCATCTGGAAATATCTAATTTTAGCGTCCTGTGTCTCCACCCCTGTTTTTGATTCTGTTAAAGAAAAAATTATTCTGGCAGTTTTTAAAACAACAAAGAAGACTTGTTCACGACAATTGGAGTTAGTGTCGAGACTGTCGGCAATATGGGAGATAGATCGGGCTCCCCTCCAAACACAGTAAGGACCGAGGGGGGTTAGAGCCAACAGGCAGAGTAAAGGAGTCAGTGGGTAGAGGTGACACCAAGGGTACGGGGTCCTTGCTGCGCTGACTGAACAGGATTCTTGGTCAAGGCATGCCCTGGTGACCAGCTCTCAGGGTGTGGGGGACTCCTGCTACAGCCAGGAGAGGCAGGCTGGAGACAGGCTGAGGCCTCATCAGGAAGAGGGTTAGGAGGGGCCTGACTAAGTTTGAAAAAGGAGAGAGTCTCTCTCGGTTCTTTCTGTTGTTGTCTTGTTTTTCTGAAATTCTCTTTCAAAGAAACGTTGCATAGGCAATGAACTTTGAATCATTGTATTGGTTTCCTATCAAAGCTATATAGCAAATGACCACAAAGGTGGTGGCTTAAAACAACGTAGATTTATTCTCTTACTGTTCTGGAGGCCAGAGTCTGAAATCAGTTTTACTGGGCCAAAGACAAGGTGTCAGACTGGCTTTTTCCTCCTGGAGTCACCAGGGGAGAGCCCCCGTTTCCTAGTCTGTTCTGACTTCTGGAAGCCACCTGCTTTCTTTGGCTGGTGACCCCGTCTTTCCTCACAGCACTCCAGCCTCTTCCATTGTCATACTTTCTTATCTCCCTTGTATAGGGTACCCTGTGATTACATCGGGCCTGTCTGTGTGATCCTGGATACTCTCCCCATCTTAGGAGCCTTACTAAATTATGTCTGCAAATCCCTTTTGCCATATAAGGTACACTCACAGGTTCCAGAGATTAGGATGTGGACATCTTCTAGGGGGAGGGGGTGTCATTCTTGAGCTCAGCACAACTCATAATATCTAGAAATGTTTTTATTTTTTCTTCATGCTTCATTGATAGTTGGGCTTGGTATAGAATTCTAAGTAAATGATAATTTTTTTCTAGAACTTTGGAAACGTAGTGTCCTTATCTCTTAGCTGGTAAGAAGTTTGATTCTTATTCCTTGGTATATGACTTGAAATTTTTCCCTCTCTCTAAGCTTCTGAGATCTTTTGCTTGTATTAAATGTTACAGATGACTTAAGCTGAGTGTAAACTTAATGCATTAAGTGTCCAGTTAAGTGTAATTAATGTTCACAAGCATGCCTCTAACATGGCTGCTACATTTGCAAAGTGGTTTCCAAATTGTAGGCCCTTGACCATTTGAAAGAAGGAAGAGTTGAAGGGAAGAAAGAATAACTAGAATGGAATAGAAAATTTCACAGTGCTATCCTGCAGTAGTTACACACATTGTTTCACAAAACGTTTGTTTCACTTGTATATGTGTGGTGTGTTAAAACTTTCCAAAATTTTCCAAAACCTTCCAAAATTTAGCATGTATTCTACTTAGTGTCTGAAACACAGGCCTCAGTTTTCATGTTAAAAATTATGATAAGATGTAAAATGTATTTGAGGAGAACATTCCTACTTAGCTTTAGTTTAACGTTTTCCCAAAAAATTGTCTTTTTTGCTTCATGACAAGTTTTATGAAGAGTAGTAAGCGTGTGGCTAATTTTGTGGTACAAGAGGAAGGCATGTTGTAAAGCGGCTTGTTCCAGGCTCCCGTTTGTTGTCAGATGGAATGCTGGGTGTAGGCGGTGTGGTTTCTACTTGGGATCTAGCCTGAAAGACATGTTTTCACCCTCAACAAACATCATCTTTGTTTGAGTATCTGTAGTCCCTGTAACCACAGAAGGGGCTTTTCTTCTCCCCAAGAAGCGTTTTCTTTCTTGTACTTGCTTCGCAAATAGTTTAAAGTAGAGCTGCCTTCCACTTTTTGGTTTCAGTTTGTTGCCAGAATGTGTGAGGCACCACCCAACACTCCTGGTGTGCTTGAGAACTGTGAAATAAGAATGAGATCTTGGGGTAGATAAGTTTACTCTATGAGGACGGACGCTGCCGTTGGTTCCCAAGGCCAGACCAATCATCTGACAAAGGGTAAAGTACTTCTTACATTGGAGTAGTTGATTTATATGTAATTTATATGTAATTTATTTGTAAATTACATATATATAATTATTTATGATTTATAAATTACATTTATATGTAATTATCTGTCAGAATGAACAGTAGAAAACATGTCTGTTGTCAGTTTTGTTTTGGTGGATTGAATTTGAAATTTAATAACTTTGACTGACTTGTTCATTACTATTTGGGATTAATTGAGTGATACTAAGTCACAATGCCTGCTTTTAAAAAATGTCATTCAGGAGGATGCTTGCTTCTTAAAAGTTCTTGTGTTTAAAGGGAAGTAGAGGTCGTCTTCATATGTTACAGTTGTCAGTTTTTTAAATGCTTCATAAGATGCAATAGCTGTCCTTACCTTCCATAAATTTGTGCCCAGGTACGTTTTCCTGTATACTTGAGTATTTAATCCATCCAGTGTCTTTTGATTTTTACTGCTTCAAATATGCCTCTTTTACTATGGGACATTGTTACGTTAGATGTAAAGTCAATAAAAATAATTTGATTTAATTTGGCTTGAGTTAATGTAATAGAGATTTTTGAAATTTAATAATGACATGTGATGTAAGTACTGAGTAACACAACTGTCATTGTTTAATAGGCGCCTGGAACTTTGTGCACACTTGCGGACAGATACAAGACAGCCGTTGATAGCCCTTAGTGGTCAGTGTTTTAGGGCAGACTCTTTGTTCTTGCAATGGAATTTCTAAATAAGCACTCAAAAGGAAACCAAAGGGAGGATTCTAGTGTAATTCTTAATAAACTTCTCAATGACAGATCAGACAGTATGAAACAGAATAGAACTATAGTGAGTTCCGCACAGGGATGTTACTTCTTACTCTAAAGGTGATTGCCTCGAGGTGTGGATTACTAAATAATGTCTCTGCTACTCCCTGTTGGAAAGACTTGGCATTTGGATTTAGTCTCTTCAAAGAAGCAGGTTTGGGTATATTTTATAAAATCAGTTTGACTTCAAATTCATGCTTTTTTTTAGAACACATTTGTTAACATTTCAGAATTTTCTCTCCACAGGGAAATGCAATGATAAGACATTTCTAAAGGAATTTAAAGATTGAGAACTTACTTTTTTTATTTAGAGCCGTGTCAACTACTCTAATCATATTAAAGTACATGATCTTTCTCTCATAAAATTAAGATAGGATCTCATTCAATTCCAGTATGGTCTCTATTACATGGTTAGGTTTTCCTTTCCAGAAATCTCTAGAGCTGATGTGTGGAAAGTTCTCTGTCTTGCAGTTCACCACAGTGATGCTTTCTTGGGATCCTTTGCATCTTCTCAGCTCCGTACTGTTTCCAGTTCTTGCCTTTACACTTTTAAACTCGTCATTGTTAAGTAGGAAATAGGATGAGACTCTAGGACTGGAGGCAGGAATGAAGATCTGACCCAGACTGTATTCGGAGAACACACTCATCCATCGAATTGGGTTTGATCCCCCCTAGATATTCACGCTTAGTTGTTCTGATATTGGAAGTGGAATTTAATAAGTAGTCTACTTTCCTAGTTTGAGTTTACTTTGTATTTATTTGCTTTCCCTACCCCTTCGTAGAAGCAGGAGTGTATGTTGTGAAGCTGGGCAGCAGAAGAGGGGAAAGGTATTGACAGAGGTCTGTTAAGTCTAGAATAGGGTAGTGAGTATATAATTGAGTTGATGATCCCAGGCTTCTGACCACATTAATTCACTGTGAAAACGTAAACAACTAGTCTGAATTTTTGTTATTTTAAGAACCATTCTATTATTTATTCACTTTTCCCCCAAAGGATAGCATATTTTCACTTTGTAGTAAGAGAAAAGCAGTGAATAAAGATTTTTCCCCAAATTTTTAAAAATTTACAAATTTCCATTTTTCCAATTTATTAATTATATCAGTGATCTCATTGGCCTAAATCCCTAGAGGTGGGATCGTTGGGGTTTGCCTGTTTTTAAGATTCTGCAGACATATTATCGCATTGCTTTCCACAAAGATTTTTATGCACTGATAAGTCTCCCCTCGGAGTAAGCTACTGCTGATTTCCCCATGCTATTGTCAACACTGAATAACATTCAGTGCATTTTTTGGTCAGTCTGAGATAAGTGCAAAGATATTTTAAAGTTTGTATTGCTTTAGTTTCTAATAAGTTTGATTTTTTTTTCCCCATGCCTTGGCTTTTATATTTAGATTTTATTTTTATCAGAGCTATACTTGGTTTAAAGATTCAGCAGTCTGTACGGCTTATTTTTGAAAAATAGCTGACTGCCATACTCCTCCCTTCTCACAGTCTGCTCCACAGAAGTAACCACCTTCCACTCCCCGAGCTGCTTCGTTCTCTGTTTTCTTCCATGGTGCTAGCTGCATGCCTGTGTTCCTGCCTCCGCAGTTTCAGGCCTGACCTGTTGGTCTCCTGCTGTGGAGGGCCAGTGGGGCTTTCTTTCTTGCACCCAGCCTCTCTCACACATTCTTCAGTCTTGCACATCCCTTCAGTCCCAGGGAATTGACCCCCTACGTCAGTGTTCTGTGTTCAACCCACCCTTCCCTCTCCTCAGGAGCCACCATTTGCTGGGCCTTTGAGGGAGGGGATCTAAAGAGTCCCTCTACTGTCATTTTAGTGAGTGTTAAGAAGAATGGATATAAAATGTGTGTTCCATCAATCATCTTTCCCTGGAAGTCCTTTCTCATGTCTTTAGGAGTCATTTTTAGAAAGTAACCCTTAAAATTATTGGCTATGAGGTTAAGACTGTCTGGATTTGAATCCCAGTTTTGATCTTTTTTTTTTTTTTTAAACCTTTTCTTTTAATAAATAAAACCTACTCATGGCTTAGATTTTAAATCACATTTACAGATGAGGAACACTTCTAGGCCCAAACAGGTTAACAGTGAAGCTACTATTGCTGGCAGGAATGCATGCCCTCCATGCATCTGAAGCCTAAAGAACAGAGACTGGATGTCAGAGAACACCGTACACCTCACCCTCTAGACTGGAGAACTGACAGCAGAAGACGAGACAAGAGCAGAGACTCCGTGAAGCCCCGGTAACCACCACCTGATACTCTCACCTTCATGCTACAGATGCAAATGAAAGTTGTCCTACTTTTAGCTAAGGAGGTTTCCTGATCATAGTAAGGGAAACTCTCATGTTAACAATTAGGCCAAGGGCATTAGCTACAGAGAGGATCCACTGATAAATACAGAATATTAGAACAGTGAAGAGGAAGCCACACAGATACCTTGTTTCTTCAAATATCAGAAACTTCCACATGACAGCAGGAGAGCAGTGCACAAACTCCACCTCGCCCAAAGGTTTAGTCCAAAAACTTCCTGTTGGCATTTGCACCAAATAAGGCACCCTGTACTTCTGGCACCATCTGCTGGGCTGAGATCCAGCCGGCTTTCTAGGGTATTGGAAACTTTTATTTTATGATCCCCATTATAGATCTCAACTCCACCAGCTATTTTCTCAGGCAGGTAGGCCTCCTGATCAATTTGGACATCAGCATCTTTTTTGGTGGCAATTTTGTACATAGGAATCACTTTCTGCACTGCAGTCTTTACCAGAGGGAAATCCCGCTTCCTGCAACAAACAATCATTTGGGGTTCCAACAACTGGTACAAACCCTGGAGGACCAATCCATCCAGAGCACTTGGTACCTGGTTGTATCTTTTACCACTTTGCTGAGTCTCTGTTTTGCTTCATTTAGCAGGTCTGTAATAAGATCATCTCTTGCTCTGAGGACCTTTAGCCTTGCTTGATTCATCAGATTAGACATCTGAATTTTCTTCTGCTGCTCAATCTGCTTTTCTTTCTTCTCATAGTATTCCATAATCTTCAGTCTTTGGGTTTGCACAAGACGACCTTTCTCAATGTTGAACTCTTCCTCGGCCTTCGCATCTATTTCCTCTGCTTTCTCATTGGCTTCTTGTTCAATAAAAGCCATCATATGCTTAACCTGCTTTTGCATGTCAGCATCTCTGAGAGCCATGGTGAAACCTGCGCTAGGCTGGAGGCCCACTGGTTCTGGCTTAGACTGGAAGGGGGCGGTGGAAGGAAGGCCCAGTTTTGTTCTTTATTAGTTTTGTGACCTTAGACAAGTTCGCTAAAATCTCTAGGCCTCATTTTTTTGGTCTGTGTGATAGAATTCATATGATACCTATCTTAGGGTGTCGTTGTGAGAAATAAATGTGATAAGGTATGTAAAGTGCTTTTCACCATATCTGCTGCCTGGAAATCTCTTACTATTTGCCAGAGAGTTACTGAGAACACAGTTACGCTTGTGGCTGCTCTCGTTACTCTTGGGAATTTCTTGCTCATGGCCTTTGCCCAAAGTTCCTGTGGAATGCTTGTCTTTTTCTCCTTGGTAAGAGGTGCCTTTGATATAGCCTGTTATTATTGGTCTTTTGTTTTCTTTACAGTACTTGGTATGTGTAATCATATGCATAATATTTCATGTTATGATCAGATTTGTGTTTTTCGAATATACATGGTGGTAGTAAGAAAGAAGGGTATGTGTGTGTGGTAAGATTGGAGAGTATCATAGTAGTTGGGGCAGTTGATGAGGGGGACCCCAGAGGCCAAATGAAGAAGTAATTATTTTCATCAAGTGGGAGAAATAATTTTTGTTGAAGTATATCATACACTAGTTTGTGGACAAATTACCTCAGTTTGTTAAAGCCTTCTTGAATGTTTGTCTCATCATATGCCCAGATGAATTTCATCTGAAAACTTAGAGCTTAAAGGAGAAAGTAGAACAAACTTGGTTTGTTTCTATGTTAATTTTTATTTCTCTGAAATTAGATCCAAAATTGATTCTTAAGGGATAAGATTTATCATCTCCCCTAAGTTAATGCTTTTTTAAAATATTTTTATTTTTTAAACATCTTAATTTAATTTTATTTTCTCAGTGTTCCAAGATTCATTGTTTATGCACCAAACCCAGTGCTCCATGTAGTACGTGCCCTCCTTAATCCCCGCCACCAGACTCACTCATCCCCCCGCCCCCTTCCCTTCATAACCCTGTTTGTTTCTCAGAATCCACAGTCTTTCATCTTTTGTCTCCCCCTCTGATTTACCCCAATTCACTTTTCCTTTTCTTCTCCTAATGTCCATCCTCCATTTTATTCCTTATGTTCCACAAGTCAGTGGAACCATATGATAATTGACTTTCTCTGCTTGACTTATTTCACTCAGCATACTCTCCTCCAGACCCGTCCATGTTGATACAAAAGTTGGGTATTCATCCTTTCTGATGGCTGCGTAATATTCCATTGTATATATGGACCACATCTTCTTTATCCATTCGTCTGTTGAAGGACATCTCAGCTCTTTCCACAGTTTGGCGATTGTGGACATTGCTGCATGAACATTGGGGTACATGTGGCCCTTCTTTTCACTACATCTGTATCTATGGGGTAAATACCCAGTAGTGCAATTGCAGGCTCATAGGGTAGCTCTATTTTTAAATTTTTGAGGAATTTCCACACTGTTTTCCAAAGTGGCTGCACCAACTTGCACTCCCACCAACAGTGAAAGAGGGTTCCTCTCTCTCTACATCCTCTCCAACACTTGTTGTTTCCTGTCCTGTTGATTTTGGCCATTCTAACATGTGTAAGGTGGTATCTCAATGTGGTTTTGATTTGAATTTCCCTGATGGCTAGTGATGATGAACATTTT
This sequence comes from Ailurus styani, assembly GCA_002007465.1. Taxonomy (NCBI): domain Eukaryota; kingdom Metazoa; phylum Chordata; class Mammalia; order Carnivora; family Ailuridae; genus Ailurus; species Ailurus styani. The sequence continues at coordinate 173,129 of LNAC01001012.1, read as the reverse complement.
TTCATGGGTCTGTTAGCCATTTGTATGTCTTCTTTGGAGAAGTGTCTGTTCATGTCTTCTGCCCATTTTTTGACATGATTATCTGTATTTGGGATGTTGAGTTTGAGGAGTTCTTTATGGATCTTGGGTATCAGCCCTTTGTCTGTAGTCATTTGCGAATATCTTCTCCCATTGCATGGGTTGCCTCTTTGTTTTGTTGACTGTTTCCTTTGTTGTGCAGAAGAATATTATCTTGATGAAGTCCCAAAAGTTCATTTTCACTTTTGTTTCCTTTGCCTTTGGAGATGTGTCTTGAAAGAAGTTGTTGTGACTGATGTCAAAGAGGTTACTGCCTATGTTCTTCTCTAAGATTTTGATAGATTCCTGTCTCACATTAAGGTCTTTCATCCATTTCAAGTTTATCTTCGTGTATGGTGTGAGAGAATGGTCGAGTTTTATTCTTCTATACATAGCTGTCCAATTTTCCCAGGACCATTTATTGAAGAGACACTTTTTTTACCACTAGATATTTTTTCCTGCTTTGTCGAAGATTATTTGACCATAGAGTTGAGGGTCCATATCTGGACTCTCTACTCTGTTCCATTGGTCTCTGTGTCTGTTTTTGTGCCATGCTGTCTTGGTGATCACAGCTTTGTAGTAAAGCTTGAAATCAGGCAACGTGATGCCCCCAGCTTTGTTTTTCTTTTTCAACATTTCCTTAGTGATTTGGGGCCTTTTCTGGTCCCATAGAAATTTTAGGATTGTTTGTTCCAGCACTTTGAAGAATGCCGGTGGAATTTTGATCGGGATGGCATTGAAAGTATAGATTGCTCTGGGCAGTATAGACATTTTAACAATGTTTATTCTTCCGATCCATGAGGATGGAATGCTTTTCCATCTTTTTGTGTCTTCTTCAATTTCTTTCATGACTTCTGTAGTTCCTCAAGTATAGATCCTTTACCTCTTTGGTTAGGTTTATTCCAAGGTATCTTATGGTTCTTGGTGCTATAGTAAATGGAATCCATTCTCTATTTTCCCTTTCTATATTTTCATTGCTAGTGTATAAGAAAGCAACTGATTTCTGTGGACTGATTTTGTATCCTGCCACATTACTGAATTGCTCTATGAGTTCTAGTAGTTTGGGTGTGGAGTCTTTTGGGTTTTCCATATAAAAATATCATGTCATCTTTGAAGAGAGAGAGTTTGACTTCTTCTTTGCCAACTTGAATACGTTTTATTTCTTTTTGTTGTCTGATTGCTGTTGCTCGCACTTCTAGTACTATGTTGAACAACAGTGGCGAGAGTGGGCATCCTTGTCATGTTCCTGATTTCAGTGGGAAGGCTCTCAGTTTTTCCCCATTGAGAATGATATTCGCTGTGGGTTTTTCTTTTCTTTTCTTTTTTTTTAAGATTTTATTTATTTACTTGACAGAGAGAGACACGGTGAGAGAGGGAACACAGTGAGAGAGTGGGAGAGGGAGAAGTAGGCTTCCTGCCAAGCAGGGATCCCGATGCAGGGCTCCATCCCAGAACCCTGGGATCATGACCTGAGCCAAAGGCAGACAGTCGCTTAAGGACTGAGCCACCCAGGCACCCCGCTGTGGGTTTTTCATAGATAGATTTTATGGAGTTGAGAAATGTTCTCTCTATCCCTATACTTTGAAGAGTTTTAGTCAGGAATGGATGCTGTATTTTGTCAAATGCTTTTTCTGCATCAGTTGAAAGGACCATGTGGTTCTTCTGGATCCTTTTATTGATTTGTTCTATCATATTGATTGATTTGCAAATGTTGAACCACCCTTGCATCCCAGGGGTTAAATCCCACCTGGTCATGGTGGATAATGGTCATGAGTGATAATCCTATTAGCTAGGATCTTGTAGAGAATCTTGGCATCCATATTCTTCAAGGATATTGGTCCAAAATTCTCCTTTTTGTTGGGGTCTTTGCCTGCTTTGGAGATCAAAGCAATGCTTTATAGAAAGAGCCTGGAAATTTTCTCTTTGTTTCTATTTTTTGAAACAGCTTCAGGAGAATAGGTATTATTTCTTCTTTGAATGTTTGGTAGAATTCCCCAGGGCATCCATCAGGTCCTGGATTCTTGTTTTTTGGGAGGTTTTTGATCATTGCTTCAATCTCATTACTAGATATTGGTCTCTTCAGGTTGTCAATTTCTTCCTGTTTCAGTTTTGGAAGTTTATAGGTTGCCAGGAATGTATCCATTTCTTCCAGGTTGCTTAACTTACTGGCATATAACTGTTGATAATAATTTCTGATGTTTTTTTTTTTTTTTTTAGGATTTTATTTATTTGACAGAGAGAGACACAGTGAGAGAGGGAACACAAGCAGGGGGAGTGGGAGAGGGAGAAGCAGGCTTCCCGCCAAGCAGGGATCCCGATGCAGGGCTCGATCCCAGGACCCTGGGATCATGACCTGAGCCGAAGGCAGCTGCTTAACAACTGAGCCACCCAGGCACCCCTGATGATTGTTTCTATTTCCTTGGTGTTAGTCGCAATCTTTCCCCTTTCATTCATAATTTTATTCATTTGGGTCCTTTCTCTTTTCTTTTGGATTAGTTTGGCCAAGTTAATGCTATATTAACAAATTTGCTTTCTTTTGAGTATCATCTATGCTATTGAAATGGTAGATGTGTTGATATTTCAAAGTTGTAGTTAGAGATACTTATCTCAGCCTTTTAAATTTATTTGATTTTGATAGTTTGTTCTTTTAGGCAATACTGATTTATTGTTTTATTTTTGTTTTGTCTTAGTTTTATAATTAATTAACTTTATGGTTCTTTAAATAACAGATCATCTAAATTTGTTCTCCACAGATTCGGACCAGGATGTAGCACTCAAACTTGCCCAGGAGCGAGCTGAAATAGTTGCTAAATATGACAGAGTAAGTATTTATTAAGAAAAAACATATAAATAGAAATGGATTTGGTATTTGGCGAGCTTAAATTACAGAAGCAGCTTGTTTACTTCATGTGACAATGGAATTCATCTTTTTTTCCTCCCACTTCATCTCCAGATTTCCTCTCCTCCTTTCCCTCTGCTCCGTCCACTCTGGTCTCTGCGGTTCTTCCAACACACCAGGCCTGCTCCTGCCTCTGGGCCTTTGCACTGGCTGTTTATTCTGCCTAGAACACTTTATCTGGATATACTCCTGCCTCATTGCCTCATCTTTTTCAGATCTTTACTCAGATGCTGCCGTCTTAGTGAGATCTTCTCTGACCACACTATTTAATAACCCTCTTCCCCAGCTCTCTGGATCTCTGTCCTATTCTTTATTTTTCGCTATAGCATTTACTGTATCAGCATACTTCGTATTATACTTCTTTTGTTTGTTGTCTGCTCTCAGTTCTAGAATGTAAACTCCGAGGGTAAGGATTTCTTTTGTTTGACTTACTCCTATACCCTAAATATCTGGAATAGTCCCTAACACATGCTAGGTATTCAATAAATATTTGAATACCTCAGTATGTAGAATTAAATACCCATTTTATTTATAATTTATATGTGCTATTAAAATTTTAACACAGATCTGAAAATTTGAACTTATATATTATGTATACTCTCCATTAGCATTTTATCTCTATGTTAGTTATGGAATCTGGTTTTTGATGCCCTAGAATATCATAGTTGTTGACAATTTACATGTCTTCTTATTATTACTTTACCCCTTGAGGTCTATGATGGGTTGTAGGCAGTGATTTATAAATGTTATATTTTATATTTATCTCAGTTGCATGTAATTTCATATCTGTTATTTTTCATTATTTGAGAGAATATCAGGAGCATGGAATTACAGAAAGCCATCTGGACTCTGCCCTGCTTCCAGAGAAGCACACAGGCAGGCACTGCTCTACTTAATAGTTATGCTCCTAGAGTTTGTTTTTAAATTGGTTGTTTGGAGCATCAGACACAATTTCCCATTATTGTGAATAGGTCTTAGTGGAGTCTGTGAAAAACCTAGTTAATTTATTTAACTACTTAACTAATTTAAAACCAATAGAACTATCATTCATTCATGCTTGCATGTGTATTTTTTTTTCCCCATGCAGTTAAGTCACACTGAGGAACTGGGCTAGCCATTGTGCAGTCATTGATAAAATATACACACATGGAGGGGTCAACAAGACAGTTGGGCATTGAGTCTGAAATGTGATGGACTGGCATAGACATTTGAGGTTCCTGCTCAGTTACTAGTTAGTTACTGAAGCTAGTTAACAGCTTCAAAAGTAGAGTGAGAAGAGCAATGGGCTGAGGGCAGAGCTGTGGGCACACTGACATTTAAGAGGGATCCATGAAGACCCATGAAAAGGAGAGTTGGATGGTATGAGGAGAACCAAGAGAGGCTGGTGTGATGGAGTTTGAGGAATGGGGGTGAGCAACACTGACAGATGCGCTGAACAGAATCCATTAGATGAGAACTGAACAGTGTCCACTGGATTGAACAATGGCAGATCATTTTTGACATTGACAAGGATAATATCAAGGCTGAGGTAGCTGTGAGTAAAGAAGTAGAGAGACAAGGTGGATAGCTTAGTAGTCTGGGAAGTTTGGATGAGAAGCAAGAAATAGTTTTTTTCTACGACACATGTTTTAGTCAGAGTGGCTTTCTTACCCTTCATTGCTCTGTCTTTCCCAGGTGACTTCTCACACAAACCCAAGTCTGATCAGGGCTTAGCTGCATGTCAGCTGTTGCTGGCATACAGGATCTTCTGAAGCTTGTAACTGGGAAATAGTGATTATATTGCCAAAAGTATTTTTTTAAGTTAATTTAGGTTGATAGTGCCTGCTTTCTAGCTCTTATTATTAATTCATTAAAAAAAACCACTTGTGGACTTTTTGTTTTAAGTAATTATTCAGTTTTATAAATTCCCAATAATACCCTTTTTTGTCCCCTATTGCAGGGACGAGAAGGTGCAGAGATTGAACCTTGGGAGGATGCTGATTACCTTGTTTACAAAGTCACGGATAGATTTGGCTTTTTACAGTAAGTTGCATGGATTGAAAGCTAACTTTTATATTATAATGTTTCTATGGTGACCTATTATATTGATTTCTTCATTTTTAATCACACAGCTATGAGTAAACTTCCAGGAGTGGTCCTGCAATGTGTTTTTTGTTATTAAATTCCTGGCATTTTTAACCTCTATGATTAACATTGAACTATATTGTTAAGAATACAGTCTTTAATACTTGTTGTATTTTAGTAAGAACATAAAGTGGAATAAATGAGTTATATTAATAATTTAGCAGAATTAAATGGAAATGAATAATAATTTCTATTTTAAAAATAATTACAAAACATTTCATTTTATGTAAATGCATTTTAAAAATAATTAGCAATTAGAACTTCAGTATTATGCAGACTAAAAATTAGCAATGAAAGGAAATGCTGTTGATCTTTCCCATAGTTATAAATGTCTTTTTGTTATTGCTTCTCATAATTAATTCCATTTATCCTGAGTATGTTACATAAAGAGTTGAGAGAGGTCTAGACTACTGTAAAGTGGCTAACGTGATTTTGACTCTTGAAAACATCCTGCTAATGTTACGAATTCTGCCTGTCTAGTGCTGGCGTTGTTTGGGCAGATCCCTATAGTCTAGAGACTTCTCTTCAATTCTATAGTTTGTTTGCTTCCATCCAGTTTAGTGAGTAATTTTTCACTCAAATTTATTCTTTTCCAGTCTCGTTTATTATAATTAGGAAAAAGCCAGAGTTGTGTTTTTTTTTTTTTAATTTTAGGATATATGATTACATTTTGAAGAAAAAAATACAATTTCTTGATAGTTCATAGCAGTAACTTGGACTTTGTTTTCTCTTTCTGTTGAGTTTTCTTGCATTTAGAAAGTATTTTTTGATATCTTGTTTTTCTTCAGGTAGAGCAACCGAACAAAGTTAAGAGAAACAGTTCTGGGAGTTAGAAAATGTGTGCCCTTCTTGTGGGTTTGCTTGTTGCAATTAACCCTCTCACACCTCTTGCAAAATGTAATCATCACTACTCTGCATACTTTAGAGTATAGTGGGAGCTTTGAAGAAATAAAATGATAGAATGCCATATAAAGGTCTGGAAAAATATAAGGTATTATTACTATACCTAATGACATTAGCATAACAGGAGTGTTCTCTTGAGTAGTTACAATTAGAAGACTTTGAACTTAGCAGACCAGCAGAGCAGTATTTAACTATGATGAAACACTGTTCTTTTTTTTTTTTAAGATTTTATTTATTTATTTATTTGACAGAGAGAGAGAGAGAGAGAGAGAGAGAGAGAGAGATCTCAAGCAGGCAGAGAGGCAGGCAGAGAGAAGAGGAAGCATGCTCCCTGCTGAGCAGAGAGCCCAATGCAGGACTCGATCCTGGGACCCTGAGATCACGACCCAAGCCAAAGGCAAAGGCTTTAACCCACTGAGCCAACCAGGTGCCCCGAAACACTGTTCTTAAATTAAACCGCACTTCCACTTTTTTTTTTTAAATAAATCAAACTTGACCACAAATGTGGCAGGAAATGGTTACACATTTGTGTGGGTTAGTGTACAGAGCTGAGGTATGAGATTTTAAAGGACAAAATCCTTTAAAGGATTTTAAAGGAAGTTTTAAAGGACAGTTTGAGCTTTTAGCCCTGTCAGGATTAGTGGGTCCAAAATTGTCTGCACACTAGAGTCAGCTGAGAAATTTTTCTTTTCTTTTTTTTTTTAAAGATTTTATTTATTTATTTGACAGAGAGAGATCACAAGTAGGCAGAGAGGCAGGCAGAGAGACAGGAGGAAGCAGGCTCCCCGCTGAGCAGAGAGCCCCATGCAGGGCTCGATCCCAGGACCCTGAGATCATGACCTGAGCCGAAAGCAGAGGCTTTAACCCACTGAGCCACCCAGGCGCCCCTGAGAAATTTTTCTTAAAAATAAATTTCTGGGCTCTATCCCAGATTTCGATTCAGAAGGTGCACTGTAACTTACCTGATTTTGACTTTCTCAAGTGACTGTATGTTGGGAGTGAACCACCGAAAAAGATGTTTACATCATAAAATGGTCTGATATAGTTGAAACTACATGTGAAAAACCTGTGCATTCCAAAAGGATCTAGTAATTACCTAAAAATGCCTTTTATCATTGCTTGAAACATGTTTAGTCAGTCCATTCTCTATCTTAAATAATATTTGCTAGTATTTATTGAACACTTAGTATGGGCCAGGCAATGTTCTAAGCCCTTTACACGGATAGCTCATTTATTCCTCTCAAAACTCTTTGGGAGAGGTACTCTTTATCTTTTTTTCAAATGAAACTGAAGCAGAAAGAGGTCAGTCACCTGGCCCAAGTTGTGTTGACTGTGTCAGATGTGGGATGTAGACCTTGGCAGTCTCACAGCAGGGCCTGTGTTCTGAACTTCTGCAGTATACTGCCCATTACTACTTTCCTGTATTTTATTTTATTTTTTTTTTATTTTTTTTTATTTTTTTATTTTTTTATTTTTATTTTTTTTTTAAAGATTTTATTTATTTATTTGACACAGAGAGAGAGATCAGATCACAAGCAGGCAGAGAGATAGGAGGAAGCAGGCTCCCCGCTGAGCAGGGAGCCTGATGTGGGCCTCGATCCCAGGACCCTGAGATCATGACCTGAGCCGAAGGCAGTGGCTTTAACCCACTGAGCCACCCAGGCGCCCACTTTCCTGTATTTTAAATAAGAGAAACACAAAAGTGCTTTGACACACCTAGAAAGAAATTTGAAGACAGTCACTTGTGTGAAGGTATAGTCAGATAGCTAAGCCCACCACTTCTTTGAAAATGAAGCCAGTTGGTACCAGTTCTCATACGATCACATTAATTTTTAAATTTATACCATGATGCAGTCCTGCAGCATCCAGCACAAATGAAAATAATGAAGCAGAGAAATGGATTTTAATGTAATGTTAGGGTTTGTTAAATTTCACCAAACAAATTGATTTTTGTTACAATGGCTAATACAAGTAAAACACTTTTCTTCCAGAGGTTGCTGCTGGTGCCTTCCATTGCTTGTCACTGTAGCCTGAAGTTTTTTTGCACTATTGAATAAAGTCACTTGGCCGAGGCATTTAGATATTGCTTTCTATCACACCTTGATCAAAGAGCATTTCTTTCTGCTGTTTTAGTTCTCTGCATTTTTTGATTGGTTCTGCATTGAAATTGGGTTTTAAGTGTCAAGGTCAATACAATACAGTGGCCAAAAATAACTTTGTAATCTTCTCTGAAGGCTGCTGATTTCATATCTAATTACAGTTTTAGTAACTTAAATTGCTTCTTATGGTATGTGACAGTATTAACAAATGCAGTATAGACCTAACTTGGTTTTTTAACAGATTTCACAATAAATGTAAAAATTGTTGCCAAACCAGCTTGGCTTGATGCAGCAACAGAAAGGTCTGTGTTTAGGATTCAGAAATGGGGAGTTATCCCAGGTCTGGATGCTTGTGACAGAGTTACATCTGGAGAATGGAGAATCAAGCATATTTAAGAGTTAGAGAAATTTCAAAATTTGAACTTTCAGCATTGTTTTCAAAAGTAGTCACTGCTAGTCTGTTCAACATGGAATGCTTGGAATTTGGGTAATGATAGAGCATTTAGGTCAGAAGTTATTAATAGAAGGAAATTGTATCAAAAATAAAGATAAAATTATTATCAAGCTTCAGATTTTCAACTAATGAAAACATGTGTATTTATAAAAATTAGCAGATTGTCTATAGTTTACTATGACTATATAAATATTTGAAAGCGAAAATAAAGGTGCTTTTGTTTTTAAAGAACCTCTGTTTGATGACAAGAGCTTGTGAACTCTTTCTTCTTGTCTAATCCTTGTGATTAGAGTAAATCTAAACTTAGACAGACTTAACTGCAAAAACGAACTTTAGTCAACATACTCAATTTACTGATTTTAACAAATTAAGTTTTAAGTTTCCCAGTGAAAGTTTGTCTCACGGAAATATGCCACCTGAAGTATTGAAAAATAACAGGCACATATACTCTAGTTAATAATTCTTTTAAGTTTAAAGCAGATGAAAACAGATTGAGTTAAGGCCCCTCTCTTTCCAGGGATGACTATGTTGTTGTTTTTATTTACTGTGTTTCTATGAGGCATGGCTTCTTGCTGTCAGCTTGGCATTTTCTTTTAGCAACTTCTGTGTACCTCTTTCCTTTACAGGACAAACCTTTGTTTTTTAAAGTGGGGTTAGGCAAACATTTTCTTTGAAGAGTCAGATACAAAATATTTTTGGCTTTGTGGACCTTGTGATCTTTGTCATAATGATTCAACCCTACTGTTGTAGCATGAAAACAACCACAGACAATACACAAATGAGCATGGCAGTGTTCCATTGAAACTATTTCCAAAAACAGGCAGCGGGCCAGATTTGACCCATGGGGCTGTAGTTTGCTGACCTAAAGGAATACTCTGCACTCATCCAGACTTTGGTCTTTCCTTTCTTCTGCTTGGAGAATACTTAAGTGGCAAGGGGAAGGTGCATCTATGCATGCCCAGCATGTGGTCACCCTTTTTTTTTCCGTACATTCACTCGGGAGCATTTAGTGCCCTCCTGCAGCCTGCCAGCCACTGTGCTTGAGGCTGGTGCCGTGCTTTACGTGTGTATTTTAGACGTCGTGTGTAGTTTTTGGTAAAGCAGCAATCCCCCGCTCTCTCCTTAGAAAGCTATGAAGGTTAATGCATGCCAACACAGAAATTTGAGGAGGAAAAGTTCTATGGCGATCAGTGTTGTGCACACAGCAGATTTTGTATAAAAGGTTTTAGGTATGGAGCAATAATGCAAGAAAATCCATATGCAAAAACTTGACCACATTGTTGCTGTTTCATCCGTCTAAGCAGTCTCAAGACCATTTTCACAAGTCAGCATCCATCAATTGTGGAGGGAATGGAATCAGGAATAAGGCCACATAAGACAGACCCACAGCTAACATCATACCCAGTGGTGAGAAGCTGAAGCTTTTCCTCCAAGATCAGGAACAGAACAAAGATGCCCACTCTTGCCACTTTCATTCACATAGTACTGGAAGTTCTAGCCAGAATAGTTAGGCAAGAAAAAGAAATAAAAGTCCAGATTGAAACAGAAGAAGTAAAACTGTCCCTGTTTGTAAATGAAATGATTTTATATATAGAAAACTGTAAAGACTCCACCAAAAAATTGTTAGAACTGATAAATGAATTCAGTAAAGTTGCAGCATACAAAATCAATATACAAAAATCAGTTGCATTTTTATATATAGTAAAAACTATCAAAAAGAAATTAAGAAAATAATTTTGTTTACAACTGCATCAAAGAGAATAAAATAGCTAGGAATCAGTTTAACCAAGGAGAAAAAGACATACTATGAAAACTATAAGATATTGATAAAAGAAATGTAAGATGATATAAAAAAATGGAAAGAAGTTCCATACTCATGGATTAGAAGAATTGTTTTTGTTAAAATGTCCATACTACCCAAAGCTACATACAGATTCAGTGTAATACCTATCAAAATGCCGATGGCATGTTTCACAGAAATAGAATGTGTGCAGTCTTAAAGTTTGTATGGAAGCACACAAGACCAAAATAGCTAAAGCAGTCTTGATGAATAAGAACAGAGCTGGAGGCATCATGCTTCATGATTTCAAACTCTATTACAGAGCTTCAGTAGTCAAAGCATTATGGTATTGGCGTAAAAATAGAGACATAGATTGATGGAACAGAATTGAGAGTCCAGAAATAAACCTATGCATTTATGGTCAGTTAATTTACAACAAAGCAGCCAAGAATATACAGTGGGGAAGGGACAGTCTCTTCATCAAGCAGGGTGAGAAAACTGGGCAGCCACATGCAGAAGAATGAGTGGATTAGAGGCTTAACTATAAGACTAGAAACCATAAAACTCCTAGAAGGAAACATAGGCTGTAAGCTCCTTGACATTGGTCTTGGCTCTGATTTTTTGGATCTGATACCAATAATAGAGACACCAAAAGTGGGACTACGTCAAACCAGAAAGCTTTTGTACAGCGTATAAAAAGGGCAACCTACCAAATGAGACAAAGTATTTTCAAATTAGGTATCTGATAAGGGGTTAATATCCAAAATATAAAAAGAACTCATACAACTAAGTAAAAAAAACAATCCAATTAAATAATGGGCAAAGAACCTGAATAGACATTTTCCCAAAGAAGACATACAAGTGGCTACCAGACACATGAAAAGATGCTTAATGTCACTATTCATCAGGGAAACCAAGATCAAAATCACCTCATACCTGTTAGAATAGCTGTTAGCAGAAAGACAAGAAATAACAACTTTGGGCAAGGATGTGGAGAAAAGGGAGCCCCTCTGCACGCCTATAGGGATGTAAAATGGTGCAGCTACTATGGAAGATGGTGTGGGGGTTCCTTAAAAAATTAAAACTAGAACTACTTAGGGAAGCCTGGGTGGTTCCGTTGTTAAGCGTCTGCCTTCGGCTCAGGTCATGATCCCAGGGTCCTGGGATCGAGTTCTGCATTGGGTTCCCTGCTCAGTGGGGAGCCTGCTTCTCCCTCTGCCTGCTGCTCCTCCTGCTTGTTCTCTCTCTCTCTCTCTCTCTCTCTCTCTCACAAATAAATAAAATCTTTAAAAAAAAAATAGAACTACTTATGATCCAACAATTCTACTTCTGGGTATTTACCCAAAGGGAAATCAGTATCTCATAGAGATTTTTGTATCTCCCCCCCGCCATGAATTGCAACATTATTTACAGTAGCCAAAACATGGAAATGACCCAAGTTGTCTGTTGATGGATGAACAGATAAAGAAACGTGTGTACACACACAGACACAGGCATTGAGGCATATTATTTAGCCACAAAAAAGAATTTTTACCATTTATGACATTTTACCATTTATGACAACGTGGATGGACCTTGAGGACATTATGCTAAGTGAAATAAATCAGACAGAGAAAGACAAATACTATATGTTATCATTTATATGTAGAATACAGAAACAACCAAACAGAAAAAATGAACTCGTAGATACAGAGAGCAGGTGGCTCGTTGCCAGAGTTGGGATGGGGAGTGGTGGTGGTGCTGGCGGGTAGGCAAAATGGGTTAGAGGGGTCACAGGGTACAAGTTTCTAGTAACAAGGTAAATAAGCCCTGGGGTTAGAGTGTGTAGCATGGTGCCTAGAGTTAATAATACTGTATTGTGTATTTGACAGTTGCTAAGGGAGTAGATCTTAAAAGTTTTCATCACAAGGGAAAAAACACAAAATGTGTAGCTGCATGTGGTGATGGATGCTAACTAAACTTAAAATAAAAATCATTTTGTGATATATGTATACAATCATTATGTTGTACACCTAAAACTTACATAGTGTTATGTGTCAGTTATATCTCAATCAAAAAATTTAAAAAATAAATTTAAAAAATGCATCTGAAAAAAGGCTTGGTTAGTAGGAGTTGAGGAACTGTTTGGGCACGTGACGGTGTTCCTGCACAGGCACGCAGATCCTGGGTGGGAATTGTGACAAGGCAAGAGGAAGTAATGTAAAACATCAGGGTGGAGGGAAACCCAGCACCAACTCTGTCTGCTTGTGGATATCGCCTGTGGCTGACTTCTGTTATGTATGTCCCTGCATCTCTCTCTCCCAGGGTTTCCAGTAGCATAGTTTGACATTAAGGTGGGGCAGGATGCTGAGAGCAATGCTGTCTCATCTTGAGTTTCACAAGTGCATTCTGTAGGCCCTGAGCAACACAGGCCACGTGGCCCGAGCAGAGAGATGATCGGCACCATTCCACAGAGAGATGCAAAAGTTGGTTCTGATTCAGTGTTGAGAACAGGCACAGTGAGGTTTGTTAGTCTTGTTTAGGAAATAGGAGGGCACCAAAGAAATGTACCCAGCACCTTCAAAGAACTAGTCCTTTGGTAAGCAGCCGGAGTTGGCACTTCATTTGCATTTGGGAAGGTTCAAATAAACAGTTATCAGGATCCGCTCAATCAGCTGTACAAAAAGTTACTCTTGCCCAGAGCAGCCTACTTACCCCAGAAATACCAGTCTTAGTGTGCACAAAGGGTGTCAGATGTTCCTAGTCGTTCACGATTCACCTAAGAAATTTCAGTGGTGCCGATAAGCCCTTTTTCTGCCAGTAAGTGAAGAATGGATAGATTTACTTTTTTTTTTAAGATTTTATTTATTTATTTGAGGAGAGAGAGAGATTACAAGTAGGCAGAGAGGCAGGCAGAAAGAGAGAGGAGGAAGCAGGCTCCCCGCCGAGTAGGGAGCCCAATTTGGAACTAGATCCCGGGACACTGGGATCATGACCTGAGCTGAAGGCAGAAGCTTTAACCCACTGAGCCACCCAGGCGCCCAGGATAGATGTACTTTTAAATTAGAAGTTACATCCTGTACCCTTCATACATCGTTGGCTGTAGTGATCGGGATTACAGATTGATTAGCAGGGGAATGTAGACTATGAACATAATGGAAAAAAAACCAAACAAACCAGGGTGTCACCTTCAGTAAAGGTGAGTGGACATTTTATTAAAAAAATATTTTTATATTAAATCCCCCCAATTTTTCTTCTTAAGAATTGGTTTCTTAGCCTTTTCTTCATATACTGTTGCACAAACTGAAGATCTTGTTCATCTTCGTTTGAACCCACAGGGCTAGAGAGGATTGAGCACTTCTGTATTAGGCTAAATGACTAACTAAGTGAAATGTTAGCTTTCTTATCTCTGAAGTGAAGGGTTTGGACTATCTCTTTAAGATCTCTTTTGGCTGTTAGACTGTCAGTCCCATTGCCATAGGCTGGTTTGTGGTTCACCTAAGGACTCTTCAGAGTAGCGGAAGAGTGCCTTCGAACATACTGGACTCTTGAATACTAATGTACTGTACTCTTAAAAGTGGTATTATGTGGTTCAGGAGAAACTAAGACAAGAGTCTATCATTGCCCAAACATCAGTATTACGGAGGTCGCAGTTCAGAGCTCAGAGCTTTGCTACAGATAGCACATTGTTTTTCTGTTAATACAAGAGGCTCAGCATGTTTTAGGTTAGAGCTGATATCACAGTATTACTGTATCAGAAAAATGAATTTGATCTTTTGTTGTATATTTAAAAATCTCATCCCCATTGAAGTTTTGACAAGTGAAGCTTTCCTGATTTAGAGAATTAGATTTTTCTTTTTCATTGATTAATCTGTTGGAAGCTGTTTTATTTTCTTACACCATTTTAAAAATATTTGTTTGTCTATCTATTTATTTATTTAAGATTTTACTTATTTATTTGAGAGGCAGAGATAGCAAGAGAGAGCAGGAGTGGGGAGGAGAGGGAGAAGCAGACTCTCCCTTGGGCAGGGAGCCCGATGCGGGGCTCAATCCCAGGACCCTGGGATCATGACACTTAACTGACTGAGCCACCCAGGCGCCCTGATCCTTATACCATGTTTTAAAAAGCAGTCCTTTGTTAAAGGCCATAGTTTAAGCCAGGGAGTGCAGGTGATGTTGTCAAGTAGAGGTTGGCAAACTATGACCTGAACATCACATTCAGCTCACCACCTATTTTTGCAAACGTTTTGTGGGAACAAAACCTCACTTAGTCTACTATTATCTGCCTGCTTGTGCAATATATTGCAGTTGAATAGTTAATGACAAAGATTGTATGGTTTGCAAAGCCTAATGTATTTACTGTTTAAACATTTACCTTCCCAGAAGAAGGTTGCTGACTCCTGTCTATAGGAATGTCCAGTAGGACTTTCCTGCAGTGGTGGGAATATTCTGTCTGTATACACACTGTTCGAAATAACAGCCTCTCTCTGCTTGACTGTCTTGCACTTGAACTGTGGCTAGGGTGTGACTGAAAAACTGAACAGTTGATTTTATTTAATTTGAACTTAACATTTAAGATTAAATAGCCACCGGTGGCTAGAGACGATTGTCTTGGTCAGTGGATGTCTAGAGATTGGAAGATAGGGGACCTTGTGGGTTCAGGATTGCTCATTGTTTTATATTGAATTTGGTAGAATGGAAGCTTATGTATTGTGACCCATTCTTGCGATGATATCATGTGTATCTACAGGTGTATAATTTTTTAAAAGTTCACTGTGATTTCACCTATTTCCCATCTCCTGTTTTTCCTTTGCAGTGAGGAGGAGCTCCCCTATCATAACGCAGCTGTGGAACGCGTGAGTCCAGTGACTTAACATTTATCAGAGGAATAAAATCTCCACCTTTGTGATTTTGAGTGCCATGTTATATGTAAATGGTACAGGCATTTAAATTGAACCCAGGGTGCATCGCTGTAAGAAAGCAATTAACAGGGAAGCAATTTTAGGAGACTTTGGGAACTTCTGGTAGATACTTTAAAGAAAGAAAGAAGGGTAGCGGTTTTCAGAGACTTGTATTCTAGACAGTCTCAGGCTAGGACTGCTTCGAATGCAGGGCCCTTGATGAGCACAGGTGCTTGGGGCCCTCCTTCGTCTGTTAGGTCAGACTCTCTGGGCAGGAGCCCAGGTAGGTCATCTGTGGAGAGCTTCACAGCCGATTCTCATGTAGCTGTAGCTGATAAAGCAGGATTCTAGACCAGTGGCTTTTTGTAATAGAATCTTCCCTGAGGTTGTACCCAAATTTCCCATAAACAACAATAGAAGTTTGCTTTAGTCAGATAAGTCCATTAGTTTTTAAGGGCTTTCAGAAGTCTTAAGTATAGTAAACTTGTCACTTTATTTGTTTTTTTTTAAACTTCATTTTCCCCTTTGTTCATTATACTTGGCGAGGGAGCTGGTTCCATCACTGTGTGTGCATGAGAACTAGGGATTGAATGTTTTAAGGTTGGTCAGAATCTCCTTCCCCTGCTCTGTTTTTGTTTTTATTTTTTTATTTTTTTATTTTTTTCAGTTCCAAAAAATGAATCGCAGAGTGAAAGGCAGGCTACTGATTGGGATTATCTTTAGTTTATGTTTCATGGGGGAAGGAGACTGAGTTTCAGATAATGGAGGTAAAGAATTGGAATGAGAATTTGAAAAACACTTTAGAAAATGTTCCTAAAATAAAAAATTTCTGAAAGTAAGCAAATGAAGCATACCTTTAAAATGCAGACAGAATTGCCATTTGAAATGTATAAAGATTCTTATAGGTTCTTCCTGCAGTTGAATTCTCCTGTGTCTGTCTCATTTTCTCCCAGTGTCATAACCTTGATGTTCTGGCAAATGGGTTTCTTTCTTACATTAGATACATTGAGTAGCAACCATGTATCAAACACTGAACTAGGTACTGCCAGTAATACTCGGGTCACATGAGAGGTAGTTTCTGCCGTTGAGCCACTCACTGTCGTCCAGTGACTAGAAGAAGGTTAAGTGAGACAGCAGGTGGGAGATTATTGTGGCTTCTGTCAGTCCAGTTTGAAATGGGAATCTGAGGATCTTTCCCATGCTCTGAGCATCTTCTCTCTTGTCTAGCTCCTGACTTCACTTACCCTTGGACCTCACTGATACAACCACTATTACATAATCCTTCACCAAACTCATGTCTTCATTCCCCTCTCTTCCCAGCTGAAATTCTGCTGTAGGTCAGCGTAATCACTCCCGTATACCTTTACCTCCCTCACCTCTCTTGCTTCCTCTGGACGAAAGTCCAGCCCTAATTCAGGCAAACTTTCGGGTTACAAAAGCGTGCCATTCCTAGTCAATTTTTGCTCCTTTCAACTACTGGAACATTCTCTTTCCTCCTCAAACTTCCAGTACCTCCTCTGTCCTCTCAGCTCATGTTGTTCTTATTTTTTTTTATAAGAAAATAGAAGCAATCAGAGAACTTCCACCAACTTCCACAGCCCCATGTACCTACCTGTCTTCATCTGTGCTTAGAGGCTCTCATCACTGTGAGAGATTAGACTTGTTCAGGGACATCGCTTGAGCTATTTTTCACTCCCTCTCCCATATTCTTTCTCTTTCTGCTTGATGTTTCCATGAGAGTAAAATTTATTATTTCTCTTCTAAAGCAACACCCCAATACCAATCTTCTTTTGCCCCATTTCCTCCTCAGAACTACCCTGATTCTCTGTTGCTTTTATATAGCAAAACTCCTTGGAAGAGGCGCCTATACTCTTTCTTTTCCATTTCTTTACTGCATTTCCTTCTTGCATCCATTCCTGTCATATTTTAACTCCGTACCCCTTTCCCCACCCCATCCTGGACCATATTAGGGTTTTCAGTCTTCTTGATCTACCAGCAGCTTTTGACATGGTTGGCTACGGTCTCATTCTTACACATGCTTCCTTCCCCAGCCTTCAGACCCTCAGGCTCTTTCTTCACTGTTCTTGTTCTTTCTTCACTGGCTGCTTGTTCTCAGTTTCCTCTGGTAGTTCCTTCTCACCTCCTAGATCTCTGTACCTTGAGGTAACTCAGGGCCCAGGCCTTGGAACTTCTCTTTCCTCACTGTATTTTTTCCTTTTTAGTCTCATCTTATCTTTTGGCTTTAAATGCCAACTGCATGTTGATGACTTGGCTCCCTGAATCCCATACTTATATATCCTTGCATTTACATTTAAATGTCTACACTTAAAAAATGTCTGACTTAATGTGTGCTTTTAGATGTCTAACAAATGTCCAAACAGGGCTTTCTGTTTTTTAAAATCTGTTCTGTTAACAGACTTCCCTGTGCCAATAAAGGGGAGCTCTACTCTTCTGGTTGTTCAGTCTAAAACTTCTAAGTTGTCTTTGACTTTCTTTTGTAACCTGCATTTCATCGGTCAGCAATCCCGTGAGCTCTGCTTTCAAAATGTATTCAGAATTTGATGACTTACCTTCACCACTTCTGCCACCCTGTTCACTGTAACCTCTCTTCTGGAGGTTTCTGTCTTCCTGCTTCTGCTGTTGTCCCCCTTTCTCCACCATGAATGTCCTGTTAACCAGTAGAGATAGGATGAGCTTGTTAAATACGTAAGATCATGACACTCTGCTTGGAACATTGTGTTGCCTCTCAGTCATATCCACTCTAAGGGAAGTCCTTAGAGTGACCTTCAAAGCCCTGTGTGATGTGCTCTTTGTTAAGGCTCTCATTTCATCCTCATTGCCTTCTCTTCCTTACTCACTGGCCTCTGTAGTGGTTCCAGAGTACGCCTGCCATATTGCTTCTTTGGCTGCTTCCTCTTCTGGGATGTTTCCCTGCCTCACCCCCCAGTAGCTGTGAAATACATTCCATTTCCTTTGCTATTTACTCACATGTCACCTTCAGAATAAGACCCTCTTCCATGGCCATTGTATCTAAAATTGGGAACCCCCTCCCCTTACACATGCTAATTATCCCTCTCCTTCCCCTGTTTTTCTCTTTAGAACTTAACACTCTTTCGCATTTTAAACATGTTACTCATGTCTGTACTTGGTCTGTGTGCTCACTAGGGTGTCATCTCTTTGGGGGGAGGCATCTATTCTGTTCACTGCTGTGCCCCCGGAACACAGAGCCTCGCATGTAGTATATATTCTCAGTAAGTGGTGGCTGAAAGCATAATTCAGTGAACATACCAGCTGCTTTTTAACACTAAATATGGTGACTTAAACACTTTTGAATATTTCAGTGGCCATTATTTGAGAAATTAGGGAGAGAAGAATTAGAAGGTATCTTTTAACAAAATATATCCATATTTAGCAAAATGAAATCTGGCAACCCAGTATAGACGTCTGCCTTTGGTGGTCCTGCTTCTCTTGTTCCTTTGTATAGTTTTCTGGTGTAGAAAGTTCAGAAGTCTAGGAACTGGTGATACAGATGATTCAAGTGACAGTGAGGGAAAGAAGACAGAAGACAAAAACTAGTGGAGGATGTATGCTTGAGGGAGGTTGTCTTAACAGTTTTGTTTTTTAAGAGACTCGCCAGTAGCATATAAGACCTACACAGTGCAATTATGCTTATAATTAATTGGTTGTTTACTTTAAAGAATATAATAAGTCACTAAAAAAAACTATGCATACCCTAATAATTTAACATTAAGACATAATTTTATATGCATTTGCCAGTCTTTTACTGAGAAAGATGCAGTATTCTTGGGCTGCTCACTGAGATTACATTTATGCCTCTTGTCTAAGTTTAGTCTCAAACTGCTTTCCTATTGCATGACCTGCCTTTTATACTGTGGGTCTCTTTAGAGTGGAATGAGAACTTAGACATATGCAAAGCAGTCTAAGACTAAACTTTTGAGTTTATCAGAATTCCCCCCAGTTTTTTTGGTTTAAGTTTAGTTCATTATTCTTCAGTGACTGCCTAGTCCTGATGGCCAAGCCTGCAGTTTCCAGGAGGCTAATAAAAATTTCTGCATGTATTACTTCATTGAATAACATCAATGGAAATAGTACCTTGCTGAATCCCACATGTGTTTATTAATCTTTACAAAGCATACACTTGAAGCATGCACTTTTTGCCATTTGGGTAGACTTGTACACTACTGCATGGTCAAGTCACCGTGGCTTTAGTTCCAGCTTCGTCATGCATTATTTTGCATAAGGCCATTCTCTATTTAAAATAGGGGTAGTAGTTGGCAGTCCCTCATAAGAGGATTAGTGTTGATGTTTGCAGAGTTCTTTCGATTCCCCCAAACAGGCATTTAAACAAAAAAACAATCACACTTATTATATTTACTCAGCAGAGAACAGTATTAATAATGGATTATATTGTTTCTTTGAGCTTATTGATGTTTTTAATAAAGAGGAAAGGATATGTAAGGCTATGAATTTTCATGAATTCAGCTATTCCTTTATGTAATGCAGTATTTTGCATAGCTTATGGAGTATTGGAGCCTATTCATATCTTTAAAAACTGTATCTTAATTTTATGGGTGTAAAATCTTACTCAAAATACATGACCAATAGACTTTTCAGTGTCATTATTCTGTCAAAACAGGACTCTCCTTCCTGTACTTCTTGTCCTCTCCTGACCTCTGCTGGTGAGTCTAGGTGTGTGGGACTCTCGTCCACTGTCCTGAGTCACTCGTCCCAATACTCAAATAGGACAGACAAAATAGCATCTGAAAACTTGAACTTTAGTAAAGTTCCAAGATTCCTTATTCTGGAAGAGAAGGCCATTGAGTAGCCGTTACTATCAGGGTTATTAATGAAGTCAGCAGTAGGAAGGCCTGCGACTACGCAGGAGGTAAGTTAGTACCTCGTGGATTCAACAGTTGACAAGTACTTACTGTTCAGTTGGTCCTGCATAGGGTGAAGAATAGAGTCTGAAATCACTGGAGATTGAGAAACAGCAAAGAAGACATTGGTCTCAACCAGTTTTAATCCTTATATCTTCCTTGCCTGAGTAGGAGGGGCCAGTCCAATTCAGAGGGGCATCACTTTGGACAATCAGGTATCAGATGGCAAACTTCAAGTGGAGGTTTAGTCCTTTTCTGAAAACAGCTCATGGGAAGAAAAGTGGACAAAAACGTACTGTTTCCACAGTTAGTGGAGGTAACAGAGAGATACCAAAGGGAATATAGGATAGACACAAAGACCTTGGCATTATTTTCCTCTTGTGATATATGTTGTTTTGACGTTCTTGGGGGAATAGAATTTTCTTATACTAGTGTCTTCTATCTGATTTTAACAGTTGTAATGATGAACTCACCTAGTACCCAGATCTTACTTTTTGAAAACCATTCCCCATTAAAAAGAACCACTGTTTCTTATCTTTCTTCTTCTTCTTTTTTTTTAATAAGATTTTGATTTATTTTAGAGAGAGCATGCACAAGCAGGGGGAGTGGCAGAGGGAGAGGGAGAAGCAGTCTCCCTGCCGAGAAAGGAGCCAAATGTGGGGCTCCCTCTCAGGACCCCGGGATCATGACCTGAGCCGAAGGCAGACACTTAGCTAACTAAGCCACCCAGGCGCCCCAAACCACTATTTCTTAAAGAAGTGGTTGATCTAGGTTTAGGGTAGAAAAAGTAAAAAGTAAAGTGAACCTGATTATTTTGTGCCAGATAGGGCATGTCTAAAGGATCCACTTGAATTGAAGGCGGAAATCCCCAACCAATAAGAGGCAGTCCTGCCAAATTTGGGACAGTTTGAGCTTCTAAAAGAACAATGATCATAGTGAGTTTTAACACATTGAATAAAATAGTTCTTTTATACCATAGTGCTATTTCAAAGGGAGGAGGGGCTAGAAGGGAAAACTTTTAAATAGCTAAGTGTCAATTAGGGATGCCTGGGTGGTTCATTTGGTTAAGCAGCTGCCTTTGGCTCAGGTCATGATCCCAGAGTGCTGGGATCGAGTCCTGCATCGGGCTCCTTGCTCAGCGGGGAGCCTGCTTCTTCCTCTGCTTCGGCTGCTCTGCTGCTCTGCCTGCTTGTGCTCTCTCTCTCTGACAAATAAATAAAGAAAATCTTTAAAAAAAAAAAAAAAAAAGGGAAGTGTCAGTAATATAGAAGGAATCACAGAAAAAAAAACCCACATCATTTTAAAATGCATCATCAGAATCAGAATCTATTCAGGAAGAGATTATCAGTGCATAATAAGACCATGGAATAGAATTGTTAAGGAACAGGATGTTCACACTCCCCCAAAGTGTGCCACACATATTACAGTTGACCATTGACCATACAGTGGAGGTGACCCCACATGAAGTTGAAAATCCACATACAACTTTAGACTCCCCCAAATCT
Source organism: Ailurus styani (assembly GCA_002007465.1). Taxonomy (NCBI): domain Eukaryota; kingdom Metazoa; phylum Chordata; class Mammalia; order Carnivora; family Ailuridae; genus Ailurus; species Ailurus styani. Next base: position 151,530 of record LNAC01001012.1, on the reverse strand, counting down.
TAACTGCTTAGCCTACTGTTGACTGGAAGCCTTATGGATAACATGAACAGTCAATGAACTGCTGGTTAATACATTTAATATACATTAATATATTTTATGTGTTCTATATATTAGGTACTGTATTCTTCCAATAAAGTAAGCTAGAGAAAAAATGTTACTAAGAAAATTATAAGGAAGAGAAAATACATTTACAGGCCTGTACTGTCAAACCTATGTTGTTCAAGGGTGAACTGTGCAAGTCTATGGTGTACTATTCTTCTGACCTTCTGTGGGTTTAAAGTGTTTCAAAATAAAAGTCAGGAGAAGTAAGATGTCTGCATTTGCAGTCAACAGAGTTATCTAATATCAATTTTGTACAGACTTTTAACATTAGTAGTTGTGCCTTTTGGCAATACTTTGAAAAGTATTGCTAGTATGATGGACTGAAACCATTTTTACCATTATGCTACATAAGAGATACTATTAGGATTCATTTCTGATTATTTCTCTATTAGAGTGGATTGCTGTCAAAAGTATTTGTGATCTTCTTCCATCCATTGGTCTTCTTTCTCCTCCTACCCCCCTGCCTCTGGGATCACAGAATGCTATTAATTGTTTCACAGTGCTGTTTACTTATCTTTTCTTATATAAATTATGTTTATATTTATTTGACTTTTAAAATATAACTGCCACTATTTTAGGTGATGAAATTAAAATAAGAATATGTGCTGTGGTTCCTGTTCTTAAGGAGTTTATACTTGAATAATAATAACGATAAGATTTGGGCATTTAGGGCAACTAAAGCACAGCTGCTAGGTGTTAGAACAATAATCATAATAATTCTTATTTTGTAGACAAGACAACACAACTAAGATACAGAGATATTAAGTAACTTGCCCCAAATGAAATGGGGCCCTTTCCGATAGGAAGGGACAGGATTCATATTTGAATCCAGGCCAGCTGGGACCTTAGTTCATGCCATGAAATGCTGAGGAAACAGTTAATTTTGCTTGGAGCTTGGAGGCATTTGAGAAATGTTGGAGACTTTTGACATTTGACTGGGTCTTGAGAGGATACATTTTACCTAAATGATGGTGGGGAGGAGCATCACAGACAGACAAATAGCAAACTTGGGTTAAAGAGGCATGAAAATACATCATGTGCTGAGAATGACAAATACTTCAGAGTGGCCAGAGCATACAAGTAGCAAGAAATGAAACTGGAAGGTGAATGGGACCATATTGTGGAGGCCGTCCATGTGCGAGTTTGAACTTCATCTGTAGATAGTGAGTAGCCATTGAAGGGGTTTTAACTGACATGTTCTAAAAGTTTTGGTAGATGGGACTGAAGACTATCAGGGCTACAAGTAAGGAGTTAGTGCCTTCATCTAGGAATTAGGATTGCTGAACAAGGGCAGGGGACATGATGGAAGCAAGAGGCAGGGATGGGACCACCAGAGTGTGGTTTGGGGAGTGGCAAGGAAGAGAAAGGTTCTAGCTTGACTGGCTTAGTAGGGAGTGATGCTGTTACTTCCTGTTTGGGAAGAGCAGGGTGAGAGCAGCATGGGCGGGGAAATGGTTTTGGATATGTTGAGATGGAGCGTCTGCCGAGCTTGTACATCAAGATTCTCACTTGCTCTCTTGGATTCTAGTTTGTCTTGATGTTACTGAGTCCACGACAATATGGTGCTCCTTAGCCTGTTTTTCTAGAACATTCAGGTTCACATTTGTCACTGTGATTTCAGTTACTTCTTCAGAATAAGTTCTGTAACAGTTAGTTGTAGCATGTTTGGTGATAAAGTATATTTTATCCATGAGTTAGAGATTCATGAATGGGGAAAGGGAGACAGACACTTGTATTCAAGTCAGGTGTGGCTGAACTGATGGCATTATGGAGTTAACATTGAAACCTGATGAAACTGCTGATACGTAATTTTTAAATCCTGCAGTCCGGAGCTTTTCCCAAGATGTGTCATTTATTTTTTTCCTTTCCCTGTAGGGGGAAGAAAAGCATACTTATTAATGGTTTTTAAAATTGTGTGTGTGTTTGTGTTTTGTCCTTGCATATTAGTGTGTAACATTTAAAATTATGTAGATGGTAAGAATTGGAATACAGAATATGCCTTTTAAAAAAAGAGTAGTTCTTAAAGTAATTCATTGATAATTCATAGTCATAAAAATGAAGGATAGCAAGAGACCTGCTAGGTCTCAGCAGGGTTGTTCCTGGCAAAGTGTATGTTATTATACTCTTGGGTTGGCTTGAATTATTTGGTGTTTTCCTGTTGGCGGAGAAAGGGATTGTATTTTGAAAAAGTCCAGGGAGGAAGTGCAGAAGAACAAAAAAATACTTAACTTAGATCAATCTTAATTTTTCACAGCTTTGCCTTCTCTAAAGTCACATTTAGCAGAAACATTAATTAGATTTCAGTGCCCCACTGAGCTTTAAAATTAAACATATTTCTGGAACCATCTGCAACATTTTATCACTAATAATGAAGAATATGCTTAGTCTTTTGAAAAATGGGAATTATAACAATATGTTTTGCTCATGAGTGATCATCTTTTATTATGAAAAACCCATCACAATTTTTAGAAAGAGTTAAGTAATTAAAAGAGTTTTAAAAATATGCCTAAAAATGAAATTCTTTTAAAATATTTTCATTTTTGGAAAACGATCTTTTCCTAAAATCAGGATTTTCTTTGGGATTTTATGCTTCTTCTAAATCTAAAAATATTGTTGGTGGGCATATGCCATCTGCCTGTGTGAGGCTGGGTTGGAGACTGTGGATAAGGAGCCTTTGCTTTTATCGGAAACCATGGTCACATGAGCTGCACAGAGACCACGTGGGAACAGGAGACCTGGCTGTGTGGCTCAGAGGGCAGGTCCTGAAGCCAAGCTGCCTGTCTGTGAACCGCTTTTCACACTTGAATTTACTACATAGGGGAGTCAGAAAGCCATTAAACCACCTTGTGCCTCTCTTTCCTTATTCGTAAAATAGGGATGATTATATGTACTTCATAGGGTTGTAATGACCACACCATTTTGAGCATAAAGTAGATCTTCAGAACTGTTTTCTTTGCTGTCTAGTCTTTCATTTCCTTTGCTTTTGATTCATAGACCTATAACACTTCCAGAGGCCTCCAGAAAAGAAAATGTGGGCATTGGGAATTAACAAAATAGTGGAATCTCAGCTCACTCATAAGAAATGATCACATTGGGCTCATTTCATGAAAATGAAATAGTTTGGTGCCTACTCTGTGCCTGGCACCGTTCCAGGGGCTTGGGAAACCGCACACATATCCGCCTCCATCGGGTGCAGAGGGTTAGGGAAGAATAAAGGTACAGTGTGCAGCAGCCGTGGGCTCCCTAACTCAGAAGCCTGTGAGGAGACAGCCCTACCACTTGGTCACAGAGAGGTCATTGCCAACTTCCTGGCTGAGGAGGGTGTTTTTCCCTGTCTGAAAGGGTGGAGTACAAATGTGCCTTCTGAAGGTTCAGGCTTTTATAGGGACAGAGGAGCTATATATGCCCAGATCTTTTTCTAAACTTAGTAAAGTCATTTTACCACCTTAAGGAGTGAATAAGAGATTGGATAGCAAGCCCAAATAATCAGGAAAAAAAATTCCTTCTCCTGGAAACCAAAGAAGGAAGGAAGAAGCGTGTTCTGTACCACCTGCCCCATTCCCCAGCTTTGCTCCAATTCCAACTGGTGTGACATCCAGGACCCCTGCCTACATTTTCAGCCATCTCCTGATGCTTCCTTTTTTAGCCTTTTAGAACTACTGTCGGCCACCCACGGTGCTGCACTGTCTCAAAATGACATTTATCCATGCTTCATGGAATATTCAGTCCCACGTTGCACTTGATAAAAATCCTAATCTTTCAATTAACTTTCAATTCTTCATTTAGGGCTTACCTCCTTTAACATCCCTAGCTGGGTTTGACTGCTTCTTCCGTTGTGACCTTGTGGTCACCTTTTCTGACCGTGTGTCATCATACCTGTCACAGTACCATCAATGACCATGACAGTTGCCCTGAACTTTATTCAGGGAAGCAACTTTTACTTACTTTTGGATAAATTTTTCACTAACATATTGCTAGTTAGGTATTAGTTGCTTCACAAATAAATACCCAGTTCTCCTCTAAAGAATCCTCTCCATCACCGAAAACGGTAAGATGGTAGAATTCAGTAAAATGTCAGAGAGTGGAATTTTGAAGTTGGTTTTTTGTTGCTGCATAAAAAAAGTACTGCAGAATATTTTAGAACTTCCTTTTCGTTTAATTTTGTAGAATACATAGCATTTTCAGTGGTTAGTTTAAAAGCCTTAGAAAATTTAAACAATTCCTTTCTCTTTACCTGTTCCATTGGAGCATCTCCCATGTATCTTAACTTCGGCTGTGGAATACTGTTGCTACAACTATAATCCCTTATCTAACTTTTTAAAGTTAGATAGTATATTTGCAATCTAAGAGCTTAACTGTTTCAGTAGGGTTTTTTTTAGCAGCATTTTCTTTGACCCCCCCCCCCTTTTTTTTTGTAATTTGTAAGTTTGGAAGCCTCAAACAGTAACAGTGAATTTCAATTTTATTTTAGCAAAAGCACCTGGAAATTGAAAGAACTACTAAGTGGTTGAAAATGCTAAAAGGATGGGAAAAATACAAGAACACCGAAAAGGTAATTAAAATAATGTTACTTCTCTCTGAAACTACACAAGTTCAATGTGGATTGTCCCAATAAAAGTTTTTCTTAAATTACAGAAGTATTAATGTTCATATTACTTTTATAAATTTCAGTAGAGTTTAATTTAGTGGGATGCCTCAAGTTAGGAGTCTTTGTGTTATAACAGAATATCCAATTCAGATAGGTCTCAGCAAGTTAGAGCATGTACCAGCCAGCTCATCCAGAGGTAGGATGGTTTCAGGAGTGATTTGCTTCAGACGCGCCATCGTGTTGCCCGGGACTTCGTTTTGCTACCCCTCTCTGCTCTGCCTTCTGCGGTGCCAGCTTGACCTTGAGGCTGGCTTCCCCCTGGCGTCAGAATCCTTGCAGCAGTTCTGGGCTTCATGCCCACATGTCACGTTGTTTGGGAAGCAGACTGGCCGCGAGAGCTTTCCCTGAAGCAGGAGCAGCCTACCCTTAAATCTTTTCATCCTACAGAGTTGGTGCTGAGTTTTAAACCAGTTAAAACACAACACACACACCTATTACTGTCACTACCACTCTCATCACTAAAGCCTTAAATACTGAGAAGCTGTGGAGTTCAAGGGAGTGGAAGTTTTTTTTTTTAAGGAGAAAAGGACTCCCTATTTAACTAAAGTTGGGAATATCAGAGCTAACCCAAGTGAAGCACAGTTAAGTCCTTCATGACAGGACTCCTCAGAGTCTTTACTATCATAACATGTGGTGGGGGACCACACCTTCAAGATGGACCTTAAACTGAATGCAACTTACTCAACCACAGACATCTTTTTGTCACAGGGCATCCCGCAGGACTAATGCCCCTTTTCTTTCTGAGCATTCTAAAATACCCTTATTTAAAGTCTGTTAGACTGTTATTATTTTATTTTCATCAGGAGTAAGCTCCTTTGGGGTTGTTGATTTTATTAACTGTGTGTTTTAGCATTAGGTTGGAACTCAAGATGGTTTTTGTTTTTTTTTTTTAAAGATTTTATTTATTTATTTGACAGAGAGAGAGATCACAAGTAGGCAGAGAGGCAGGCAGAGAGAGGAGGAAGCAGGCTCCCCGCTGAGCAGGGAGCCCGATGCAGGCCTCCATCCCAGGACCCTGAGATCATGACCTGAGCCGAAGGCAGAGGCTTTAACCCACTGAGCCACCCAGGCGCCCCTCAAGATGGTTTTTTTTTGAGAGGAATCAGTTCCAAGTAGAATGTTTGTTACAACATCGATGCCCTTGTTCATGATCAGGCCGCCTCCCAGAGTGCCCTGAATTTGGCACCTGCTTTACCTCATGTCTGTGGGAAGATCGCTCAGGTGGTAATTACAGGGTAAACGTTGCTGTGCGGCACCTACACTTTCATCTCCACATTTGGTCTAGTAAGATATTTGTAGAATTATATGGCTTTATGTTCTCCTCAAGTATACATATATCTATGAAAGTATGTAAGCCTGTATAAAAATGAGCAATTCTACCAGGCCATTATTCTGACAGCAAGTCTGGCTAATGTAGTTCCCAGTAAGAGAGATTTTAACAGAACAGTTTCTTTGATGTATAATTTTAAAGCACTTTCTCACAACTCTAATGCTGGAATTATTTGATAATATATATGGTCCAATTTGGTGAGCAACAGAATGTACCTTCTGAAAGAATTGCTGCTTTCAATTCATACGTCATTTTAAATTACACTGAGGCGGAAAAAGCATGTATTTTTCTTCTCTTCCAAGACGAGGTGGAAGTTTTCTCTCCATAGATTCCTTACTTACATAATGGGAATACAAAGAAATTTCTGAAAGTGTCTTGAAATTAAAATATAGCTGTGATAGAGAATATTTGGGTCTTTAGAATCCAAGCTTTAATGAAAGACAGTTTCCAGGAAGGTTGTTTGTGGTGCATGTGTCTCACAGTTGTCACGGCACCTGGCTCAGCAGTACTGGGTTTAAAAACTGTGGTCTATTAAATGAAATCATCTCTGTTCAGTGGAGACATTATGATTTAATTAGTTGTGAAATAATCGTGTCTAAGCCATGCCACAGCGGAGTACCTGCGATACACTTTTTTCCCCCTTTTTTTAGTCAAGTAACTGAATGGACCTTATATTAGCATTTTATTTTACTGATGGGAGAATGGAGGCACTAAACTTATAAATAAATTTCTGAAGGTCACACAGCTTGTTCGTCGCAGCAGGAGATCCCACGTCCACACTCGAGGGCTCATTTACTGTACCATCTCTCGTGTTTGCTTTCCCTTTTGGTGTTAAGTCAGAAGGAAATAGAATGTAGTTATAAGAGCCAGTAGGGCTTGTGTGTGGTTTAAAACTTTTTTAGATCTGGCCTTGAGGGACTCACGCCTATTTGGAGGCCTAGATGAAGGAGCTAATGGAGTGGGGATGCTGAAGAAAACGGAGTGGTGGTAAAGAGATCAGCAGCGCAGCACAAACTCTTGTTTCCTGGTGATAGACTTGGGGTGTCGCAAGTCCCCTGATGGAGCCCTGCGGGGTTGGCTGCAAAGCTGGCTCACGGGCCAGCGTATGATGTGGACGGGCACTGGACGGGCACGTTCATCACTATTTTGAAATCACTAAGGTTAGAATGAGGTATTGGAAATATTAGGTCAGTCAATGGAATTGTTTTTTAGTTGATGGATGTTTAAATGTATTTGTGTGACAAATAGATTACTTGATTCTGTTGGCAAGGGAACAGAGATACTGAAAGCAAAAGGTAGATTTTGGGGAGCCTTAATTTATTTTTTCTTAAAGATTTTATGTATCATATCCATAAAATAAATTTCTAACAGGATTTTAAAGGTAGTACTTTTTAACTTGGAATATTAAAATGCTGTTTAAAGCCAACATACAGATATTCTGTATCATGATTGTTAAAACTCTGGTGTCTGGGGGCGCTGAGTGGCAAAGTCAGTTAAGAGTCCAACTCTTGGGCGCCTGGGTGGCTCAGTGGGTTAAAGCCTCTGCTTTCGGCTCAGGTCATGATCTCAGGGTCCTGGGATCGAGGCCCGCATCGGGCTCTCTGCTCGGCAGGGAGCCTGCTTCCTCCCCTCTCTCTGCCTGCCTCTCTGCCTCCTTGTGATCTCTCTCCCGCTGTGAAATAAATAAATAAAATCTTTAAAAAAAAAAAAAAAAAAAAAAAAAAAAAAAAAAAAAAAAAAAAAAAAAAGAGTCCAACTCTTGGTTTTAGGTCAGGTTGTGAGATTGAGCCCTGTGAGATCAGGGGCTCCACGAGCAGCACGGCAGTCTCCTTGAGATCCTTTCTCTCTCCCTCTCCCACTCATGCTCTCTCTCTCTCTCTCTTTCACACACACGTAAATAAATACATCTTAAAAACAAAACCAGAAGCTGTGGTCTCTGAAGTCAGACTGACTGAATTTCAGTTCTTCTACAGTTTGTTAGTTGTATGAGTTGGATACTTTTCCACATCCTCATTTTCTCATCCGTAAATGGGGGATGATAACAATAGTATGTATACTCTTTAGGGGTGCGTGCGATAGGAGAGGCTCCCTGCCCGACCGGGAGCCTCCTGCTCCCCCTGCTTGTGCGCTCTCGCTCTCTTTGACAAATACATAAAGAAAATATTAAAAAAAGAAAAAGGAGTGCGGTAGTATGACAAGGAATAAATTGATTTAGAAACATATATACTGGCTCCTAATAAATAATCAGAAAATGTTAGCGTAATGTTTATTATTAGAGTCATCATTACTGGATTCATTATTTTCCTCACCCTCATCTCCTCATTTCCCCTTCCTGGCAAATCCCTGCGGACCCCTCAGTGTTGATCTTCGCTAACTCTGTCGTATTAGAATTCATCCTTCCCTTCCTCCGATACAGTACTCCTCATACAGTCTCAAGGTGAGAGCCGCTGTGTTGGTCCAGTAAGAAGTAACCACCACACTCACTGCCCTCACCCTGACATCTGTAGTCCTCAACTTTTTTTGGTTTTTCCCTCCAGTCTCTTATGTCCTATGATATAAGGGCTAATGGCTCCTGCGCATTAGGCAGCGTAGTGCCTGCTGTTCTCCTTTTCCCACTCTGCTCCCTCTGGGAAGTCTGTCTCTGTCATGACTTCTCCCATCAGGGAGTATTGTGTAATAAAGGGATATCAGTTTATGGTATCAGTTGATCAGTTTATCTGCCTTCACATTGATTTTCCCTGCTACTGTGAGCTCCACAGAACTTTTTCCTGTTCCTAGCCAGAGCACCTACCTAATAAGTGTTAGCTACAAAGCAGGCAATCATTACAAAGTTCCTTGTTAGAATGAATGAGCAATGCTCATTTATGAGTTGGAATAAACAGCTATCACCAGCTGCTGCTGAAGTCTACTTAATTTAAAGCTGTAATCTCTTAAGAGGCACTGGGATTTGGCAGAAGTTCCCTGAAATAGGACGAAGAAGAGAAATTCTTTGACCTAGGCAAGCCACTTCTCTGTGCCATGGTCTCCCAGCATTAAACGTAGAGTAGAACTCGCTTTGCCTACATATTATAGGCTATCATAGAAAGTATGAGATATTACTTTGTCACTTGAAGACTTCTCAACAAATGTTAACTGGACACTGTTCTGGAGAATAAGCAAATTTCATTTGTATATGTCAGACTTGATATAATTCCTACTTTGTTTTATAAAATTTCCAAAATTTCTGTGATGGTTTCACATCATAGATGGTTTCACATATGACAAATACCACATAGATATTTCACACATATGATGGTTTCACAAAAACTTGTGAAAATTATGTTACCATAATGTCACTCTGTCATGTAAGAGTTGTGAGTATTTGAAAAACAATAGGCATGATTTTTTTTTATAATTTAAAATTCTTATTTTAGGGTCTCATAATTTAATCCTTTTTCTGGTATATGTGACTTTGTGTACATAATTTTTTATTTCACTGCCTCCTCAAGCTGAATTCCAGATACATCCCTTTTTGTAGTCCTTTTTTTTTTTTTTTAATTGAAATAGAGTTGACACACAGTGTTACATGAGTTTCGGGTGTGCAGCATAATGATTTGACAACTCTGTATGTTATGCTTACCTTTTAAATACAGTTTTATTTTCATTATTTTAATGCTTTATCCTCTTGGATTCCCTTAATATTTTCTGATCTGTGTATTTTAGTAAGTTCACTTGAGCAGAACAGTGGGTACTTAGCTACATGCAAAATGGTCTTGGAAAGATGGTCTTTGTTTTTTTATAAAATGGAAAATAAATATCTTTTGCTAAAAGATGGTGACATCTTGTGTGTGTCTTGGGCACATTACTTAACTTTTTTGTGATTCACTTTCACCATCTGTAGAGTTGGGATAATAAAATCTCATGGAATTGTTGATGTGATTAAATGAGAGAAACCTCTATATATAGTTTAAAATGGCTTCCTGCATATTGTAAATGCTTAGTAAAAGTTGTACCTCATTTTTCATTTTAGCCCTGGAGTAACACTGGGACCATTAATTTTTGCCTTCTACCAGAATTTTTTTTTTTAAGATTGTATTTATTTATTTGACAGAGAGAACACAGAAAACAAGGAGAGTGGCAAGCAGAGGGACAGGCACCCCGCTGAGCAGGGAGCCCAATGTGGGACTCGATCCCAGACCATAGGATCATGACCTGAGCTGAAGGCAGACACTTAACCGACTGAGCCACCCAAGCAACCCTATTATTTCTTAATTTAATCATAATTTAATTTTTTAAAAAATTTACTCATTTTAAGATAAAAATAGACATTTATGTATAGTTGTTGAATACAGAATTAGATGAAAGCAATAAAATAATGTCTGAAGTCTTTTCAAGTAATATAGTTTGAGAAATACATGTCAGAACTCTTGTTTTACTCATTGGCAATATCAGCCTAATGGAGATTAACACCTGTCGAAGTTAATCTGCTCACCTGCTGTCATATTCTACTTGGTTATTAAACTTTCAGTCTCACATTTGTAGTAGTTTCCACACCTTCTGGTATTCATATTAGATGCTTATAGTACAGCATCTTTACTTTAGAAGTTTAGGAGATAATTTGAAAATACTTTTAGTGGATGATAGTCCTTTAAAAAGTATAATGGTAAATATTACGACTTTGGAATGAATGTAGATGACAAACTTTCTTTAGGAAGATAAATTCATTTTTTTAAAAACCACACTCAGTTTGCAATTAAAGGTGGTAACTGTTTCATATGTGGGAAATGTTGCAAGTATCAGAGTCTGGTTTACACAGAACATTTCTGTATATTTTCTTCCAGTCAGAGCTACTGCATAAGTTAAAAAACTTCTAGGATTCTGATCACTATCAACTGAAATTTCAAATTTGAGGCATAGGATGTTTATACCAAAAGAACAAAGCTAAAACTCCATGTGGAATTATCTAACTGAATCAACTTCACAGTATCCGCTGTTTGACAGTAGGAGTTCTACATTATTCATCCTGAGTCATATCATCAGTTTATAAAGCTACATCATGACTTAGGTTCTAAAGCTTTAAATTTAAAAAGTGAGGTAGTATATAGTAGTAGTTGAAACTCTGCTTCTTAACTCATGACTTGTCAGCATTTCAATTATTAGAACTCACATCCTGTTTTCTTAGAACAGCCGTACTGTTCAAATGTATTATTTTGATCCTAAAGGTAATTACATACCTACTCTCACCTCGGTCCCTAAGGTTTCTGCCATAATTTGTTTAGTCATTTCTTTGTTTAGACATTTTCTTTTAAATTTCAAAGTTTTATGATGCACAACTTTGTAATGACCATAATAGATTTGTATGTTATTTGAATAATTAGCTTTGAGGAAAAAGGATACAGTTATAGGAAGATGGAAAAGTAGGGAGTCTTGGGATTCATAGAGTGATAGCATACAATTATCCTAAGAGTTGACAAAACTGATGATTAGGGACGCCTGGGTGGCTCAGTGGGTTAAGCCTCTGCCTTCAGCCCAGGTCATGCTCTCAGGGTCCTGGGATCGAGCCCCACATCAGGCTCTCTGCTCAGCGGGGAGCCTGCTTCGCCTTCTCCCTCTGCCAGCCTCTCTGCCTACTTGTGATCTCTCTCTCTCTGTCAAATAAATAAGTAAATTAATTAATTAATAATCCCCTGATGATTTATTCCTTATCTCATTCAAAAGTGATGGCAGGTTAGTCCTAGAGAACTGCCAAAATTGAAAAGAGGAGAGGGAGGCAGGAGTGTGGGGTGGGGGTGTGGCGGGGTGTGGAGGGACAGGGAGGTGGGGAGAGAATGGAAGATTGCAGGGAGCATTAGCTGAGTTATGAGCTAGACAGGATATGTTATGTTGATAGGTTCTAGAAAGCCCCAGAGAGAAGATGCTGCAGGAAAAGTTATTACCGTATTCTTTGCACTCCACAAAAACACTTTTGGGACAAGGAAATCTTTTTGCTATTTGAAGCCTTTTAGATGTATGGGGAAAAAGGAAGAAATCATGTAACTAGTTAATTATATCAATAGGGAATGTGTAAATCAGATGTTCACACCTTAAAAAAGGGCACTGATTATGCTTTCATGTTGCATGAGGAGCACCTTCGTGACTGTATGAAAATACTAATGTACTAGGCGTACTTAACGTTTTCTTCTTGTGTATTCTGCCTTCCTGTGTACATGCCTCCCAGCTAGGATTTGAAAAGTAGAGACGATGGGATCCGAGTGTCCCATGTCAAAAACGTATCAGTTATCATGGATACTTTGAACATAAAGGACTAACAAATATTAATTAGTTTGATTTGAAGGATCAGTCTAAGATTTTTGTCATTTATGACCTTCAATTTGTTTCTTTCAATAAGTTTCACAGGAGAATTTACAAAGGAATCCCTCTCCAGCTCAGAGGTGAGGTTTGGGCTCTGCTTCTGGAGATCCCTAAAATGAAAGAAGAAACAAGAGACCTCTACAGTGTGAGTATTTAAAACTAACTTGTTAGTTTGAAATTGAAAAGTGAGACCCATTTCTTTTCACTTTCAAGGTGATGTAAGATACTCATATCATTTGAAGATATAGTAAAATGATAGTACATTGAGTTGTACAAGCCTATTATTTTCTTGATTGTTTGATTTAGTGCAATCTACCTCCTAACTTGCAAACAAATACTTCAGAGAAAATGATATTTTCTGTATCAGTCAATAAGTGTCCAGTGCTTTTCAAATCCTCGAAATGATCCGTGTTGGGGCGTATTCATGAGGAAAATTGACTAACACCTGATCATAGCTGTTCATTTGCAGTGTAGTGTTAATAAAGAGATCTACAGTGTCCCTTCTAGACTTTGTGGGAAAACGGCAGTGGGATTCAGTTTATCCAACAGCTGCCTGTATGTGCATGACTGTTTTCTTCTGGGTGTGAGAAAAGAATTTTTCTCCAAGACTAGTAGGTGTCTCTAGGTTTTGTTGTTTGTTAATCAAAAGCCAAACTTTTGACTCAATGATCAGTAGTGCTTTCCTTAAATTAGGTAATACATTACATTTACCTCCTTGTCATCTCAGCTATACCTTTTCTAAATCTAAAGTTTATAGTAACCTTTGAAAGGAATGATTATCTAAAATCTTTTTGAAATATGTCCCTCAGAAAATGTATATAAATAGAATAAAATGGATAAAAGAAAGATTATTTATAATTTAAAGCTAGTACCAATTATAAAAGGAGCTTTGGAATACTCTTGATATTTTCTTTTCTTTTTTATATAATGTGTTTGTGTGCGTATGTAATATTTTATCAAGATGAAAGATAATAAATACTGGTTAATTTAAAGAGTTACTTATTTTGTGTATCTAAAAGATTTTTTACATTAGCTGTTTTTAAATTAGCTGTTTGGACACTACACAGACTATGAGTTTCTGTCTTAGGGTTTTAGAGATTCAAGTTCTTTTAGTCTGTTGGTTAGATACTTGTTTTTAGTATCATAGTCTCAGAGCCAGTATTGAAAATGGTGTCTGAGCAAACATATAAAATCTAACCCCAGCACCTAGTACAGTGTGCTGGTGTATGGTAAGTGTTCGTTAAATTCTTGTTTAATTAGAGGACAGTTACTTTTCTTTCGCGTGCTGTTTTTGTTTCCTCGGGCTCCGTAAAGTGCCACAAACTGAGTGGCTGCAAATGGTAGCACTGTCTTCTCTTACACGTCTGGAGGCTGGAGGTCTGATGCCAGGGTGTCAGCAGGACCCTGGTTCATCTCGGGAGAATCCTGCCTCGCACCTTCCTGGCTTCCGGCATTGCCGACACCATTCCTGGGCTCGTAGCTGCCTCCGTGTGCTCTCCGCCTCCCTCCTCACATGGCCTTCTCCCTGTGTGTGTCTGTACTGATAAGGATGCCAGCTCTTGGACTTGGGGTCCACCCTAATCCAGCATGATGTCATCTTCACTCAGTTACATCTGCAAGGACCCTATTTCCACATCAGGTCCATTCACAGGTTCTGGCTGGACATGAGTCTGGGGAAAGGGCCTTTCAATCTAGCACACATTCTAATAGCAGAACTCTGCTTCAGTGATCTAGACCTTTTTGACATAGAATAAAATGATCCAGGCACTGGTTAACATAAGAGATCCATTTAGTAAATGTCAGGCATACAGTAACAACAACAAAAGAATGACTTGCCTTCCAGTACTTTTTTAAGGGTTATTTTTTCTAACACTATCAGAAAAAAAAAATGTGGTTTTTTGGTATTCCTTGAGTTTTTCCCAGCACCCGCTCTTTCTTACTTTCTCTCTCCAAAGATGGTATGAGTTGCTGTCTTCAGGTTGGAACTTCAGGAGGAATAGAGCTACTAAGATTTTTCTTGGGCGGGTGAGACTTTTGCTGGTCCTGAGCTGGTGCTCTCATCCACCACTTTGTCCTGTTCTTTCAGGTGTACCTCAGTGTCATTTGTCTCTCGTGTGTCATGATAGAGCTCACGGATGGCAGTTCTTTCAGGTGTACCTCAGTGTCATTTGTCTCTCGTGTGTCACGATAGAGCTCACGGATAGCAGTTCTTTCAGGTGTACCTCAGTGTCATTTGTCTCTTGTGTGCGTCACATTAGAGCTCACAGATGGCAGTTCTTTCAGGTGTACCTCAGTGTCATTTGTCTCTTGTGTGCGTCACGATAGAGCTCACAGATGGCAGTTCTTTTAGGTGTACCTCAGTGTCATTTGTCTCTCGTACGTCACAGTAGCGCTCACAGATGGCAGTTCAGTCTGTCGTGGTTAACAGCCTCACCTACAGCCTTCCTGGGGCTTCATAATCCTGTTGACCAAACACACCACGATATTGCTGAGCTTTCATGTAAATGCTTTCCGCTATACTTCCACTTGAGGTTTATAGATTCATTTTTTTTAAAATTTTTCTAAAGATTTTATTTATTTATTTGACAGAGGGAGAGAGACAGCGAGAGAGGGAACACAAGCAGGGGGAGTGGGAGAGGAACAAGCAGGCTCCCCGCTGAGCAGGGAGCCTGATGCAGGGCCTGTTCCCAGGAGCCTGGGATCATGACCTAAGCCAAAGGCAGACGCTTAATGACTGAGCCACCCAGGCACCCAGACCTATTTCTTTTTAGATAAAATGTATATTCTTGTATTATTATGACACTCATGGGTCTCAGCCCACCCAGTCTCAGAGGTAACTGTGGAAGCTGCTTTACCTCCTTGCACTAAGATAAGAAATATGCTTGATTTCCTGTAGTCTGTATATTCGTTTGTAAATATTCTAGGACATATTCTTTCTGACCTACTATTTTTACCTACTAACTGAAATTTGCTTCTGTCTTGAGGCCTTTTTATGTTGGATTTTCTTGTCCTCTAGAGAAACTGATACTGTAGATGTATTGGGTGATTTTCTGCTTTTGAACTAAATTTTATTGTAAAGCACATTTTATCATGTCCTGTCAAATATTTTCTTTCTGTGTTTTGACATTTCATTTTTTACCGGGAGGCCTGTAGAATAAAAACTGAAACCTTTACTTGTGCCCATTACCTTTAAAAAAAAAATAAAGAACAAATATGAACAGATTACCATTTTTAAACTAAATTTTGGTAATATCTTCTGGACCGACTTTTAGCAGTTATAGTGTACAGTAATATTTTAGTGGTCATGTGATTCTGATACAATAGTATAAATATCTTCCTGTGTATTTGGGACTCTAAATTATTCTGTGGTTACTCTTCATGATTTTAAAAGCTGCAGAAGCTGCCCTTGTCTGTGCTCTTGCCTCAAGACACAAAGAGTACACATAGTCACAAAACACTTGACACATACACACATATTCCAGATAGCCTGCTTCTGTTTACTTTCAACTGAAGTCAGGAGTTAGCAGTTATGGTTTCATGTGTATTTATTGGAGTTGATTCAGGCAGAAATCTGTACACCAGCACCTGGTAAATGAGTCAGGATATGTATGTATATAGATGCGTAATTATACGTCAGCATGGTTAAGTGTAGATTAGTATAAATTTTAATCTCTCATCTAGTTCAGTTTGGGAGATTAAATATCCTCATTCGGCTCCCTTCCTCCTAAATGCCATGAAACTGACAGCAGGGAGTTTTTGTAAAGGTAAAGCCCACCAGGTGTAGGAAACAGGACAGAGAATGGCTGCCAGAGTCTGGAAACCAGACACTTAACTATACTCAGTAAACCCGAGGAAATGGAAGCCCTGGCTGCCTGATTTCGGTCTCAGAATCTCCAGGAGCCTTGGTAACTGTCCACTGCAGGTGCCTCTGGGAGTGGAGGTGAAGGTTAGAACTGTGCACGGAGTCCCAGAGTCCATCGCTGAAGCAGTTAGAGCCTTGACGTCTCCCTCCCACCGTGGCGCGAGTCCGAGCTTGACTATTTGGAAAGAACTGACCAGAGAGGACCCAGGCAGTCCTGGGGCAGGGGCACAGTGGAACCGCATATCCTGAGCAGGGCCTCCTGGCCTCCTTCCCACGCTGCTCCCAGCACATTGGTGGCCAGGTGCTTGTCTTCCTGACCGGAGACCAGGAGAGACTTCTCTGAGGAATCTGCCCAGCCTAGGGACATAAACCCGGAGATGCTGACTTCAGGGGACCCCAGTGAAACTGTCCGCCGGATCACTCTGCAATGGAGACACAGTCGTGAAGCCTCACCTCTGCACACAGAGCTTGCCGTCAGCTTTTTAGGGTTTTACTTTTAAATATAAGCAGACAACGAAATACCACTGTTCACTTGAGGAAAGGAGCTAACATGAAAGACACACAAGAACAAATGGAAAAAAGAAACATGTAAGAAACAGACTATGGAGCAAAAAGAAGACTTAAAAAAACGATCACAAGTATCTTCAGAGAGATCAAAATAGATATTACATCCATAAAGCAAGTATAGAAGCCTATTAAAAAGGAACCTTTGAGAACAACAAAGAGCTTATTAATCATAAGAAATTATAATAGAACTGAAGGATTTGAGAGGTCTGAGAGTAACAATTGAAGGAATTTCCCAGAAAGTAATGATAAAATCAAAAAAATGGAAAATAATAGAGAAAATATAAGAAAGTTAAATGACAGCTGGAGATTCCACACTGTAATAGTAAGAGTTCCAGAAAGAGGAAGTGGGAATGTGGGCGGGCGGGAGGGATGAGGAAATTGACAAAGGAATTACTGAAGAAATCACTCAGAACTGAGAGACGTGAGTCTGAGTTTATAAGATTGAAAGATCCATCAAGTGCCCAACCCTGTGGATAAAAATAGATACAAATCAAGCACAGAAGTGTAAAGTTTCAGGATGTGGAGAGAAAAATGCCTACAAGCTTCTAGAGAAAAAGCAGATTTCATACAAAGAAACCAGAATTAGAGTGGCAACACTGGAAACTAGAGGACAGTAAAGGCAGTGCCTTTTGAACAAAAATATTGTCCAACTTAGAATTCTAAAGCAGTTAAATAAGAAGGAGGTAGTAGTATCAGACATTTGAAGTTTCAAAACAATTTATCTTCCATACACCCTTCCACAGGAGCTACTAGAGGGGGTGCTCCTCCGGGGCAAGGGAATCCACCAAGAAAGAAGAAGACAGGAGGCCCAGGGAGCAGGGGACCCAAGCGAAGGAAGACCTGGCGGAGGGTGAAGGGGGACCCACAAGACCCCAGCTATGCAGCAGGCCCAGAGGTCCAGGAACCCAAGGCTGGAACAAGTCCGAAGGCTCTGGAGAGACTTCTGCACGAGGCTGAAATCGGACAGTACCTTTTCCATCGCAAGAGCACCCGAGGAGATGGATGCGGTTTAAAGTGAGTTTGGGAGTGGATTAGCAACAAGCATGTAGAAAATGAAGCAAATCAAGAAACAAGGCAATGATTAGCTCGAAGGAAAACAAAAATACTGTGCTGGAAGAAAAAAGAAATCCTAGTGGACCGTGTGGCTCAGCTGTGAAGAGCTTTTACGTAGTCGTAGCAAGGCAGACTCTGAAAAGTGCTTCATTCCAAATTAAAGTCAAACTTTTGTATTGTGAAGGCGGGAGGGGAAAGGTGGCGGGAAGAGAGGAGGGATGGATCTGGGAGAGATGGGGATGAGGCTGGGAGGGAAGCTCTTCGTTCTGTGCCTTTTCACGTGCGCTGGTAAACCACAGGTGTGGTTTTCCTAAGCCGAGACCATTTCTTAATGAGAGTTTTTTTATGATTTCTTGTTTTAATGAAAAACTTTTTTCTGTAAAAATGTGCTTTCTTCTCCTCTTTTTTTCTTTTCAGAAATTAAAACACAGAGCACGGGGTTGTTCACCTGATATCAGACAAATAGACCTTGATGTCAACCGCACATTTAGGGACCATATTATGTTCAGAGACAGATACGGTGTTAAGTAAGTAAACTTTCATGTTATGAAATGTAAATAACATTTATAAAGAGTATTTATTAAAGTCTTTGTTAGCTTAAAACATGAGTAGAATGAGTAGAATGTCTTGCGTGAACTATAATTTTGATGCAGGTCCTAAAGGTTTAAGCTTTTGCAGATCCTTTGGTCCGTGTTTTGTGAAACCTAGTATCTAGGTTCACTTAAGTTTTTTAACCTTTGATGTAGTAGATGCTATTCAGTTGGTAAAGAGTCATTTTATGATCTGGGAATTCTTAAAAATGTAGTAGCTACTTTTATTAAAATCTTAGTAAAGAAATGGGAGGTTATGTTACTTTTCGAGGACCTTGTCAGTGACAAATAGATCCCTATGAACTTGACCCCAGTGCATAGCTGAAACTAAAAAAAAATGAGGAATGAATGACTGAAATGAGTATTACAGTTTATGTATGAGAGGTGTAGCTTTGTTGACCTCTGTATCGGCTGAGTTCAGCAGGAGAAACAGAAACCAGTAAGAAATGTGTATTCAGAGATTGATTGAGAGGAATTGGCTTGGTAGTGGGGCTGACTAAGCAAGTCCCCTGTCTGGAGGACAGGCCAGCAGCAGGGCAGCCTGAACTCCTGAGCACGAGCTGCTGTCCATAGGAAGAGCTGCTTCGGGGTGGGCTCCCATCTGCTCTTACAACCTTTCACCTGATTGAGTCAGGCCCACCAAGATTATCTAGGATCATCTCCCCTACTTAAAGTTAACTGCTTATGGATTTTAATCACATCTACAAAATGCCTTTTTTACAGCCACACATAGATTAGCTTTTGAATAATTGGGGGTTGTAGCCTAGCCAGGGTCACACCAGTGGTGTACTGACCATTATAGTACATCTTTGTGAACTCAGTTTCCAAATACAGGTCATACAAGGTCATACTTCACCTAACATGGTATAACTCTTTTGCCTAGGACTGAAACTAGTCTAACCCTTTCCCCACAAGAGGATGCAAAATCCTTGGTGATGTTTACTCTTTTGCTTAGACATTCTAAAACCTAAATACTGCGATATAAAATTAACTGTTAATAATATATCTGTCTAATATAGCCAATATGTTAGATGAAAAGAGGAAAGGAAGAAAACAAAAATATTTTTAAATACATACATATAAACATATATACCAAAATAAGGAAGAAATGCCCACAAAAATTATAATCATCATTTCTTTCTTTCTTTTTTTAAAAGATTTTATTTATGTATTTGGGAGAGAGAGCGAACAGGGAGGAGGAGTAGAGGGAGAAGGAGAGGCAGGCTCTGTGCTGAGCAGGGAGCCCAGTGTGGGGCTTGATCCTAAGACCCTGGGATCATGACCTGAGCTGAAGGTAGACGCTTAGCCAACTGAGCCACACAGGTGCCCCTACAATCATCATTTCTGTGGCTGGGTACGTAGTTATGGCTGGTTTCCACTACCCATTTCATATTCCCTTTGCCCTCCACAAGGCATCTCAGCTGGTCATGGTTCTCTTCCTCATGGGATGACCTAAATTTTAATTCTGGACCATCAGCAGTCCTGCCTGAATTAGATTGCTGTAGTTTTCCACTGACTTCAATCACAAGGCTTGGCTATGGTAAAAGACACCCTAAGTATTCTCCTGCGTTCTAGGCCTCCTCTTCCTTACATCCATTGTGAGTAGCAACTCAGTTTCTCCTTAGTAAGCAGGAGCAGTTGCTCCAACCCGTCCAGTCGCCTCTTTCTTTGCTTGTTGGCTGAGAGGCACGAGGAGCTCACAGTGGTTGAGTGGCAATCTCAACTTCCGGTTCAGTAGAGTCGCATGTCTCCTGGTGGAGACATTTCTCCCTTTGGAACTAGGACTCCTAAACCAGCAGAGCTTAAGGCTGATGGGATGGAAAGTGAACATTTTGCTAGTGGACCACTGGGGATAATAGTATGTAGAGTCATCCACGTTTCTGCCCCTTAATCTTGGACCCCAGCACGCTGGCTGTGGGAGGAGAGCACTCGACACGGGCGGCTGACTGAGAGCACACACAGGCTCCCAGAGGACCCCCCAGCCCTACATGGTATGGTACAAGCAGGCCTGTACCTGAGGTTTCCCGGGGCCTCCGTGGTTCTGCCAGGCTGCCTGCTCCTCGGGGGATGACTTTGCAGTGACAATAGTTCCCCTTCTTCACTGGAAGGAGGGTAACAAATTGAAGAGATTGTGAAGCCGTTTGTGGTTTTTTGGTATAAATTCTATCAGATGAGTGTCAGGAGCACCTGGGTGGCTCAGTCGGTTCAGTGTCCGACTCTTGATTTTGGCTCAGGTCGTGATCTCAGGGTCATGAGATCAAGCCCCTCATAGGGCTCTGTGCAGGGTATGGAGCCTGCTTGATATTCTCTCTCTCCCTCTGTTCCTCCACCCCCTTTAGAAAAAAAAGAACAAATGTCATCTAGCTTTAAATTTAGACTTAAATTTAGACTGTACAGAGTATCATTTATATTTGAGCTTGGGATCATTTTTCTATTACAGTCGTACTTTCTTCTGGATTTTCTGTTTCCAGGCAGACTTCATTTTTTTCAGTTTATAATTTTAAAAATATGTGAAATGACCAAAATGTATTCAATATAAACTTTCTTTTCTCTAGGCAGCAGTCCCTCTTCCATGTTCTTGCTGCGTATTCTATTTATAACACGGTAAGTCAGAGCGCACCCACTCAGGTCTCTTGGAGTATTCTGAGGAACTGGAGGAACTCTCTGGGTGCCCCCTGCCTCTGTGGATCTTTTCAAGGCTTTTCTGGGGGTCTTAGAACAGAGCTGGTTTGGAAGTGGGAAAAAAGAACTGTAAAAAAACAAACAAACAGTGAATCTCTCATGTTTCCCTCTCTGGATTGTTCTGTTGTGGTGTTGTTTGTCTTGTTTGTATTTTACATAGTCGTGCTGAGAATGGGAAGGGCTAGAAGTGTAGGATGTTGGTTGGCAGATGAATTTTTGCTTGACCCTTGCTCACTCTTCATCACCCTGGCAGTTTGTGTTTCAGAGTCATATTTTGTTTACTCAGCAAGGGCCAAATAGGAGACCTTGTGTACCTACTTGCTAACCCTAGGAGTAGGCTAAAAGTAAACTTTATGGTAATGGAACATGTTATCCTTAACATATCTATCACTCGGGGGGGATGGTAATTTGGGGAAAGATCAGTTAGTTTTGAACCCCATGTGGATGATAAATGCTTATTGACTAGGTTCTAGGGAAGACAACCTTGAACCTTAGGTGTGTAATTTGATTGAAGGCCTTTTCGTAGAAAGGAAACAATTATTAGGCCTCATGGGAATTGGAGCTGGAAAGTGAGAAGGCTTCACTGAGGAAAGAACTACTATACTTTCCATCTCTGCTACTCTGGGCCACATGGTAATTGATTATCTCTGTAAACTGCTTGTTCCACTGCTTCTCTGCCTACTTTTCAGCTTGCCCATGGCTGAAATTGCACCCACAGACTCAACATGACCATTCTGTTTAAATGCCATCTCACCATCTGATTACAGCTACCCTGGAGAGAGTATGTGATTAGTCAGTGCAGCCAATTAACTGTCCCTCTGGAGTCAAGGGACCTCTCTGCTCCATCAGCTTTGGTTCATATGGCACAAACATGAAGTTCTAAGGCCACATTACAAGCAGGGAAAATGGGGAGAGTAGGCAGTTCTCAGAGAAGGGACATAGACTGGCTGGGTATCCCAAAATGTGTCTCTTTAAGGGCCAGGAAATCTGAGGTGACAAGACAGCAACATGGGAACTGTAGAAGGAGAGAAACTTGCTAGCATTTGAGCAAAGAGGAGGAACATGGAACTGAGAATAATATATACAAAGGAAAAATAAACTCTTTACAGAAGGTATAATGGTATTGAATAGGGGACAATAAAAATACATGTAGCTTGACACTTGGTCTACATTTACATTTACTTCTACATTTATTTTTGAATACAAATATATAGCTCAATGTTGTAGAAGCTGTAGTCTTTGTACACTTGTCCATTATTTAATGTGTTTAGGCATTTTCTGATTATTTTGGTGCGGGCAGGTTTTGTATGTGTGTATGCATGTAATTAGATCTTAAAATCCCCAGTTTCTTTGTTCTCATTTATCTTTAGGAAGTTGGATACTGTCAGGGGATGAGCCAGATCACAGCTTTGCTCCTTATGTATATGAATGAAGAAGATGCCTTCTGGGCCCTGGTCAAACTATTCTCAGGCCCCAAACATGCCATGCATGGTAAGAAAGCCCTATGGTTTACCAAAAACAATAAACAAGGGAGAAAAGGGTAAACTAAAACAAGGTCAGACTTTGGAAGATGCTTGGTAGGGTTAAGTACAGAAACTTAATGTCTGGGGCTGTTCAGTCAATTATTGTTTGTGAGTCATTTCTTATTTCTGCTTTTATTGAACTTTGCTGAACTTTTCTGTTCACATTTATATTCCTTTTTGTTTACCTCAGTGTATACTGTTGGCATTTTGAAATTCCTTCCTCACTTGCCCCTGGTCAGAAGAAACTAATTTAGGTTTGGAGGAATTTAGGAAAGCTATATTACTGGGAGAAATAAAAGATGCCTTTGTCTAAAACTTTTTGACTGTCATGCAGTTATCATTTCAGTGAAATGCATGTTTGGGTTCTTTTAGCCATAAAATTGATTCCATTTTACAATAAAAGGCTGCTGATAACATGTCGTGGGTACTTCATTATCTAATATCTCAAAAACTTGCATAACTTTTTGGTTTTCAAGTTGGGAGATTGTTTTTAATACCCTTTTCCTTACATCTGCCAAGCACATACAAGAGACTATAGGGTTTGGACTGCATCTTCTTCTGGAAATAAAAGGGGCATTTGCCCATTGAACGCAAAGTTATTTTCCCAGTGCCATCCATGTGATAATACTAAAGTAAAAACAAATTTTTAACACGAATCACTTGAAGAATGGATCATCTAAGTTCTGTTTGTGAGTAAGCTTTATGTGGTAAGGAGCCTGCCACATGTTTAAGGTGGTATTTTAACATTTTCAAAATTATGACTATAGTTTATTCTCACATTCTTATCATGTGGTTTTTATGGTGGTAATTGTGTGTGTGTGTGTGTGTGCACGTGCGTGTGCGCGCACGTGCATGCTGGCACGCACATTTGACCATCTCCCTCACTTTTCCTAGTGAATATTTTTTAAATGAATACTACCCCTAACGATAACTGTTTCTGGACACTTTGCATCCCATCAATAGACTCCAAAAGTAAGACACAGTATATCAAACTGCCATCCAACAGTATCATTTGAAAAGGCATCTTGAAGAAAAATAACTCTCCCTCATCCACCTTTATTTCGCTTCACCGTGGAATGAATGGTGTTGCTGATCTGTGTTGAAGTACAAAGGGGTGTTGCAGTTTCCGTAGTATGTAATTACATGGAAACTGCCCAAGTCTAGGAAAGTCATTTCTTTTGAACACACCTGATAGCTTACATTCGGCATTTGTCACCAGTCTAATCTATAAAGTAATATTAATTTTGCTATCCTAATATTTGAATTTTCTGTGCACTTTAGGTCATTATTTTGGTGAAGTTTGTATTTAGAGACGTTTGTTTGTAGATCTGCCTGTGGCATTTTCTCACCGAGGGCTACCTCAGTTCTTTGCATCCCTTACATGAGAGTGATGTCACTTGTGAATGTACAGAATAAAATGAGGGCTGAAGAAAATGAGATTTTAAACTATCAAGCCTGGGATATCACTAACAAGTGAAGTAATGTTGGCTATCTTAGCACCCCTGAGCTAGTGTTTATTACTGAGGGGCATTGCTTTTTTCAAAATGAGACTTTTCTTGAAATTCTTCTAATTCCCATTCCTATCAAATTGACCATGAAAGTGGCACAGATAGATACATAAATACGTATTTTTTTAAATGACATCAGAAAATGTTACTGTGGGAGGAGCAGAAACTCCAGCTCTGGAAATTTTTTTTTAAAGATTTTATTTATTTATTTGACACACAGAGAGAGATTCCAGGTAGGCAGAGAGGCAGGCAGAGAGAGAGGAGGAAGCAGGCTCCCTGCTGAGCAGAGAGCCCGATGTGGGGCTCAATCCCAGGACCCTGAGATCATGACCTGAGCCGAAGGCAGAGGCTTAACCCATTGAGCCACGCAGGTGCCCCAGTTATAGAAGATCTCTAGCAAACAAGTACTAGATTGCAAATTTTATTACCCAGAGCTCACACACAATTATTTCCTTGGTGAGGAGGACAAGTATCTTAGTAACTACTGGATTTTTGTTGTTACTGACAGTTAAAAGTGAAAGAAATGTGTTGCGTTTTGAAAGAGGGGTTTTTGTTGCTATTGTTTATGAAATACTGTTTTTATGTTTGTATTCTAGGCTTTTTTGTTCAAGGTTTTCCTAAACTCTTGAGGTTTCAAGAACATCATGAGAAAATACTGAATAAATTTCTATCCAAGCTTAAGCAACACTTGGTAGGTAGATGTGACATTGACTTATTTTTACACCCACTTACATCAAGAGTAAAGCTAGAAGAATTGAGTGCATCTTTTGGTCCCAATTACTTTATTGATTTGCAGTGTTGTCCATTTCATTTACTATGCAGTTGTAATTCCCAGGTGTTTGAGGAGCATGAGACTTGTGGAATTTAGTATTGATGAAACATCACAGCCCTAACTCATAAAATCAAACCACTTCTTTGCCGGTGATATATACATATGGTGCAGTTTTTAAAACTTTATGATTTCTCAGTAATTTTGGAAGCCTTTTTATGGCACCAAAAATACTTTAAGGGTCATACAAGCTCATCCTTAGTAAACCATATACATGCTCTACTATAAAACATGCTAATTTAGTGAAGCAGAGATGCTTCACTGTGAAATGTATTACAGAGAATCAAAATGTTGTATTACAATCCTATAGGAGGAGGATTTATTCTTAAGGTGATTTCTAAAAGTGAGATTGAGGGAGAAAGAAAGGGAGGAAGGAGAAAAAAACTAGAAATGCTCCAGCATGCAAAAGATTTGAAATGAAACGGTTTTGTGTTTAGTTTTGACAGCTACCTCCAAAAGCTTTCCTAACTTTTAGTATTAGATTGTCATATTTTGTTTGCTACAACCCAGAAATTTGAAGCCTTTGTTTTTTTCAGGATTCTCAAGAAATCTACACAAGTTTTTACACAATGAAGTGGTTTTTTCAATGTTTCCTTGATCGTGTGAGTATTTCTTTACAAAACCCAATCATAAAATTGTAAATACCAGACAAGAGTGAGCTGTTAATCTTATCTTGTTTTGTTTTTAATTATAGACTCCCTTTACACTAAACCTCAGAATATGGGATATCTACATCTTTGAAGGAGAACGAGTTCTTACCGCTATGTCTTACACAATCTTAAAATTACACAAAAGTAAGAAAATGTTTAAGTATAAAGATTTCACAAAGATCAAGGCTTGATTTAACTCTGATTTCTCATACCTCACCCAACTTCAGATCCCTTTTCTTTTAGTGGTGGATTTAAAAAATATTTGAAAGTCAGTGAAGAAATCATGTTCAGTTGGTAATCGGCTTCCATCGGTTCTTTCTCATGACTAGAAGCTGATTACGTTGCAGAGGTCTTTGATTTTTTTTTTTTCCTATTTCAGTTTAATTTTCCCATGTAAGCAGTGGAATGCAATGTGTTGGTTTCACTAATAATATTATTCTTACTAAGTATTTATTTCCTTATTCCTAATACTGCTTTTCATCAGTCTGAATCCCTGGTTTGTAATCAGAGAACTGAGAGACCAGAGAAACTAGGCCCTTAATTAAAAAGTCTAGTGAAGACATTTTCCCATCACTGTCTCCTCCATCCAGGCAAACCACCCAGCTCCAAGCCGTAGGCCAGAGGGGGCCTACAGCTGCTCATCTCTCTGCTTGACTGCACTGTGGCTCTGCGGCACGCACAGTCCCTTGTTGCCTAAATGCAGCAGTCAGTTGCAGCATTTCGAGGGCCCTGTACATTTGGCATGCAATGCCTTACTTTAAAAATCAAGAAATGAGAATTTTATTCTTGGGTGGAAGAACCTTGTTCATCTTAAAGCCTCAGTTCAGTCTTTAAAATTACAACTCCTCCTAGTACCTCCTCATGTAACTCTGCAGAGAAGAGAATCATTGAAAGCTTTAGAACTAAACAGAGCACTTGGAGTCTAGGTCTTACAGTGTGGTTTCACATTCATTGATCATTCTCCTCCCTGAGGTTGTTATTGAATGATTCTTCTCTTCACCTTTCCAACTAAATTATAAGCTCACTGAGTACTTGGGGTCATGTTTCTGTGAGTTTTTTTTTTTTTCCTTGCCGTGCTTGACGTTGTTCTAAGTACATGTTTGGTATTTTAATATGCAATTGTTTGATTGCTTACTTGAAAAGCAGGCCTTTGGATTGTCCAAACTTTAGAGAGAAATGAAAACTCCCTGTAAAATCAAGTTGTATTGTTTATTCTGAAAGATAAGGGCTCAGAAGTGCTGTGGTTCACTTCCCTTCCACCCACTCCTCACTCCTCCAGTGCACGAAGTACAGCACTGGGAGAGTCTTTGTCTCCCAAGACTCACGGTCGGTCAGGAAACTGCAGAAAATCACCCTCTGTCTCTCCCCCACCTGACCTCTGCACCTCCTCCTCGTCTCTGTCTCTCTCCTGCCCTTCCTCTCCTCTCCCTGTCCTTCCTCTCTTTCTGGATTATGAACTGACCAAGCTGTGGAACGAAAGTATACTTTTTATTAAGATACATGCATATTGGTTTACTGTTCACTGAACAGCAAGAAAGTGGAAACATGATGTTGTATTTCTCCATAGCTCTGTTTTCCATCTAAAATTATGTTTTATTTATATGAGTCTTGATTAATATTGGCAAGTGAAAAGTTTCTTCACCCTTTGCAAATAAACTTAAAGCCTAATACCTACTTTATATCCTTCATATCATCAGACTAAATAATGTAGTTTTTTTTCTGTTAGGAAGACAAAAGCTCAAGGACTTACAGGAACTTTCTTCACGCCATAGGAAGCTTCAAAAACTTTCTGGGCACCTTAACCAAGAGTTTAGCTAAAGTTCCTAAGATTTTGTTCTTGTTTTTTTCCTGATCGTTTTAACAATATTTAGAGACATTGTTATGGGAGGTTTATCACACACTAGTTTTAAGTAGTAAAAAGAAAAATTAGTAAAAACCTAAATGTTCAGTGTTAGGAGCCTGATTAAGTGAATTATAGTATATTCGATGGACTCGAAGTATAATCGGTTTTTTTAAATTGATATGTGTGTATACACATCTACTTGTAGGACAGTGGCTAGTGGGATCATAGCTGATTTCTGCTTTCTACTTTGTGTCTGTAATCTGAATTTTTCTATTATTTTTTTAATATTCTTTTTCTTTTTTTTTTTTTAAGATTTTATTTATTTATTTGACACAGAGAGAGAACACAGTAGGCAGAGTGGCAGGCAGAAGGAGAGGGAGAAGCAGGCTCTCACCTGAGCAGGAAGACCGACCGGGGGGCTGGATCCCAGGACCCCGGGATCATGACCTGAGCCAAAGGCAGATGCTTAACCATCTGAGCCATTCAGGTGCCCCTGTAATCTGAATTTTTTTAAATAAAACTAATTTCATAAGTAGAAATACAAATAAAGTTAGTAATCCAGATTTTTTGGAAATTCTGAAACCGTAATTATAGAGACTTGAAATAGGTTTGCCTATGGAGCTCCATAACAATAAAACAAAAAGCCCTCAAGTCAACCTGGGTGCCTGTGTCTCTAAGAAGTACTTGCTCTGGGTTAATATGAATGTCTAAGGTGTGATGTTCTTAAATAAACCCATGAAAAGGTATTTAGCAGTAATCACTTCTCCCTTCCCAAAGAGTAACTGTGACTGCGTGGGTATCACAGAATGCTTTTATCTTACTGAGTGTCCGTGATGTTCATAGTGCTATGTGTAAGTTGTATGCTGTGCCCTTTTTAAAAAAACACTGCACCAGAATAGAATATGTTACCTTCTCAACCTGAGTAACTATTGACTCAGCATTTGTATTTCTCTGATTTGTTCTTAGAACATCTAATGAAATTGTCTATGGAAGAACTTGTAGAATTTCTTCAGGAGACCCTGGCAAAGGATTTTTTCTTCGAAGATGACTTTGTAATAGAACAACTTCAGATTTCTATGGTGGAACTAAAGCGTGCAAAATTAGACCTTCCAGAACCTGGTAAGAAATATTCAAACACTTTCTATCTAAGTCATAATTAAAGTTGGGAAACGGCACAGTGAACACAGGCCATTTCTGTTTCAGAACATAAGCATTATGTGAATCTGTGATGGCAAGCTGTTTATGGCTTTGTGCTTATTTTAAGAAAAAGCAAATAAATGCGTTAATGAAATCTGCCTCTTCTAATAGCATAACTGTACTATCCCTGCTTAAATTTGGAAGGTTTGGATGGCAAATAATACTGATCAAGAGAAGTAATTGTGGTGCTTTAAATGATAAACAATGACCTTTACTCTCAGCCTCTCATTTTGTAAAACCATAAGGAATAGCAGAGAAAATAAGAGATGCATTTTATAGAAGAGGACCCGGATACTGATATGCTTCTGTCTGAAGCTACAGAACCAGCAGATGGCATTATGGACACTGGAGTCCAAGCTTTCTGACTGCTGACCCAGGGCTCTTGGCAGGATGTTGCAGTGTAGATAATATATTGTATTCGCTTATTTCAAAACCTCTTTCAGCACCTGCTAGTAGATTTTCTGTGAGGCACTGGGCAGGTGATTCAGCAACTGAAGAGAAAGACATGCTTCTTGTCTCAGGGTGCACACAGGAGAGACAATTTATATAACTGGTAGCAAATGAAGTGTAAGTAAATAGGACAAATGGGAAAGATCAAAGGAAGGGTCAGATGAGAGGGAAGAAAAAAGAAAATGTGGAAAGATCACAGCAGGAATAACTCAAAGTTTTGACGAGATATTATTTGACAAGAAATGGTTTTGTGAGAAAAAGCCATTTTTCACCCATTTCCTTTCTTGTCTTTGTTCCAAGGCAATCCAGCTGTAATGCTCTCAGGTAGGGGTGGAGGTGGCATTTCCCGGTCAGTGGGGCACGTGTTTTGGTGTCTTCTTGGAGATGTCTGTACAGAACAAGCAGACATGTGTTCATGGAAAGTGCATCTTTTTCCCTTTGGTAAAAACCAAGATGCTCTGTTTTTGGTTACTTCATTTTGAGGGGTGTAATCGGTATTTCTCCGAGATCATGCTGGGTCATCAAGAATCACTAGAAAACAAACTGTCACAGCAGTGATTGATGGGGGTCAGAGGCCTTGTGAAGCATCACCTTTGCTAAGTGAGGACACCCCTCTCGTGTTCAGTGCTCTAACGTCCATTCCCCGCTGATTCTTCCCTATAGCAGGCAGCGCCCATGGAACAGCAGTGACTAAGTGTATTCTTGCCCCTTTAACATTTATTCCAAGATATCTTGCCTTTTTTTCAAAAGAGTCAAGACACATTTTAGTAAAAGACATGCAGAGAGAAAAAAATATATATAGTAAAACTATGTAAACATGAGAATAAAATATTGCAGAATAGGATGGTTTAGCATCTAACTAGCAGCTGTTATTTATTGAATGCTTAGAATTGGCCACAGGCTGCATGTATTATCTCATTTAATCCCTAAAAAAACACTCCAAAAAGTATTCACCTGCCTTTTACACGTGAATAAACTTAGTAGTAGTTTATAAGGTGTTTTTACTAGGAGGTGGTAGAACAGGGGTTGAGCAGGAGGTGCAGATGAAGGGAGGGGGAAGATAAGTACCACCAGGCACACTGGGTGACGCTTGCCCTTACCTTACTGATAACGTGTAGATTGGTGAGGTGGCTGTGCACACTTTCTGAGCTTTGTGCTCTGCAGCCTTGCCAGTGTCGTCCTCTGTAAATTATTGCAAGCTCTCTATGGAACATTAAGATCATTAACTGGTCATTGTAGTGAGAAATTTTAACATCCCATCTTAAAAACACACATAAGAATGGTATTTCTCTGTGGCTCCTTATGAGCAGCCTCAGTTTGCGGTTTGTTTTCCCAGAACCACACAGCACATGGTCTTTTGAATTGTTAATTTTTCTTTTTCCAGTTGGATTGAGTTTTCCATTGTTTTTGATTCTCATTTCTTTAATTTTGATTGAGTGTCTTTCTTTTATTTTTATTGGGCATTTCATTTTTCTCTAAACTTTCTCTAAATTTCTGCCCATTTTTTTCTTGCTGTATTCATGCAGGTCCTTCCCAAGTAAAGGAAATTAAGTGGCCAGTTTATTATATGTTATAGATACTTTCTATATAGGATTTTTAAAAATTTAATCAGTCTTGGGGCACCTGGATGGCTCAATGGGTTAAGCCTCTGCCTTCAGCTCAGGTCATGATCTCAGGGTCCTGGGATCAAGCCCCACACTGGGCTCTCTGCTCAGCGGGGAGCCTGCTTCCCCCTCTCTCTCTGCCTGCCTCTCTGCCTACTTGTGATCTCTCTGTGTCAAATAAATAAAATCTTTTAAAAAAAATTAATCAGTCTTTCCCTTTATGGCATCTCACTTCTGTGTCCTAGCTAAAGAATTTTCCACATGCTGAATGAAAAATTTTTGGTTACCCGCATTTTCTCTAGCAACTTTTATGTTTTTGTTTTTTTATGCTTAAATCCTTAGCCTCTCTAGAATTACTTTTGGTTTAAGGGAAGAGTTTTAAGGGTGTGTTTTTAATTTCCATGAATTTATGAATTTTCCAGTTTTTTGTTGATTGACCTCTAACTTTATCCAGTTGTGGTCAGAGAAGATACTTTACAGAACATCTGTCTTTTAGAATCTGTTGAAACTCAATTTGTGACCTAACATTGTATCCTAGAAAATGTTTCACGTGTACTTGAGAAGAATGTATTTGCTGGGGGTGCCTGAGTGGCTCAGTTGGTTAAGCATCTGCCTTTGGCTCCGGTTTGGGCTCTCTGCTTAATTGGGAGCCTGCTCCTCCCTCTGCCTACTGCTCCCCCTGCTTATACTGTCTCCTCTCTCTCTCTTCTCTCTCTCTCTAACAAATAAATAAATAAATAAATAAAATCTTTTAAAAAAATGAGTGCATTTAAATCTTGCCATTCGCAACGACATGGATGGAACTGGAGGGTATTATGCTGAGCGAAATAAGTCAATCAGAGAAAGACAATTATCATATGATCTCTCTGATATGAGGAACTTGAGGGGCAGGGTGGGGGGTTGTGGGGGGTAGGGAGGGAAAAATAATGAAACAAGATGGGATGGGGAAGGAGACAAACCATAAGAGACTTCTAATCTCATAAAACAAACTGAGGGTTACTGGGGGGTGGGAGGGTAGGGATAGGGTGGATGGGTTATGGACATTGGGGAGGGTTTGTGCTTTGGTGAATGCTGTGAAAGATGTAAGCCTGATGATTCACAGACCTGTACCCCTTGGGCAAATAATAAAAATAAAATTAAAAAAAAAAAAAAAAAGAGTGCATTTGCTGTAGTTGTTAGGTAGGGAGTTCCCGTAATTGTTAGATCTGGTTGGTTTATTGTGTTGTTTACATCCTCTATGTCCTCATCTTCTGCCTGGTTGTTCTATCCATTACTGTGACTGGGTATTGAAGTTTCCAGCTATTATTGTAGAACTATTTCTCCAATTCTGTCAGTTTGTGTGGCATGTGTTTTGATGGTCTGTTATTAGGTGCATACATGTTTGCTGTTATTATATCTGCTTGCTGTATTGAACCTTTTATTAAGATATAATGTCCTTTTTTGTCTCTTCCTTTTTTAGATGTATAGTCTGTTTTGTCTAATTTAGTATAGTTACCCTTACTCCCTTTTGTTATTGTTTGCTTGGAATGTCTTTTGCCATCCTTTCACTTTCGATGTGATGGTATCTTTTGATCCAGAAAGAGTCTCCTTAAGGTAACATATAGTTGGATTATGTGTCTTTATCCATTGTGCCAATCTCTTTTTTTTTATTTAAGAGTTTAAACCATTTAAAGTAATTACTGATAGGAAAGCACTTCTGTCATTTTGCTATTTATTTTCTGTATACTTTATAGAATTTTGTCCCTTATTTCCTGGATTACAGTCTTACTTCATTTTGGTTTAATTTTTTTTTATTGTGAAATGTTGAAATTACTTATTTTTTCTGCGTATATTCTGTAGCTATTTGTGTGTGGTGGGGGGGGGAGTGGTAAAGGAGTTATATTTAACATCCTAAAGTTATCACTCTATAATTTGGATTTGGATTAACTCTGGTAACATACAAGAGCTCCTTTACAGCTCCATTTCCCGGCACTTTCAGTTGTTGATGTGCCCAGATGACATCTTTATACATTCTGTGCCCAAAACCATAAAATAATAATTACTTTATTTTTTATTTTTTTATTATTAACATATAATGTATTATTTGTTTCAGAGGTACAGGTCTGTGGTTCATCAGTCTTACATAATTCACAGCGCTCACCACAACACATACCCCCCCAATATCCATCACCCAGTCACCTCATCCCTCCCATACCCCTCCACTCTAGCAATAATTCTTATAAATGCATTAGTCTCTTAAATTATGGAGAAAACAAAATGTGGAGTTGCAGACCGAAGTTACAACAGTACTAGCTTTTAGACAAATAATTGTTTTTTTAAAAGTATTATTCTCTTAAATCATGTAGAAAAACAAAGTGGAGTTACAAATCGTTGTAATAGTAGCTTTTATAATTCCCCATGTTTTTACCTATATTGTGATCTTTCTTTCTTTTCTTTTTTTAAATGTAAATTTAGTTAGCCAACATATAATAATACATCATTAGTTTTCGATGTAATGTTCAATGATTCATGAGTTGCATATAACAACTAGTGCTCATCACATCTTTATTTCTTTTTATGCCTTGAATTTCTGCGTAAGGTCCTTTCATTTCACACTGCACCCTTGAACATTTCTTTCAAGGCAGATCTAGTGGTAACAGACTCGCCCAGCTTTTGTTTGTCTGGGAATGTCTTAATTTTCCCCTCACTTTTGAAGGACAGTTTTAACAGATAAAGGATTCTTGGTTGATAGTCTTTTTCTTTTTAATGCTTTGAATATGTTGACTGACTGCCTTCTGGCCTCCAAAGTTTCTGATGAGAAATCTGCTTATAACCTTATGAGGATACCTTGTATATGACAAGTTGTTTCTCTCTTAGTGCTTTCAAGAGTCTGTCTTTTGAAAGTTTGACTGTAATGTGTCTTAGTATGGGTTTCTTTGGGTTCATATTTTACTTGGAGTTCTTTGAGCTTCTCGGATATTTATATTCATGTCCTTAATCAAATTTGGGAAGTTTTCAGCCATTATTTTGTCAGATATTTTCTCTGCTTGTCCTCTGGGACTCCCATAATGCATATGTTTGTCTGCCTGATGTCACTTAGGTTCTGTTCACTTTTCTTCAATGTTTCTTCTTTCTGTTCCTTAGACTTGATAGTTTCCATTATCCTGTCTTCAAGTTGGCTGATTCTTCTACTGCTTAAATCTGCCTTTGAATGCTCTAGTGATTATTTAATTTCATTTATTATATTTTTCAGCTCCAGAATTTCTTTTTATGTGTTCTGTCTCTATTCATATTATCATTTTGTTCATATCTGATTTTCTTTATCCACATCTTTAGTTCTTTGAGCTTCTTTAAGAAACTTATTTTAAATTTTTGCCTGGTTTATCTGCCATTGGACTTTTTCAGGCACAATGTCTGTTGATTTATTTTTTTTCCTTTGAATGAGCCATGTTTTCCTGTTTCTTTGTATCTCTTGTGATTTTTTTGTTGAAAACTGGGCATTTGTAGCCAATGATGTGGTAACTCTGAACCTTTCTCCCTTTTCCCCAGGTTTGTTGTTTTTTACTGTTTTGTTTATTTGTTTGTTTTATTGTCGTAGGCTGTGTCTGTGCCAAGGATCAGCCTGAAGTGTAAACTTAAGTTCTTCTCCGAACCTTTTCTGAAATTTTCCCTGGAAAAGTGTAGTCGTCACTTTCTAATTTTCCCCATATATGTAGTTTTCAAATGCCCTAGTCTTTAATATCTGCCTCCCAGAAGGGGGGAAAAGTAAAGAGGAGGAGAAAAAGGGGACTGGCCCTTTAAAGTCCCTGAAAGTCACCTAGAGGGGCTTGCAGCAATGGGGAGGAGGAGGTGTCACAAAAGTGGCCTCCACCTCTTTGCCCACTCCTCTCTGATATCCACTTTGTTTTTAATCTTTCCCTCAACAGTTTTAGCTTCCATTAATAGTCCTTGCTGAAAATAAATATTTCGTTACAGGTTGTAAAGTAGTAATTTTCAAATTCCATTATTTCTTTTACATTTAGCAACAGATTTTTCTTCTTTAAAAAAGAGTTTTCTCTCCTTCATCAGCAGGGGCTCTTTAGTTACCCTAAGATGTATTTCCTTCTGAAAAGGCAGAATAAATCCTTAATTGTATTCTTCTACCAAATTTCAAAGTTAGGAGTTGATGTTCTTGATTAT
Organism: Ailurus styani; assembly: GCA_002007465.1. Classification (NCBI taxonomy): domain Eukaryota; kingdom Metazoa; phylum Chordata; class Mammalia; order Carnivora; family Ailuridae; genus Ailurus; species Ailurus styani. Next base: position 116,604 of record LNAC01001012.1, on the reverse strand, counting down.
CTCAGTGGCAGAAAGTGAGCTTTTGTTTTGGCTTTCTCACTGTGAATCCATAGAATTTGCCATATTCTCTAATCAGATGTAATTGTTAGTTTTTTAATGCCCACATTGTTCTCAGTTTGGCCAGTGGGATCTCCCTTAAACTGATTTCTGTGTTCTTCTGACTCAACTCTATTGATCTTTGAATACTTCCTTGTTTTTATGTGCAACAAGATATTTCTGGCTTACCCTAAAAATCCCATATTCCTCAGTTTTATTACACAAATAATTTATGAATATATTCTCATAAGAACTCTAGATAATCTTTGCAGTATGTTGAGTAAAGTATGAAGGCTTTCCATTACTTCAGGTTGGTGAATATTCTTTGAGTCCTTTTCCTTTGCTTTTACGTGTAAACTTGTATTGAAAGCACTTAAATTTACATAAATGTACACAGCTTTTTCATAATTGTCTTATCAACAAATGTTCTTTCTCTTCCTAATTTGCTGTTTATATTCTTGGTTGTGTTGTCAATTTTCATTTATTCGGAGTATATCAAGCCTTTCCTTTATGTCACTTATCTGATTTCCAGCCATTTGTGTTGTCTTATGTTGTTTCTGTTTTATTGATTTAATTCTACCACGCCTTTCTTTTTGACTGCTGCTGTAGTAAACATGTATAAAGTAGTTAAAAAGTTTCAACTTTCCATCTTTTAATGAAACTCATCTCTGAAGACCCCAGTTTAAATAAACGTAAGTTTAGTTGACAAGTAAAGCATTAAAATGACTCACATCATTTCCTGCATACCCCATTGGCTCACGATCTTGAGGTGGAACTATCCCTTGGTTCTCCTCAGCTATCTGTCTTCTATTCACAGGAGGCTGTCTGGCAACGACTTTGTCAGTTAGGGAAGTCACTCTGGTTGGAAAGCCCATGTTGATCCACAGTGACTGCCCGTTCGGCCCAGCTCTAGCTTATGACCATATGACCTTGAAGAATCAAGAGCAAATTTTTCTTAGAATAATTGAGAGAGCCATTTTAATTTTTATCTTTTATTTTAGGTATCAGAAAACATGAAACTTAAGCAACTTTGTTAAGAAAGAAAGCATTTTGTAGCTTTTAGCTATGGTACATGTCCTTTTTCATCCTGGGGAAATTGGAATTTTTAAAATTTTATCTCTTCACAGCAAAACTTGCCAGCTTCAGGATTGCCTTTTCTCTTTTGTATGGTTTTTTGTAATGGTCACCAAAAGTTTTGACTGGAATGGAGGAAGAAAATGTTCATTTTCCCATTTTTCCTGGGTATTTCCTATCATGGTAAAATGTTCAACTTTACCCCATCTTCTTAGTCTCCAAAATCTCCCCACTACCTCCACTTACTAGCACTCCATCCAGTGATAGTCCGTTCAGACATTCAGACACCAGGTTCTGTGTTTCTTTCGATTCCTCCTTTCCAGCCTCACTGCCCAGGCTGTGTCGTCTGCACCAGAAGCACTGACCAGTGTTGCTCCTTGTCTTGCCAGAGTTATCTGGTGAAATGGCCAGCCCTTCAGGGGATGCTTCTGTGCTTAACAGAGAAGATCCAGGCTCCTAGTTTGACCTAAGATACTCTCCTGGTCTGCTGTCTGCTTATTTTCCTACTGCCATCCTTCCTACCTGCTCAGACACTTTTAACATAGTCACAATAACGGCAAACTTTTGAGTCTTATACAATAGTCTTCTTGCAAAAGGCTTTCTTTACATATATGTGTTACTTAATTTTTTTCAACAGCCCTTTGGAATAAGGTTATTTGTTGACTCAGGTTTGTTAATATTGTTGAGTAAATAGAATTATTGAGGTTTCTAAAATGAGTATTGTAGTATTTTTGATTTCTTAAAGTTACAAATCTCAAACCTAGTCTTCTTTAGTTTGTTAATTCAGCTTATAAAAGTCAGTAGACTGTTTTTAAATTTGGGAAAATTTACCATTCTCTTTTAAAGGGCATGTTAATGTTTCGTTAATGTTAATGGTAGTTAATGTTTGGTTTCATTTACGAACGAACTCCTATAAACATTTTAAATTGCATTTATAAATTTAATATATGCAGTTCCTTAAACATACCAGCTTTTAAATTTAAAAACAAAACCTTCCCTAGTTCTTAAATAACTTCTAAATGTGATAAATTTAAGAATTTGCTGAACCTTGAGTCCCTTAAAAATTAGTTACACTACTATTTATAAATTTCACATCATAAGTTCAAATCAATTTGGCGTGAAAAAGCAATTTAGTCAAATTCTCTTAATGTAAATATATAAATACTGAATATGGACAGATTCCTTAATGCAAAAAATATAGAATTAATCCTGTGTTTAATTTTCTTCAGTTTTTCTATACTTAATTCTAGATCTTTATGAATGAAAAAATGAATTTCAAATACATTTAGAAGGTATTTTGTTAGTCAGTTGAAATATGATCCAGGACTCCAGCCAAATTCTCATCAGTGTTCAAACTTCAGGCAGAACCACTTTTTATTATCACTGGGTCCACACTGCTCAGATGGCTTAGCCACGTAGTCCAGACACCATAGATCCTGCTTGCACACCACCTAATTCCTTCTTCTCTTTGAGGAAGTCCTCAGCTTTCCATCCAGAAGGATTGGACTTTTGCATTTTTTTGACCTTTTTACTTTAACCTTTTACCTTTAAAGATCTTTGAACATGATGGAATCCTGTTTCCCTTTGTTTTTTATCTGGAAGGAACATAAATCTTGTTTTTGTTTTTTTTTTAAGGTTATTTATTTTTGCACGCCTGCAAAGGTTGGGGAGTGAGTTCTGGCAGGCGCAGGAGTGGAGGGTGGGGGCAGAGGGAGAAGCAGGCTCCCGGGAAACCAGGATCCTGGGATCACGACCTGAGCTGAAGGCAGACCGACTGAATCACCCAGGTACCCATCGAAGGACCATAAATGTTCTATTAAGAGACATTTTAATTTTGAATAGCTTTCATGTTTGTTCTGCCATCAGTAGTAGTAGTAGTAGTAGCTTATAGATGAGGAAATTGGGGCTTGAAGCTAAAGCACTGCCCAGGGCCCCACCCCAGTGAGCAGCCTGATTGCCGAGCCAACACCGTCCCTTATAGCAGACTGGCTGCCACCACTTAGGGTCTCGTGCCCTGCTGTGCGCTCCTCCGTTCTGTTCTAGTTTTCACAACTTGGCTTAAGCGTCATCTCCTCCTCCTGCCTTGTCAGCCAGTCATAGCCTCCCAAACCACAGAACTGGGTTCGTGGGGTTTTGTACCTGACACGCACCCCGTGTGTGCTCACAGCACTTTGCTGCTCGTGTTCACTTGACCTCTCTGTCGGACAGGGAGTCCTTGAGGACAGTGACCACGTCTTTGTGTCACCGCACCTGCTTCAGTGCCTGGCGTATAATAGGCATTCAGTCAGTATTTTTTAATGAACTAGTGAAGTTTTAATCTACTTTTTAGATAATGAAGGCTACCACCTACAAAAGGTTAGCTAGTATGAGGCAGTTTTTTGAGGTAATGGAACTCGTTTGTATCCTGATTACATACGCATGCACAAAAGAGTCAGCTGTATTGTTTGTCAGTTAAAAAATAGAAATAAAAACCATCCCACTTTTTAAGGGTTTAGGTGGGTTTTTGCTTTTATTTGTTTATATAATAGAAATTGATATTAAACATGCTCAGCAGTTTTTTTTACATATATTTATGTGTGAATTGAAACACTAGGAACACAAAGTACAGATTTTAAAAATTATTTCAGGGGCGCCGGGGTGGCACAGTTAGTTGAGTGCCTGATTCTTGGTTTTGGCTCAGATTGACTCTCTGCTATGGACTGAATGTCAGGGTTGCGAGATCGAGTCCCACATGGGGCTCTGTCCTTAGTGGGGAGTCTGCTTGAGACTTTCGATCCCTCTCCCTCTGCTCCCCCCACCTGTGTGCTCTTGCTATTTCTAAAATAAATCAGTAAAAATAGTTATTTCACAAACATCTATTGATTTATGTGGCATCAAATGGTTTTATAATAGATTTATAAATGTGTTTAAATAATTCTCTCCTTTCTGCTTCCCGTCTTTCAAGTTTTGTCTGATGAGAAGAAAGTCAAGCCTATGAACTAACTACAATGATTAAAGAACACTTTTTTTTTTTAACTATCATAGCTTTAAATACAGCGAACTATTCATTTAGAAAGGAGGTATGATTGACGGCTTGAGTAATCCTTGGATTGTATATTTTTCTGGCTAATGGTACATTAAACATAAAGCCATTTGATTTTTCAGATATAAACTTGAAACCACTGATTTTGTGACAATATTTTCAAACTCAGTTGGACTTAATATTTGATCTGGAAAGGAGTAAAATAACTCCCAGAATAATTTTCCTGACAACAGCCCCCACCCCTTCTTAATGAAAACTGTTAGAACAGAGTACATATATTCTGTTGTTGAAATTTAGAAGTAGGATGTCACCCACAAGAGAGAGCACTTAGCGCACTTTGCTGTAATCCTGGGTCTCTCTCTCTCTTTTTTTAATCCTGTGTCTCTTGTTGGGTGCGTAAAACTGGTAATGCCTTCTGAGACCCGACCTGCAAGGCTTGTAATTTAGTGTAGTGTCCACAGGGTGGCAGCAGAGACCTGAGGAAGATCAAAGGCGAACAAACCTGAGGGGATTTGAGGGATTCTCCTGTTTTTTGTTTTGTTTAAGAGAAGGCTAGAGTATTCTTTCTATTGGCCTTTTTTTTAAGAAAAAAATGTTCAAAAAAACCAACTAATAAACTCTTTTGCCTTTATTAAAATATATCAAGTTGGCACTGGCATAAAAGTACTTTCGATTGGAACCCTGGTAAAAAATATCATTAATGTGGTATTTTCACAAAGGTGTCCCTGTCATATATGATAAGAATTGTGGTGCTTTCCTACCCTTTAAGAGTAGGGCAGTAATTCTTTTAGACACCTCTGTTTTCAAGGGAAGAAGAAAATTAAATTATAGGCGTGGAGTTTATAGTGGGGTGAGCACAAACAGTATTGTGGCTACTGAAGAGTTCAGGATGTAAGTATAGAAAATAAATATTAATGCGTATTTTCTGTGTATAGCCATCTCTTTTGACCTCAGTTAGGCGCTAATCTTACAGTTACCCTTGACCACCTGCGGTGAAAGGAGGTAAGTAAACCAGACAGAGCCAAGTTCAGCAGTGTTCATGTGTTTGTGTGCGTGGGGGTTCACATAGGTTAAGATGGGTCTAAGGATTGTACAAAAATGTTTAGTGCTTATTTGGATCACTTTTGTGGGGAAAATGGCGAAGAATATTTACTAGCATATGAAAGTATTATGAGTGACGGCATTTGTCCTTGAGGGCTCTACACAGTCTGTGTTCAGCTGAGTGAAGGTTGAATAATTTGCCTTCAGGAAAGCATTGCCTTTATCACAAAGTCAGTAGAGTTTTCTTCCCAATTTCATAATTACCGAGGTCGGATTGCTCTGGCTCTGGGTCCTTGAGTTTGGGTACTGCCGTTGGCGTGGAGCGGCCTCTGCCCCGCCCACTTTTTGTGACACGCCAGCAAGTGCCCGCTTAGACGTGAGCATCTCCAGGAAGGGAGAAGCTCTTTGCTCTTTGCTCCTCCCTTCCCTGCGGCCGCCTCCACTTCTGCCCTTGGGCTCCCTGTCCTTCTCTTTCTGGTCCTGTCATTCACCTCCCTCCTCTCCTCTGCTTTCTCTCCTCACCTCTTCTTTCCCCCCTTTCTTCTGTGGTCACTTCTTTCTACCCCTTCTCATTCCCCCTCCACTTGAGAGGGACAGCCCTTCCCGCCTCCCCCTGCCGGTGTTGCCCCGAGGGCCGAGGACCTGCACTGAGATGCAGACAGCGTGTGTACATTTGAGCATTGTTGGGTTCCTGAGAATTCTGCACCAGTTAGAGATGTTTGGTCAGTTACGCGAATAACTCCTACATGGCCTGACCCCACAGTGTCCTCAGTCCTCAGGTGTTTCTAGAAAGTAGATGCTGATGCCAGGATCCGGAGCCATGTATTAGCTCTACCTGTTGGTCTTCAGCGCGCCCCAGGGTCACAGATCACCGTAGAGAGGAGGCGTGCCCCACGGTCACAGATCACCGTAGAGAGGAGGTGCACCCCAGGGTCACAGATCACCGTAGAGAGGAGATGTACCAGACCCTGTTGTAAATTAAGCAGTCTGCAGTTGGCCCTGATGCCTGTGAATATCCTGGCCCTCTGTAGTCTCACTTGTGTTATTATCTTTAAAATTGGGTTGAATCGGGTTTTTTAATCCCCTGCATTTTGGAAGGCTCTTTCTTACATTTCTGTCTACTGTCTCTTTCAAATTGTTTTACCTTCTTCCGTGCTTGTTGAACATCTCTTTGGGGACAGAGGTCATGTCCTCTAAACACCTTGTACATTGGAGGTACTGACCCTGTGCCTGCTACAGGGCCCTAGTGCCTAATGGGAGATTGCCATTTAGAAATTAGTTAAATGCAGAGTTGTTTTGTCTGCACTGGATTTTTTTTTTCTTTAAACGCTGCTACATCTAGTGTCTTGGCTGGTAGATCTTGGGTATTTATACCCATTATGTTTCTGCCGTTCACATGGACAGTGTGTCATTACGCTGGCATGCGAATAAATGGACATTTTATCCCCACCTCACTTGTAATTCCGTGACTGTCATAGATACTAGAGGTTGGGATATGGAAGAAGTCACTTGAAGTAGGTTACTGTCTACCAGGGGAAAGGGACATGTGTTTCAGGCTACCATGAAGGAGCTTGGAGATGCCACTTTTTGGGTATTTTAGAACAGTCACAGAGTTTTTTCTGCAGCACAGATTTGGGCCTCTTGCCCATTCAGTAAAGGGAACATGTTAAAAGTTTTCTTTTAATTCTGTGATATGTAGACGCACAGGACATTAATGTCCCTTCCTTAGAAAACTTGCTCTATTGACTTGAATATAAAGTGGTGTTAGATGCAAGGTGAAGAGGCTCCTGGGGACTCAGTCGGTTAGGCATCCGCCTTCGGCTCGGGTCAGGATCCCTGGGTTTTGGGGTTGAGCCCCACGTCGGGCTCCCTGCTCGGTGGGGAGTCTGCTTCTCCCTCTGTCTGCTGCTCCCCCTGCGGGTGCTCTCTCTCTCTCTCTCTCTATCAAATAAATAAAATCTTTAAAAAAAATAAGTGTGAGGTGAATACTTTTCTTATCCTTTACATTGAAAAATCTCCCGTGTGTGTATGTATGATACATACCTTTCTATTTTGTTTCAGGTATGAATTACTGCCCTGGTCTCTCCATTACCTTTTTCTCAATCTTCTTATTCCTTCTCTTGAGAAATATATGCCTTATATCTATCTGTAACCCTACATTTTTTACTCTGTGTCCTGTCTTGTGAGTCTTTACCAATATGTGCTTTTTATGTCATTAAAGGTTTTCAGGATGGAAGTCTAGAGGTACCAGCATAGAGGGACAGTGTATGACATGGCCTTATTTTCCCCGGAGATGTCCCGTTTCTCTCATAGCCCTTTCTTCTCCCCACTTTCTTCCTTCCACCTCCCCCAAGTTTTTTGTTTTGTTTGTTTTTTGTTTGTTTTAGTTTCCCGACTGGATCGGTCCCTTAGTAACCCCTTTCTACTCTGGTTCAGTTAGTCCAAACCTGGAATCTTGCTTAAATTCTGCGTTACACACTTACAAAGATGCCCTCTTGTGTCCATCATTGTTGATAAATCCATCTAGCTGCATGTCTGTGGAAAATGCTATGGAAGCCAATCCTAGATTGACCATCCCTAGCAACACCATGGCGGCCACGACACAGAAAATGGCACATGGGAACCTGCAAAGTTGTGGAGCTCTCATTAGTTTGGATCTGTTACTGCCTGTGTCTACCTTCCACATTTGTTCAGTTGTCTTTTTGATGTGGTTATGTAAAGTAAATTGTAATTACTATAGTTGGTTTCGTTACATTGTCGACATTGAAATATGCTAGGACCGAGGCGCCTGGGTGGCTCAATGGGTTAAGCGTCTGCCTTCAGCTCAGGTTGTGATCTCAGGGTCCTAGGATCGGGTCCCGTATTGGTCTCCCTGCTTGGCGGGGAGCCTGCTTCTCCCTCTCCTGCTAACCCTGCTTGTGCATGTACATGCTCTCTCTCTGTCAAGTAAATAAATAAAATCTTTAAAAAAAAGAAAAAATATGCTAGGACCATAAAAGCAGATGATTATAAATAATGAAATATGATATTTAACTAGCAAAAAAATGCAATCCATAAAGTTTGTGTTTGGTACAGCAAGTCAGTTTTGACATGGAGGATGTAGACTCTAGGGTAGGATTTTCGTTTGGGCTGTGCTAATAGAAATACCACAAATTGAGTAGCTTTAACAACAGAGGAATGTTTTCTCAAAATTCTGGAGTTTGGGAAGTCCAGGATCAAAGTGTTGGCAAGGTTGGTTTCTTCCCTGCTTGGCTTTAGCTGAGCATCTTCCTACATGGTCTTCCCTCTGCACCTGTCTGTGGCAGTACATCTCTCCTTAGAAGACGTCAGCCATATTGGGTAAGAGGCCTGCTTCCGTGGCCTCATTTAACCTTAATCACCTCTGTAAAGGCCTTATCTCCAAATGCTGTCCTATTCTGAGGGATTAGGCGTTAGGGCTTCAACATGTGATTTCTGAGGAGACATAATTCAGCCCAGAACAGTGAGGTAATTTTTAGGCACAGACTTTGTTGAAGAAGAGAAAGCACAAATCTGTCTTCTGGTGAATCAAAGCTGCTCCAGAGCCCAGTCTGCCTCAGAGGACACATACACCTCTCACTGGGGCAAATACACGCCAGGCGCTGCCCACTGCCTCACACGTGTGACTCAGGCTCAGACTCTCCCTTCCTCTGAGCGTCACCTTTCTGGTGTATTTGGGAAGGTGCGATGACAGGAGAAGGGTTGTCCCCCACCTGGCCCAGAGCTCCCTGTCTGACCGCTACTCCTCCAACGAGGTGTCCCCCTGTTCTGCCAGGGCCCTCTCCTCGCTGCACCGTTGACCACAACAGGGAGGAGCCCGTCGGCTGCAGTCCTTGTGTACAATCTGGCTACTCTCTTAGAAGCCTTCACAGAGGGGCCAGTAAAAACCAGGCAGATCATACCTCTTTGTGGCCCTGTCCACTGCCCCACTCTGAAGAGAGGTGAGGGCACTAATCCCATCATGAGGTCTCTACGCCAATGACCTAATTATCCCCTAAACCCCATCTCCAAATACCATATTCCGTGGGGGAATTCCAGTATATGAATTTGGGGGGTAGGGGAGGAGCGCAAACATCGAGTCCGTAGCAGAGAGTTAACCTTTGAAAAACCTACTTACGAGTGAATCTGGCTTTCATGGATTGTGAATCGATACAGATGGAAACACTGAAGACAGGCTGTGAGCCTCCAGTGCGGGCTGAGGGAGGTTTGCAGCTCTGACCCATGCGCTGATGTCCTGGGGAGGCCCCGTATGTGCCTGTCGCAGCCCTGGGTGGTGTGGTGGGGGCGGGGTGCTCTGGAGAATGGGTGAGACGTTGTCAGTTCTTGCCCATGAACCGCAGGGCTGGCAGCTGCCGAGAGCCGGGGGAGCGGCGGAGAGGAGCAGCTTAAAGGGCTCAGCGGGAGAGTCTCTCCAACTAATCCAATTTTGTCCCTGTAACAGCACATCTCGCAGGCAGGAATTAACCACTCTCTGGGTGCCACTGCTTTCCTTTTCTTTTTAATGGTTATGGTTTTCATCAGGCTCCCACTCACCCACCTGGAAGGGGTATCCTGGTGATTGGCTGATATTTTTATCTGATGGAATATCAACCAGCCATTGAGTTAGCCACTCAGGTTACTGCCTTGTGCCCTTAGAAAATGGTCCGAGTGGGGACCAAGAGGAAATTCCTAAGTTCAGTTTTTCTTTTATATAGGTCTTTGTATCTTCTTAGTAATTTGTTTGTTGGTATTATCCGCCTACAGGGAAGAAGGAATTCCTGTGTTTATCTGGGACCCAGTGGATAACAATTTGTAGCGCTGGTGAAGCTTTTTGTGGGACACAGATTCTGATTTTATTTTTATTGCTAGTTTTTTAATCCAGTAGGCTAAATAACTCCTTGTGAATATTCTCGACACAGGCTGCGTTTGAGTCCCCTTCTTTCACTTGATTCTAGGTGTTTCCTATGAGGCTAGACACTGAACTGGAATTGCCTCAGACTGTTTCACAGACAGACACGGACAACTTTATTTTATTTGTCAGAAAGAAAGAGAGCATGAGCAGGGTGAGCAGCAGGCAGAGGAAGAAGCAGGCTCCCCTCTGAGCAGGGAGCCCAACGTGGCACTCCATCCCAGGACCCAGGGATCATGACCTGAGCTGAAGGCAGACGCTTAACCGACGGAGCCCCCCACTCATTCCAACATAGACAACCTTTAAAGTTTGGGTTATCATTTATAATACTGTGCCCACATACCACAAAATGTCTTTTTTATAAAAAGATACAAGAACAGGGGATGCCTGGGTGACTCAGTCAGTTAAGCACCTGCCTTCTGCTCAGGTCATGATCCTGGGGTCCTGGGATCGAGTCCCACGTCAGGCTCCCTGCTCAGTGGAGAGCCTGCTTCTTCCTCTGCCTACCACTCCCCTGCTTGTGGTCTCTCTCTGGCAAATAAATAGATAAAATCTTAAAAAAAAAAATAGGATAACAGTATTGGTCATACCCTCTATCACTGAGCAGTATTCAGTGTGGTCTTCCAGCCAGAGGGCTCTGGAATCAGCTCTGGGTTTGAATTGTGCATCTGCCACTTACCAGGTGGGAGCCCCTATGTAGGTTCCCTTCTGCCTCCATTTCCTCCTCTCTAGAATAAAACTCACAGCGGTGACCTAACTTATATGCCTATTACTAAATGCTGTGTGGACAGCTTTTTGAGCAGTGGCTAGCACACGGTAAGTGCATAATGAATATTAGCTATTATTGTTACTGTTATCAACACTAATTATTATATAATCAAAGTCCCGCCCACCAAGGTGAAGTTGGTAAGATAGGTATCAGATGATGTCACTCTCCTGCTGAAAAGCCCTCAGTAGGTTGTGGTTAGCTCAGAAAGAAATTCAGAGTCCATACCATGGTCTTCGAGGCCCTGTGTGATGTGACTCTTCTGTCCCTCCAGCCTTGCCCAGGGTTCTCTCCCACTCAAGGCACAGGGCACCTTTGCTCTGGCCAGAGCTCGGCCCTGCTCGGCCCTGCTCGGCCCTGCCCCACCCCAGATCACTTTAATTGTCTTCTCCTGGTGCTGACTGTCTTCCCAGCTCTGCACGACCAGCATGTATGCTCCGGGAGGACAGGGACTTCCTCCTTTGTGTCCCCTCTGGATGGTCAGCACCCCGAGCCATTCCTGGTACATAGTATTTGCTCGATACATATGTATTAATGGATACATGAGCAAAACAAACTGTAATTGCCAGTTCACCGTGTGTGCTTTCGAATGTGCAAAGGAAAGGGCTGGTCCAAATACTGTCGAAGTGAAGTTAGCTTCTGTTAGAACCATCAGAAGTATCTCTGCAGTTTAATGAATGTGACGTAAATGGCAGGGGTGGAATGAAACCACGGGGTCCCGGTTCTCAGTCCTTGTCAGCTGCGGGAGCTCACACAGCTGCCTGTAGACCCTGCTCCCCACCCCCAGACTGCAGACGGAACCACACTTCGAGCCCTCGGACTCTGCGCGGCTGCCCAGCTGAGGAAAGAGGGAAAGGGGTGTCTTTCCACTTCATCAGAGCAGCTGTGTTTCTGTTTTCTTTATCTCTTGGGGCTTCATATGAAATTCGGTTTGAGAAAAAAAGAGTCTGCTTTTAAAAAGTTTAAAGACTACTGGATTAGAAGAACACAAAGGTTGGGACACCGGGGTGGCTTGGCCGGTTGAGTGTGCGACTGTTAGCTCAGGTCTGGATCTCAGGATCGTGGGATCAAACCCTGCACTGGGCTCCATGCCCAGCCCAGCATGGCACTTACTTAAAAAAAAGGAAAAGAAAAAAAGAAAAGAGCATAAAGTTCATTTTTAGCTTAATAACTCTGATTCTGGTAACTTAACTCTTTAAAGGATATTGTTTCTTCATCATTCTCTGTTCTCCATCCCCCCAAGAAAAGTTCACTGAATATTTTTTAAAAATATCTTAGAAGTATGATATTTGGGTAAATAACAAAATTATCATCTTTAAGACTGTGAGCTATGTGAAAATAAAGACAGTGTCTGTTTACTCCCTTTCTGTGGATGCATCACTTAGCACAGAGCCTAAAGCCGAGCTCACTGATTATGGGTATCGTGGGTGCGTGGATGGGGGATATATGAAGAGACCAGCAACATACTGTCAAGAGAGACTGTATTATTTTGTTTTTATTATTAGTATTATTTTTTAAAGATTTTATTTATTTATTTCACAGCGGGAGAGAGATCACAAGGAGGCAGAGAGGCAGGCAGAGAGAGAGGGGGAAGCAGGCTCCCTGCTGAGCAGAGAGCCCAATGCGGGCCTCGATCCCAGGACCCTGAGATCATGACCTGAGCCGAAAGCAGAGGCTTTAACCCACTGAGCCACCCAGGCGCCCAAGACTGTATTATTTTGTAATATGTGAAAAACTATTTTAAACCATCGAATGTTTACAAATGAAGTGTTGTTTTTTCAGGATGATATTTATTAGATATCTACATTATAATCATTTTCCATTTTTTAATTTTTTTAACTCTTTAAAGTTTTGTATTTTAATTCCAGTAAGAGTTAACATACAGTGTTATGTTAGTTTCAGGTGTACAATACAGTGATTCAGCATTTCTGTGTATTACTCTGCCCATCATGATGAATGTGCTCTTAATCCCCATCACACATCCCTCACCCACCTCCCTCTGGTAGTCAGCAGTTTGTTCTCTGTAGTGAAGAGTCTGTTTTGGTTTGTCTTTCTCTCTCTCTTTTTTTTTTTTTCCTTTGCTGCTTTGTTTTCTTAAATTCCACATATTAGTGAAATCATATGGTATTTGTCCTACTCTGACTTATTTCACTTAGCATCATACTCGAGCTCCATCCATGTTGTTATAAATGCCAAGATTTCATTTTTTATGGCGGAGTAATATTCCATTGTATTCCTTTTTCTTTTTTTTTTTTTTTAAAGATTTATTTATTTATTTATTTCACAGAGGGAGAGAGATCACAAGGAGGCAGAGAGGCAGGCAGAGAGAGAGGGGGAAGCAGGCTCCCTGCTGAGCAGAGAGCCCGATGCGGGCCTCGATCCCAGGACCCTGAGATCATGACCTGAGCCGAAAGCAGAGGCTTTAACCCACTGAGCCACCCAGGCGCCCTGTATTCCTTTTTCTTTGTTCATATATCAGTGGACATTTGGACTGCTTCCATATCTTGGCCACTTTAAGTAATGCTGCGATAAACATATGGATGCATGTCTCCCTTCGAATTAGTCGTTTTGTATTCTTTGGGTAAATACCCAGTAGTGCAATTATTGGAATCTTGGGGTCGTTTTACTTCTCACTTTTTGAGGAACCTCCATACTGTCTTCTACAGTGACTGCACCAGTTTTCATTCCTACCAACAGTGTATGAGGGTTCCTTTTTTCCCCACATCCTAGCCAGCACTTACTGTTTGTTGTGTTACATTTTCGCCATTGTAACAGGTGTGAGGTATTCTCTCATTGTAGTTTTGATTTGCACTTCCTTGATGATGCGTGATGTTGAACATCTTTTCGTGTGTCTGTTGGCCATCTGCATGTCTGCTTTGGAGAAATGTCTTCCATGTCTTCCACCTATTTTTAAACTGGATTGTTCTGGGGTATTTAGTTGAATAGGTTCTTTATATACTTTGGATACTAACCCTTTTCTGATATGTCTTTTGCATATATCTTCTCCCATTCTACAAGTTGCCTTTTAGTTTTGTGGATTGTTTCCTTTGCTGTGCAGAAGCGTTTTATTTTGATGTAGTACCAGTAGTTTATTTTTGCTTTTGTTTCCTGTATCTGAGCAGACATACCTAGAAAATATTACTGTGGCTGATGTTAGAGACATTACTTCCTGTGCTGTCTTCTAGGAATTTTATGGTTTTAGGTCTCACATTCAGGTATTTAACCCATTTTGAGTTAATTTTTGTGTGTGGTGTCAGAAAGTGATCCAGTGTCCATCTTTTGTATGGAGCCGTGCACTTTTCCCAGCTCTGGTCATTGAAGAGACAGTCTTATCCCCATTGCATATACTTTCCTGCTTTGTTGAAGACTAGTTGAACATACAGTTGTAGGTTTATTTCTCAGCTCTCTATTCTGTTCCATTGGTCTGTGTGTCTGTTTTTGTGCGGGTACCCTACTGTCTTGATAATGACAGCTTTGTAATAGAACTTGAAGTCTGGAGTTGTGATACCTCGAGTTTTTTGGGGTTTTTTGTTTGTTCGTTTTTCAAGATTGATTTGACTCTTCAGCATCTTTTGTGGTCCCATACAAATTTTAGGATTGATTGTTCTAGTGCTGTGAAAAATGCTGTTGGTATTTTGATAGAAAATGCATTAAATCTGTAGATTGCTTTGGGTAGTATAAACCTTTTAACAATATTTGTTCTTCCAATCCAAAAGCACGGAATATCTTTCCATTTCTTTGTGTCATCTTCAATTTCTTTCATCAGTGTTTTATAGTTTTCGGAGTACAGGTCTTTCATCCCTTTGGTTAAGTTTATTCCTAGATATTTTATTTTTGGGGGTACAGTTGTAAGTGGGATTGTTTTCTTAATTTCTCTGTCTGCTGCTTCATTATTAGTGCATAGAAGTGCAACAGATTTCTCTACATTGATTTTGTATCCTGTGACTTTACTGAATTTGTTTATCAATTCTAGTAGCTTTTTGGTGGAGTCTTTAGGGTTTTCTATATTTGGTACATCGTCATCTGCAAATAGTGATAGTTTTACATCTTCCTTGCTGATTTGGATGCCTTTTATTCCTTTTTATTGTCCGACTGCCGTGGCTAGGACTTCCAGTATTGTGTTGAATCAACGTTAAGAAAGTGAGCATCCTAAAACTGTTTACTGAATGGCCAATTTATTTTACCTTCTTTTAGTTCTTCATTAATTTTCTGATGTTAGTCATGTAAAATATAAAACTGAAAGTACCCAGTATGATTTTTTTTCTTTTTCTTTTTGTTCCTCTTTTTTGCATTTGCAGTAGGATCCTTTCAGAGTTATTAACTTTGAGATGGAGTACTATTTCTTTTTATCATGAAGTTATCCTGTGGTGGGTACTTGAGAGAGTAATAGTAATAATAATAATAAGCTGTTTTGGAACAACCTTGAGACTACAGTTGTCATCACCTGCCTTTTCAATTTGGCAGATCTGCTTAACGTTGATAGGAGAGGTTTTACTGAGATTTCAAAACCATTTTAGTTGAGGTAGATTAAAGCAAAAGTAATGTAATGGTAAGACCTTGAACTACTGACCTGCATGATTGTTTTAGTAATAAAAAGAGAATATCAGCTTTGCATTCTTGAAAAAGCAAGTAACAATATATCTTAAGAAAACATAAGAATCACATGTTGCGTAATTGTATAAACCTTACTCATAAGTTCATAAAATATTTCCACCTGCCTGCTATATAAAATGATTTTGAGTTTTGCTATGTTTTAGTTTCAGTCTCTCTAAATAATGCTTCTTCTCAACCCCTAAAATCCTGTGGCGTGTATGTATGTGTATGAGCACACATACAAAAAGCATGCAGTTGTTCTGATGTGGTTCTTATATTTGATACTATTTACTCCTGTATATACGTTACTTATGAATCTGTCTTTCCTTTAGGGAAAGAGGATGAGTATCCAAAGAAACCTTTGGGACAGCTTCCACCTGATTCTGCTTGCATCAGTCACCTGAGCAATGGACAGAGAAGTGTGGGCAGGTCAAGTCCCCATATGAGCAGCAGAAGAGAAAGTGGCTCATCACCTCACAGAAAACATGAGCATTCCCCTCTCCATCAGAGTAGAATTGGCACACCAGAACGAGTAAGGGCGTTAAGACGGAAATCAGAAGACGAAGACAGTAAAAAGCTGAAAGATGAAGCAGATCTTCAAAGAAAGCCTCCATCAGGTCCGCAAGACAGTTCCAGGCAATACAATCATGCAGCTGCTAACCAGAATAGCAATGCCACTTCAAATACCAGGAAGGAATTTGTGCCCAAGTGGAATAAACCATCAGATATTTCAGCTATTGAAAAAACTGCCAAATATGCCATTGAAGGCAAAAGTAGGTCAGCACACCCTGCACTCACAGTTACCACCCCAAGTTCTGCTAATCCTCGGATATCGAACGCAAAGCAGAAGATGAAGGTTTTGGATGTGGATGAAGGGAAACGGGGCTCTAACGCGTCCCAATATGACAACGTACCGGAAAATGACAACAGTGCTTCTATCGAAGAGGCACTAGAAAGAGCCTACTCCCAAAGTCCAAGGAACGTGGTTTACTCTCACAGCCCAAGGAAGTACGTGGAGCCAAGTTCTAGTCCATCCAGAGTATCAAACAAGTTTACTTTTAAAGTGCAGCCTGCAGGTTACACGAAGTACCTGCCTCCGTTAGATGGAGAAGACCGCAGGACTGTGCTCCCCCCGTCCTACAGTAACCCCCCTGTTTACCATGGAAATTCTCCCAGACGTACTCCTGCCACTCACAGCAGCTTTGCATCTCCACAGTTGACCCAGGGGACTCAGATGCATCCTCCCCGGAGACCTTCTGGTTCTAGTCTGTCAGTGGATGCTGCTCCAGAGAAATGGCACAGCCGCCCGCTCCCTGTCGTGCTGCCCTCCAGCCGCATCGAAGTCGTTCCCATTGACCCTGGCGCTGGCGGATATGCGGGCAGTTCAGAGTCACCAAAGAATGGACAGTTCATCATTCCTCCAGTGGATTATCTGCCGGATAACAGAAAATGGTCGGAAGTTAGTTACACGTACAGACCCGAGACTCATGGACAGCTGTGGACTCAAGATGCTAACCGCGGCCACTTGAGCAATTTACCAAAATACTCCACCTTTCAACATGTTCCCTTTCAGGACCATAGCCTCCCGGCAGTTTCAGTGGATAGTCCAGTGCGATATAGAACTTCCCCAGGTTTAGAAGATGCCAGTTCCACTGGGTATCAATATTCAGGGCCCTCGCCTCCAGTGTATCACTACAGAAATCGGGATGGACTTTCTATTCAAGAATCAGTATTGCTGTGAGAATTTATCTATGCTTGGTAAAGACAAGAGAATAGCAACCATTTGAAACCTACATTGCTATGTTTGTAATTGCCAAAGCAGTATTGATACTGTTGTAAACATCCTCCACAGCTCCAGTGTGTGCTAGTGCTAAGAATATACAGGAGCCTTCTGTCACCGTGTAGATGCTGCTTGTGGTGAGCGTTTTCAGATTGCAGCATCACTGAACCTGTTGAAAAGAATTTGACACAGAAACATAGCAATAGCATTTAGGGATGCACACATAATGATAATTCAGGACTCACTTTCATTTACATCTTCCTCCAGAACCAGAGCATTTTTGTGCCATTAGTCCATCCTATTTTGAGTAACATTACAAAGCACTGAAAAACTGTAGAATAGATATTTTAAGGCTGTATGTCGTGTGCATGACTTTCAGTAGATACCAAAAGGCCTCCATGCACACACATTTGAACAGAGAACTAAAGAAATGTTAAAAAAATTAATTTTAATCTACAGCCATGGAATAACTTACTATTCTTCCTTTCCTTAACTTGTCTTTCATCCTAGTTTTTTTTTTTTCTTTTTTCCCTTATGTTTTTCACCCGGATCCTAGAGTGCCGTCGGGCTTTGCCCTGACTTCCTTCATCTTCTCTGCAGTTGTGGCCATTTTCTTTCCTTCTGAAAATTCAAGACGCTGGAGAGAAAGGCTCAGCACTGAGTGGTGCTTAAACACTGCGGCACTCAGCGTAGGCTCGTGGCCAGAGGCGGGGTGCTGCTCGAGCCCCAAGATGGGTTTTAGTGCTTTTGTGCCCTTTGTTCTGGTCTGACTCTCGTGGAACTCAGAGCAGAATGTTCCTTGCAGTTGCAGAGGAAGGGCTGCCGTCCTGCTCTCTGCGGCGGCGGCAGGAAGGGCTGCAAATTACTGCTCCTGGGGCCCTCGCAGGGGCGCAGAACAGACCCCTTGGAAATCTGTTTGATAGCAGGCTTAACGCTAGGGTTGCTTCTTACTTCTGCCCTTTAAATTCCTGCAGGGTCTGGGCTGTTCACTTACATGAGCTTTTTCTGGCACTCTTTCTTTAAAGGTGGTAATCAGTGGATATTGCTACACTTAGGCCATTAAATTATCATTGTTTAAACTTGTAAAAAAAATGATCCTAATTATTGATAGGAGTCTAAGGTTTTAATCTTTTTAAAAAAAATTAGTGTGACTTTCATACTTCCAAAAATCTTTTTTTTTTCTCTTGCAGTGAGAACAAATTCAGGTTCATGGTTAAAAAATTAGCAATGTCTTTTAAAAATAGTCTATTACACTACAATTACCAAAACGGGGACAGTTTTAGGCACTCGCAGAAAGTCTGACTTTGTGTTTAATTGGAGAGCTGGTTTTCAACATCCTTTCCTTGTGTTTGAACAAGGATAAGAGTAGGAAACCTAACATCGAGGGCTCTTCTTGTTGCAAGTTGGGGCTTTAAGCTTTCAAGGTACTGAAGTTTTGTCTTTTCAGATGAGAGTAACATTTGTTTAGGTAGTGAATGTGACAATACTTTTTTATGTATATAATGAGCCTAATGTAATTTTAATCAACTTGGTAATGATGTTATTAAACACCAAAACAAATGGCCATGTGTTAGCTCAGCTCTCCGCTGAAGCGCGCACAAAACCCTGCTCTCCCTGGACCTTGATTCAGATCATGTGGAGGCTTAGAGAGAAATGTAGATCAGACGTGTAGCTTGAGGATGTTAATTCCAGTTTTTAAACCATGATTCTGTGACTTGTAATAAACCAAGCTGTACAATTTAGGTTATGACAGCAGCATCTGAGCTGCTCCAAAATATATATGTCAACAGTGGTAAATACTGTAGATTTATATATACATATATATATGCAAAATATATATATACACACACTATTTTCTTATGTCATCTATGACATTTTTATCTGTATACTTTTTTGGATGTGATTGTTTTTAACATGCTAAAAGTAAGAAGTATATTTTGTTTTGTGTCTTTCATGTGCTTTTCTTCATATGCAGAAGTGCCCTGCGTCTCTGATGCTTCTAAAGCTAATTTTCTTCTAATTGAGATACTGCTCAGTGTTTGCCTACATGACTTCATATATTTATCACAGCTGTATGTTAAATGCTTTATTAATTTCCAGGAGTACTGTATTTAGAACGACATCACCTTTCCTTTATTTTACCGGCCATTATTAATAGTAATAAGGTATTTCCAGTCTTCCCCACTATAAAATGTACCTTTCTGTTCATTTTTCAAGTAGGAAAATTTAATTGGAGCTTATTTTGCCACCATACAATTTTAGTATTTCACTTTTATCTTTTGGTAAAAGATAAATAACGGAATGGTGATTAAAGATGAAATAGTATTAGTAAAGTGGGTTAAATATAATCACGAAACTGTATTTGGTGAGGATCTTCATGGAGCCGAGGCTGATCTTACCGCATGGCTGCGTGCACTGTAAATATTTTGCCTTTATTCACTCTCTTCTTTACGGCGGTCTCGCGTCACACAATAAGCACTTTGGTATGGTTTTTGTTGTTTTAATATTTAGTTTGAAAAGTTAGAGAGCCTACACCCAGAATCTCCAAGGGTTTTAAAACTTTGATTCTTTCAGGTACTTACATTTTATTTGTTTGTTTGTTTTACCAGATTAAAAAAAATAGCTTTTTAAAGTTGAGAGAGATGTATATACATAAATGTCAAGTCAGATATCAAAGTATTGTAGGGGAAGAAAATAAATTATTTTCATTCCAACCTGCTGGGTTCTCCAGTCAGGCCCTGTCAATTGGTCTGACGAAAGCAGATCAACAAGAGGAAAACGGAAGCTCATTAATAGGGGCCTCCTGCATTCACAGGGCGCCCAGGCCTCCGCAAGTCAAGGGTGGGTTGGACTCGGGGTCTGTGCACCTAAATGAGCAGGGAGAGGGAGGGGGAGGAGAAGGGCACTTATGGGAAAGCCAGGGACTGTTAGGAAAGATCAGTGGGCCCTTAGGAGAAGTGACGGGCGGTGTGATAGTCAGTGTGTGGCAGTGTCTGGTAGGGTGCCTGGAGAGGGCACAGTGGTCTGGGGAGGGGATTTAGAACAGTTGAGTATTTTGGGGGGAGGCTCTGCTTTCAGGCAGATAAGCAATTTCAGGAACTCAGATGCTTTCAGCTCAAAATCGTGCTTCTGCCAAAGTGGTGTTTTGGGGTGACGTGTCCTGATCCCCCTAGGTGGCAATGACAGAATGTTTTCTGGAAGAATTGAAAAAAGATTGAATAGGACATTTCAGGAGAAGAAAAATAGATGTTTACAGGATGTGGTGTGATTGCTTTAACTTTTCTCATTTTAAGGAGATTCTAATACTAAATTTTATGTCGTACTCAGGGTAATCTTGCAGTGAAATTTCGTATTTGTCATTTCAGATCTCTCCCTCAGGGCCCATTGAGATGCAAGCACAGAAACAGGACCTCTTCAGTACTTTGCTGAGATCGCCTTTCGTTTCCACGATTAGAGAAAAACATGCCATGCCCACAAATAGGGGTTTATTCGCAGAGGACCTACGGCTGCGTCTTCTGGAAATATTACTGTCAGCTATGTTTCCGACTCACAGCTTTATTTTTAGTATGCATTTGATTGTGGGTGAATTAAGATTACAGTTTGGGGATCTTTTTTTGTTTGTCCTATAATAGATTTCAAATGTCCCTCTGTAATATGGATATTAATGCTTATCGATCAGGTGGTTTTAATAAGCCAGACTTTATTTTTTCAGTGACCCACTCTGGGTCTTCTGTAGTCAGAATAAAAAGAAACAACTCCACTTAACGTTTAGGTATGAATTGTAATTTCAGAAGGATTTTCAGTTATCCATATTTCCAAGCATAATTGCCACCATTTTACACGTAAGAACAATGAGACATAAAGGAACAATTTTAGATTTCATACGAGTGCATCTCAACCCTTGCTATTCTTTAGAATTATCTGGGGAACTTAACAAAAAATGTTCTTCTTGGTTTCTACTTTAGGCCACTTAAATCAGAATGTCTGCCGTGAAACCCAGAAATCAGGTAATAATTTTTCCCCCATTCAGTTAGTAAAACTTAAAAAAAAAAAAAAGTCCCTCTAAATTTGATTTTTATTGTCTAGATTCCCACTATGAGCTGTCTCAAAAATTCTTAACAGATCAATTTCAGAGCTTAGAAACTCTGATTTCAGGTAAGTTAGGAAAAATTCCACTGGAGGGATTCATGTTACCAGCCATCTCTCTAAACTCTGATGAACTACCGACAGTTCTGGAAAGCATAAATGGCTTCAAATGGAAGGTGGCATGACCCTGTACCTCCTCTCCTTACTGCTTACAATAGTGCCTCAAACAAGGTAGAGCCTTACTAAGGTTTCCATTTTCCTGGACAACCTCTGTCATTTTCCTTAAGCGACATGCTAAAAATAGGCCTAAGCTCTTTGCAAACCTAAGTGCATTTTCTCTATTTGAGCAGCTGAGAAAATGTGTATGGTCTGCTTATTCACCTGGCCAGGCAGCGTTTTATTGAGCATCTACAGTACCCTAGTTGTCTTAGGGGCCGTGCTAGGCTTGCGCTTCAAGATGGGAGACACGTTCTTTAAGCTATGGGCTTCAGATCGGTTTTGGAGGCATGCACAGGTGATTATCACAGGCCTAGAAAGGCCACGGCTGAGGAGGGTCAGTGGAGGCTGGCTGGGGAGTTGCCTCTGTTGCTGAGCCTGAGGATTAGAGCAGACAGTTGAAGGGAAGGGAGGGCCGGGACACGGCTGTTGAGGGCATACCGCATGAGTACCTGCATGGTATGTAGGGGGATGTTTGCTGCTGTGTAGTGTGTGTGTGTGTGTGTGTGTGTGTGTGTGTGTGTGTGTGTGTGTGTGCAGGGGACGGAGTGTTCTCCAGAGAGACCATCTGGTAGAGGCCTTCCGTGCCATTGAACTAGATCCCGGAAGCCGGTTTTCTGTGGTATGTTCACATTTGCTGTGTGGTCTGTGGAGGCTCCGAGGGTGGGAGCAAGCCTGGAGGAAGTTAGGAAGACTGCAGCAAGCCTTCTATCCACACGGTGGTACAGAGTGTAAGGGAAGCAGTTTCAGAGGGAAGGTGATTAATTTGAGAACCAGTTACTAAGAAAAGTTGGCCCGACTTGTTAATTGTGCGAATGTCATCATGATAATCATAATAAGAAAAATAGTGAACGTTACCGAGTGCTCACTGTGTGTCCAGCCCTGTGCTGAAGCATTTAACCTGCATTAACTCATTTAATTCTCACACTGACTCCGTGAGGGATATGCTTTCTAAGCCCCAGTCCACACGGGACAACAGTAGGTAGGGGTGACTTGCCCCATGTGACCCAGCCAGCCCAGGGGACAGAGCTGGGACTTCCTTTCCCGCGGTCTGAGTCCAGAGCCTCTGCTTCCTCCCCAGCCCAGCAGTTTCAAGACGCTCTCCTTTACCTGCCGTAAAACTCACCCATGTTAGCGTACACATCCAGCATTTATTAGTAAGTTTACACAGTTGTGCAACCATTACAGCAAACCAATTTCCGAACCTTTCCATCACCTCCAGAAGACCTCTTGTAGCATCGGCTGTCAGGCTCCATTCCTGCCCACAGCCTCAGGCAACCACGAAGCCTGCCTCTCTCTCTCTCTCTCTCTCTCTCTCTGGTTTGCCTTTTCTGGACATTTCATATACATGGAGTCAGACAGTGGCTTTTTGCATCTGACTTCACGCTTAGTGTAACATTTCTGAGGGTTATCCATGTTGTAGGCTGTGTTAGGAACTCCTTTTTATTGCTGCATAGTGTTCCATTGTGTGATGATACCACATTTTATTCATTCACTCCACCCGTTGTAGACATGTGGATTGTTTTCACATGCTGCTGTGACCATCTGTGTACAAGTCTGTGTAGGCATGGTTTCATTTCCCTTGGGCTGTTGCTGGCTTTTATGGTAAGTTCATGTTTGACTTCTTAAGAAAGTGTCAGACTCTTTTCCAAAGTGTCTGCACCATTTTAGATCACCATCAGCATTGTATGAGGGTTTGAATTTCTCCACATCCTCACCAACACTTGTTATTTTCTATTTTTTTATTACAGCCATTCTAGTGATACCTCCTTGTGGCTTTGATTTGCATTTCTCTAATAGCCAATGATGGTGAACACCTTTTCGTGTACTTATGGGCCATTCTTGTATCTTCTTTGGGGAAATGTATGTTCAGATCCTTTGTTCACTTTTAAATTGTGTTCTTTTCTTATTATTGAATAGTAAGAGTCCTTTATAAGACATGATTTGCAAATATTTTCCCCCAGTCTGTATTATGGTGTCTTCTGTGGTGCAAATGTTTTTAATTTTAATGAAGTCCAATTTTTTCAGTTTTTTCTTTATGAATCATGTTTTTAGTATTGTATCTGTCTACCTAACCCAAAGTCACAAGGGATTTTTTCCTATTTTATTCTCCTAAGAAGTGTTATAGTTTTAGTTCTTATATGTTTATGAGCCATTTTGAATGAACTTTTGTGTATGGTGTGAGGGAAGGACCTAAATTCATGTGAATATCATGTGTTACAAAAAGACCATGCTTTCTCCATTTGAACTGGGTACTTCATTTGACCATATTTATAAGTGTTTATTTTAAGGTTTGAAATCAGAAAGTGTACATCCTTCAACTTTATTCTTTTTCAAATGGTTTTGGCTATCCTGGATCCTTTGCATTTCTATATATATTTTAAGATCAGCTTGTCATTGTCTGGGGAAAAAAAAAGAAGAAAAGAAAAAACTGCTGGGATTTTTTGATAGGTGTTACTTTGAATCCATGGATCCATTTGGGAAGAAATGCCATTTTAACACTATTGAGCCTTCCAATCCATAAACATAGTCTCCACATTTATTTTACTCTTCTTTAGTTGCTCTCAGCAACATTTTATAGTTTTAACATGTCTTGCACTTCTTTTGTTAAAATTATTCCTAAGTATTTTATTTTTCTTGCTCTTGTGAATGGATTGTTTCCTGCAGAGGCTGCGTGCTTCCCCATCATTCTGTACTGGCGAGGGGAGAGCAAGTGATAAGGTTAGGTTCTGCCCAGGTGGGTGGTGGGCGTGATCGGAGGGCCACCATCTGATAGACAGAGCTCAGAAGATGGAGCAGGCTTAGGTTTAGTGAGAAAATGACATGTTTTGACATGTAGAATTTGAGGAATGAGGGTTGACAGATGGTGTTGTTTGACAGACAGCTGACCGTTCCAGGGAGATTTGGGGCTGGCTTGCCAGCACGTAGGAGGTAGAGCTGTGAAAGAGTACTTGTCTCAGGAGAAGATGAGCAAGCAAAGATGGCGGGGGGCTGACATGTAAGAGGTGCCAGAGAGAGGAGCGTGTGAAGGACTCCGACGGTGCACTCACGGATGGGCTCTGCGAGAGCTCAGTGCCCAGTGACTGACCCTTGAACTTTGGAGTTGGATGGGCTGGAGTTTTGCACTCGGCATCGGTGGTACAGTTGTGACATAACACAGTCCCCGTCCTCAGGGAGCTGACGCTCTGCTCCACTTTCTCATCTGTAAATGACAACTGGTATTTATTTCATGGGGCTGTGAGTTGAAGGAGTTACAGGGTGTAAAGTGTTCAGCACAGCCTCCTTACACAGTAATAATTTCAAATGTGATCTCTAATCACGTGCCACGACCATGTGAGGGTTAGAGACGAGAGAGCAGGGGCTTTGATGTCCTGGAGCTGAGGCTGGTGAGTAGCACAGACGTGGTCAGGCAGGAACGTGACATGTGACACAGGAGAAGATGGCCATGGCTGGAGGAGCAAGAGTTCCGGAAACGATGGGCAGCAGGACAGCCGGTGCCTGGGGCTGGAGAGAATTTGGGTCTGACACACTGTCATTCCTCCAGCCTCAGATAGTGGGGTTGGCAGGCACAAGAGGGAGGCGACGCGGCTCTCTCCAGAGGCTTCCATGAGAAGGGAAGAACGGGCTGAATAGGAGCTGGAGGGGCTGGTGGTTGAAGGTAGGGACTGGGGGGAGGGAGGTATTGACCCGGAAAAGATGATGCTAGTTGGAAATGAGCTTTGCCCGTTAAAACACACTATAGCACCTCTACAAGGCACCCTTGGTTTTATTCCAGTTTGCTACTTTATGTACTCATGAGTATTAAAACACCAGTCATTAAACTTTCTGTAATTCTGAGTTTTCACTTTAACTTGGAGGAAAATCGGCATAATCAATGTAAAGCAGGCTGTATCAAGAAAGCCCTTGAGCGCTGCGCACGGATAGCCTTGATGTCGTAGAGCACGTACTTGGACCTTGCTGCCTCCTAGTAAGAGAGGTGGCGCAGAAATAGCGGGCGTGCAGATGGCGGAGAGCTCAGCTCCTGTCTAAGCTAACCAGGAGTCAGTGATGAGCTGCGGCTCACCAAAAAGCTAAACCACTCTTGAATGAGTTCCTGAGCTCTGCCACAAATCCCTGGTTGACTTGGGGCAGATCACAAGGCCCTCTGGGACTCTGTTTCTGCTCTGTAACCTCTGGAGATGGGGAAGGGGAGCTTGTTAAGGGTTCTGCCCCAAGCACTAAGAGGAGAGTGCCCAAGTTCTCTTTGCTTTGTGCTGGGTACCCCGCCGAGTGCTAGAAGAACAGTGCTAAGCAAGGGCCAGAGGTCCCCGCTTCTGTGGAGCAGACAGTCTGGTGGGGAAGGCCCACGTGAATTGCGTGGTTAGCAGCACAACGGACGACCCACACGCGTGGCAAGGACCCGGGAGGAGGAGCGCCCGGCACACGGAGGGCCTGTGATGATGGCAAGCAGGAAGATGAGGCTCATGGGACACGATGTGAGTTGGGCACGTGAGGGGAATGGCCACAGGGATGGGCAGAGGACGCCGGCACACTGCCATGGAGGATGGCCCAGTTCTCCTAGTGCATCCAGGGAGTAAGGAGAGCCACGTGACAAATACTGAACCAAGCAGCTCCTGCCCTGCGGACAGTTTTAAGCTGCCAAGTCTGCACCTGTGAGTCATGCCCTTAGTGGAGTCACCTCGGAGAAGGAAGGACAGTGGTGGCCCTGTGCAGTTTGCTAGAGAGAACTGAGGCTCATCAGATCTGCACTGTGGTTGAGTTTGCCCCTTATCAGCAGCGTGACCTTGGGCAAGTCCTGTTTCCTTTCCAGGCCTCGCCTTCTTCCGCTATAAAATGTGGGCATTAGAGCTAGAACGGTTGGTGGAGGTGGATTCCGGCCATGGCTACAAGTAAGAATCACCTGGAAGCTGCCAAAAATGTTCATGCCTTGGCCCACCCCAGACCGGTTAGATGGCAGCCCCCAGGGTGGGGCCCAGGCCTTAGGGCTGCACACCTAGAGCTCGACAAGGTGATCATGTAGACTGCACTGCAACAAAACATGCAAAGTGTGGACCGCTCTCTCCAGCCCCTGTGCATTTTTCTAGCTCTCATATCCTTCTACTACTACCAGGAAAACACCTGAAAATCATATTAAGGCATGTTTATTGAGAGGTTTTGAGAGGTGTGATGAAAAAACTTGGGCTTGAAAACAAACTTGGAGACGTCTCAGTATTTCCACCAGTCTTGCTGGACCTGTCTCGTGAACAAAATAGGAAAAATGAGGCATTCCCTACCCAGTTGTTCTGAAGATTAATTCAGATAATGCACATGTCACACAGGGCCTGGAACAGAGATGCTTTGTAAATGTTCAGTAATGTGTGGGGAAAGGGCTGACATTCATGTTTTAAGAGGTTTTTTTCCCCTTCTAGACTTGTACCTCCAAATGGAATATGGGCAAAGAGTAGTAAAAGGACAAGTACAGATAAAGAAGTCCAAAGCTATTAAACATGTTCTGCATCCCCATTAATGAAGGAAATTGAAATTGAAACAGTGATTGGCAAAGACAGCGGCAGGGATGTCCACACCCTGCTAGCGAGAGGAAAACCATCCCCAAAATGTCCCGTTTTCCAGTAGCTACATTTATGTGTTATATTCTTTGGTCTAGCTACTTCTATGAATAAAAGTACAAGTGGAGAAAATATATGTGAAAGAATATTTCTTGCACCAGTATTTGTAATTGAGAAAAATCGGAAATGGATGTCCATCAATAAAGGAAAAGTTAAATTATGGCAAAACCACATGAATGGATACTGTTCACTCTTTAAAGATATGTGGGTAGCTTTACATATATTGATATGGAGAGAGGTCCATGATTTATGACTCGGTGAAAACAGTTGCGAACAGTATCCACTTAGCCCTTGGCTGGCTTTCCAGCTTCCAGCTACAGCTCAGCTCAGCCTTGTGGTGTTGAAGGTCATGGGTGCCTTGGCCATGGGGGCTGCTCATCGTTGGTTTAGGCACTCTGGGCTCTCTAGGAGGAACGTGGAAGTTCGGTTTCCATGATGGCTTTGGGTCCTTTTAGGACAGACAGGGATTCAGAAGGGTTTAGAACAGAGGATGTATGAATCAGTTGAAGCAAGACAGGCAGGTGAGGAGGGGCCAACACCCCTACGAGGAGGCACGGCTTGTCCCACGTGGACAGGACTAGGAGGTGGGAGCAAAGCAGAACTGGGATCACCATTTAGGCTTTTACCAAAAGTGAACATAACAGGGCTTTGCCGGGAGCTCAGCAAATGCCGGTCTTCAATGGAGAGGCTCTCAGACTTCTGTTCCTTCCCCTTGAACAGTGTCATTTGCTCCTGGTCTTTGGGCGGTGGGGGTGAGGGGAGAGGCAAGAAAATCACAGAAGTTCCTGGGGGCAGCCTTGACAGGCAGCAGGTGGTCATTGGCCAAGAGCCCGGTGTGGCCTGGGGATGAAAGGACACTCTTGTTTCTACCTTTGAGGCTGACAGTCAATGATGCCCAGTGAGTGAGACTTAGAAAAGCAATAATAAATTTTTTGAAAGGCAGTAATCTTAGAAATATGAAGACCCGGAAACATGGGGGGAGCCAGATGCCTCATACCCTCTTCCTGCTGCATGAGTCCATGTTGGATTTAAGGGCTTCTATTTAAAAACTCATCTGGGAAGCCGATCTTTTCCTCCCTGGCCCGCCGTGATGGGAAACAGTGGCCACTGTTGTTGGTACCAGAAAGGGGTGGATGAGGTTTTAAGCCCAGACTTGTCCCATATTTTAAATATCACTGGATGCTCCATTAGTCCAGACTAGGCTATTCCTTCGGATTTTATAGATCAGTAAAATAAATATTCCCCAAGATTTGAGGCACTGTCATAGGGCTGTCCATTTTTATTTTTCAAATAGGTTTATTAAAAATATGTTAATATTATACATGAAAAAGAAGAAAGCATAAACTCAGAAAAATTGTTCTTTACATTGAATATAGTTACCCCTTTAATATGTTGATTTTTTTTAACACCTCATTGCAGACGGGTGAAAACTATATGGCTCAGCTCTGATGCACACATCAGCATTTAAAGGCCACTGAATTAGTGTTTGTTTCAATCCCAGATGATATGATTAGATTGTGTGGTTTGTAGAAAATTAAATTCTTTAGCCAAACCAGATGTTAAGCTTCTGCCCAGAATCAATATGCTATTAGAAGTCCCGGAAACTAATAAACATACCATAACTATTAATTTATGGATAGGTTGTTGGCAAATAACCTCAGAGAAGGAATCCAGGCTTGAAACAGCTTTTGGAACACCAGATGGAGTGTGCAAGTCTAATCAAAGTCCTGAGAAGGGGTCTGTGCAGTGTGTTTTAAAAATCCAATGTAATCTATGAGTTAAATCTGAGATATGCTCAGAGAAGCATAGCGAAGTAGAACCTAATTGAAGCTGATACAGGAAATCCTAACTCATGCAAAGAAAAGCAGGTACACTTTCACCATGAGGTGTGTTGGTGAGAAGCAGGGGCAATGGACCTCTCCAGAGGTCCAGGCAACTTCACCGGAACACATGAGGCCAAAGGAACCTGGCCTGAGCAAGTGGATGTCCCCATGTTGAGCGGCAGAGCTGACACCCTGTGCCTGTCGGAGCACCTCTCAGGATGACGGACCACAGCCAAGCCCAGAAGCCTGTCTGTCTGTGGTGGGCTCAGCCCCTAATGCTCTTCCCGTTTTTGTGATGGGCAGTTCACAGATGAAGAGACTAGCCCAGAATTGTCCAGTTACTTGACCTTGAGCAAAGCACCAGAACTCACCTTTCCCTACCGTGGCTCCATCCCACAGCAGATGGAAGGTGGACTGGGCACACCCCACCCGCAGCCAGAGAGCCCTCCACCTGACGGAGACCCAGTCACGTGGAGAACCAAGCAACCAGCAAGCCCAGGTGCCAATATTCACAGTATTTTGGCCCACTTAATATGGGTGAAAATTGCTTAATGACATTTGAGGTTTAACTGCAGCTCTGTGTAGACTGGCCTGTGTATTGATGTCCCTAAGTCACTCTACATTCATTCATTCAACTCGTGCTATTGGATGCCTGCTATGTGTCCCTTGGATTAAATGAGTGTCCATCAGAATAAAGTGACATTTTGTTTCCTACACTCCCAATTAAAAAAACAAACCCTATTTGAAGTCTTCAATACACCCGACTGTATCATTGCAATAATTTGCTAGTCAACTGCACGATCTCAAATCGTACCTTTCAAGCCCCCTTGGATTATGTCTGTGTCCTGCTCGGCACAGCCTCAGAGGCTCCCCATGACTGTCAGATTGAATGTCCTCACTCAGCCTGGCTTCCGAGGTGGCCCATGACACGGTGCCAGCTCCCTGTCCATGCCGGCTGGAGCCCCAGCCTCCCTGGAAATAACTCAGATGGGTGCATGTGGGGGTAGTGAAGTTGGAGGTTTGGGTGAGAAGTAAGGGTCTTCGCTGGGATTCGAGATGAGCAAAGAGCTGGACCCCTAGCCGTGTGGACTGCGGGTTTCCATAGCGCGGCCAGTGCTCCGAACTCCACAGCCCTCTACCAGGGGCAGGCCACCTTCCAGGGCGCCCAGGCCGCCGGCAAGATGACAGAGCCTGGTTTGCCTTCAGTGCCCCCCACCCTCCTGTCTAGCCTAGAACGCTGTGTACCTTTTCCCACATCTGAGACTCTCCCACTTCTGCTATCATTTCTCTTGCAAACTTTGACATACTTATATTCAAATAAGGGTGTCACATCTCAGTTATGGGTATTTATAGAGTGGCTGAGATTTTTTGTAGACCTTGCTCTTCTTTCCAAGATAGAAACATTTTAGGAAAGAATCAGTTTTAAGTTGGAAGCTGGACTGCACCTCTATTGTCCAAGTCACTGATTTTTTAAAAAAAAGATTCATTTATTTGAGAGAGAACGCATGCAAGCGAGTACAAGCAGGAGGGGGGAGGAACAAGCAGACTCCCCTGCTGAGCAGGGAACCTGATGGGGGGCTGGACCCCGGACCTCGGATCATGACCTGAGCCAAAGTCAGACACTCAACCAACCGAGCCATCCAGGCGCCCCCAAGTCACTGATTCTTAAATTTTTTCTTTGAATGTGCATAGAAGCCACCTGGGGGTCTTGCTAATGCACTTTGCTCTGAGGTTCTCTATCCCTTACGAGCTCCCACATGATGGTGATGCAGCTAAACAGGGGACCACACTGCGAGTAACAGAAGTTCAAGTTCCCGAGCCCCATCCCGCCCACACCAGAGGGCCAAGCATTTTCCTGGCCCAACGCAGCTGGCCAGTATGGCTCATAAAGCACAGAGTGGTTGGCTCTGCTCACAGACATCAGTGAGATGGCCGTATGTCTTCCCCACCCGGGTCTCTGCAGGCTTCATTCATGGCACAGGCCTGCACCCTTTGGAGGCTCTAGTCTGGCTGTTGGAGATGGTGCTTCTCCTCACTAGAAGACGACTAGCAAGCTCTTGAGCAGAAAGGGTAGACCATTGTCCGTGGGGGTTCCCAGGGAAGCTTCCTGCAAGTGAAGGAAGTACCTGTGGCCATTTCCTCCCTAACGTGTCATTTTTCTTCCTTCCATTCGTACAGACAGGCCAGACCGTCCTAGCAGCGGTTTCTGGGTTTATGACAGCCCACCCTCCTTTACTTCTATGTGTGTGTTTCTGTGGAAAAGAAAGATGATAAAATTCAGCTGCAGCAGGCTGTAGTTGGGAAGTTATAACCTACCTAATTCCTTAATTAAGCTATCAATTAAAGCTATGTCTGGGCCACCTGCTGTGCCTGGGCCTTGTGCCACGTGGTAGATGCCAACTCTGACAAACCCATCCCCACAAACCCAGAGCTCCTGACACGTTTGCTTCCAGTAAATCTTTAGTCATTGCTCTCCCTGCCTTCCCCCGCCGCTTCTCCCTAAAGTACTTTTGAAGTTCACATGCAGATCGTTGCCCAACCCCATTTGTCATGCACATGGGGTTACAGAAAGTTGGCCTCTGCCAGCAGATTTCAGCCGGGCCTTCCAGGGGCTCTCACTTCTGCAGCCTCTCTGTGGACCATCCGGCAAGGAGCCAATCGCCTTTCTTGCATAGAGGCCCTGATCTTCACTGCAGAGAGAGGTATGGAGCAGACCGCTCTGAAAGAGAAAGTGGAGTCAAGGACACAGAAAATGAGGCTTCTCTGAAGGTAAGCTCCACACTTGCAAACTTCTGTTACCTACGTGGATATTAAATAAGCATTCGTAGAAAGAATGAATGAGTGAAAATAAGAAAAGCAAGAAGGAAAAGCTGTTGTATAGGAAGCATGGTTTTCACTGCCAAATGTCTTAGTTGTTCTCCTGTTTTCCCACGAGCTGCATGTGTGGCTCTTGTCTGAAACAGCTGAGGCCTTGGAGACATCTGTGATGTCACCCTCCTGGGAAGGTGAGGAGCAGCTCAGTTCATGGCATGGTCGTGGCCAGTTCCTTGGCTGCAGAATGGTCTCCTGCAGGTCGTAGAGCCCGTGGAGCTGGTCCGCGTCAGAGTTTATGGGACGAGGACCCCCAGCTCAACATGCATTGTGATTTATCAAGCCATGGACACGTCCAGAAAATGCTTACTCCCCTGTCACTAACTCAGAGGCCTGCCACTGACTGGGTCAGAGGGACGCCCTACGGACTGGCCTCCCAGAACTAAGACTTGACCTCTGACTCCGCTCTACTCTGAGCCAGCATCTTTATCAAAGAGGTAACTCTGCCCCCACATGTGGATGAGGATGATGCCTACGACCAGCTGAAGGGGGAGCCGCGGGCTAGTGGTGATTCCGCTGTACCTGCAACCAAGGAAAGATGCAAGGAGAGGGACTCAAGGGGCCGCCACCTTTCCCTTCCCTACTGAGGATGTACAGACGTTTTCTCCATCTTAGTTTAGAAACCAAGCAAGGATCCACACATGAGCAGCTTGGATTTTTCCTAGATCATTTGAGGCAAAGAAACAGTATGCTGTCCCCCCTCCCCCCGCCCCCCCTCCGTGAACACTTATTGCGCCTTTGCCACATACAGGCACCATTTCTAGGTCCTGGGAATACAGCAGGGCACCACAGACCCCACAGCCTCCTGGAGCTTACACTCTGTTCCAGGAGGGCAAGCAAAGCAAAGTCCCTACGTGGTATAGTAGACATAAGGGCTGTGGCAAAAATGAAAGTGTGGGGGAGGGACGCAGAGGGGTTGGGAGGGGTTGCAATTGTGATTAGGGTGATTAGCAAAGACCTCCCAGAGAAGGTGCTTGGAAGAAGCTGAGGAAGCAAGCCGTTCAGATATTTCTTAGAAGTCTCTGAGACAGAAGGGAGAGCAAGTACAAGTGTTGTGAAGCAGGAGCGGGCCTACTGGGAAGTAGGGAAGGCCAGAGAAGCTAAATGCAACAGCGTGCCGGGGGTCGGGGTTGGGGCAGTGCTGGTGAGAGTGATGGGGGAGAGTAGTCCAGAACGGGGCCCAGATCATTCGATCCTGGGGTCATTAGGACTGGGCTTTCATCTGAGAATGGTCAGAAACCACTGGATTTTGGAAAAGAGGTTGATGTGACTTCTGTTTAACTACAGTTCTGGCAGCAGGCCAAAAAGCCGGTCAGGGCGGCGCAGAGAAGGGGGATGCCAGCCGGCAGGGGGGTCTGCACACCTCAGCCTGGAGCAGAGGGGAGGTGATGAGACCTCGGGCTGGGTAGGAGCAGCCACTGGGGAGAGGGGTCAGTTCTGAATCTGTTTTGAAGGTAGAATGAAAACACACTGCCGTTCAGTTGCACGTGGGACGTGAGAGAAGGAGAGGGTATGGCATCGCCCAGCTGCGCTGGCATTTTCGGCCGAGTGAGCTGAGGATGACGTGCCCTTAGCTGGGTGGGGAGGATGGGGGAGGCGTGGAGGGGATGCCAGGAGCTCGGTGAGGTGCACATTAAACTTGACGCAGGCTGTCCTGAGAGTGAGACAAGGCTACGCTCCTCGGGCTCCTGGTGCACGTCAGACACAGGGTGGGGCACCCACTCCTGTCGTCCGATGCACCCGCACAGCAGCGCTGGCCCCAGCTGTGGTAGAGACGACAAAGCTGGCAGTGGTGGCCGTTTGCAGCCTGTGAGACCTCTCGCCTCTACAAGCACAGAAAGTCCGTCTTCCGTGTTTAGGCGTTCTGTGCTGGCTGCACAGCTTCCTGGTTGGCATTGGCTCATGCCCCATTAATGAGAGGGAGAGTTCTGTCTCCTTGCTTCTATGGAGCAGTGGGACATCATCGGCCTTGTTCTGACCCCTGGAGCCTCGTGGACGCCCCGTGACCTGGAGGGTGAGGGAGCGAGGACGTCGTGGAGGTTGTTGGTGCTGGTGGGCCCTGCCTGGACCCGACGGGGCTCCTCGCTTGCAGGGCAGGAGCTGGGGTGGGGTCGTCGGCTCACCAAGGGACCAGCTGGGCTTTGTAATGGCAGGTGTCTCAGAATGTAGGGGTCAAGCCCAAGGAGGCAAGAGGCATGAGCAATGGGGATGGGGAAGCAGTTCAAGGCCAAGTCTGTGAGACCAGGTGTGCTTAGGTGTCCTTTGTAGGTGAGCTCCTCTGGCTGCGGAGTCTTTCAGAGGCCAGCAGGGGTGCTGAGGAAAAGAGAGTAGAAAGGGCTCCAGTGCCCCCCACAGGGTGTGCTAGTTCTCTAGGGCCAAGTAACTCATCACCCTAAAACTCATGGCTGGAACCAACCACGGACATTTACAATGTCACCCAGCCCAGGCTCAGCTGGACGGTGCCACCCGGGCAGGGAGAGCCAGAGCTCCTAACCTGCAGGCATCTCTCCATGTGGCCTCCACCTGTGCTCCTTCCAGCATGGCTTCTTCCAGGTGGTGACACTTCCTCTGTGGCAGCTCAAGGTTCTGAAGCTCTATGTCGCCAGAGAGAGGAAGAGAGAGAGACAACCAAGAGGAAGCTGTACCCCTTTTCTGACCTTGCCTTGGGAGACGCGCAGCCATCTCTCTAGCTGGCCCGTCTTCCCAGGAAGAGGAATCAGACTCCACCTTTCACCAGGAGGCGTATTTAAGAACTTTCTGGCATGTTCCATAACCGTGACCCACACAGAAGTCTGGGTCCTCCTAATTATGCCCGGGTCAGTGGATGGTCTCCTGGCATCTGTGGTGGCCGGAGATTCACATGGATGTGTGGTGGGATGACGTGACACGTGCACAGGGAGCTCGATTTTCTGTGATGAAATATGAGGCCTCCATGGGGACGACTCCATGGGGACTGGGGAAATGCCCAGACCTAGAAACACTGTTTCCTGTGACTCAGGATGGCTTGTGTCAGAGCAGATGGTGAAGCAGTGATCCCACAGGGTCCAAGATAGTGTGAGGATGCAGGAGACTATAGGGATTGAGCAGGACACCAGACAGGGCCTTGGCTTTGGCAGGCTTTGATTCATGACACCGCAGCAGACAGGGCTGTGCTCGGAGGACAGTGTTCCCCGAACACGCTGTGGCCACCCGTTGTCTCCACGCCTGTTAAAACCGTTGGCAGGCGAGTCGGGCACCATCAGACACTCATCCTACTGACCCCGTGTGAACGGCGCTGGGGGTTCTGCGGGCGGAAACGGGACTGCGGACCATGGTTTCGTTAGAGGGGAAATTGGGAGGCTTGGTGCCTTCAAACGGATTTCCAAGCAGTATTCAGAAGCCTCCTGGATGGTCACTGATTGTACCAGACAGTGTTTGCCTGATGCCAGCTAGTTAGGAGAAGCCATCGCAGGCCTTGCCGGAGCGAGCCTGGGAGGGACAAGCACAGTGGCTGTTGCTGGTGGACGTCACTCGCCGTCTCCTTGCCCTTGATCGAGCAGATTCTCCACCTTTGTTAAAGGCCCAGCGTGCCAGGCGGTTGCCAAAGCGCTGGAGCGCTAACGGCCGGGGCTCCGACCTGTGGTTGCTGAGCGAAGAGGAGGAACCTGGCCATCCCCGGGAGCGGCCCCTCCGACCATCCGGCACGGTCCACAAACAGGTCCACGCATCACCCCTGTGGGGTGGCCGTGGGCTGGTGGAGACCCGCCGACACGGGGATTTTCCACTCTGGGGTCCAGGCCCAGCATTATTGGCTGACTTGCCCTAAGGCCAGACCCCAGGCAGGCAATTCTCAGCATGGGGCCAGTGAGATGTGGTCAGGCGAACGGTGCCAGTGTTAGGCAAGAATAAGTTAATCAGTAAGCAAATAGAAGGAGGGAGAAAGAAAAAGTAAGCAAGTAAATTTGGAAAAGTGGGCTCAAAAAACGGAGATTTTTGCTTCTTTTGAAACAAGATCTC
This sequence comes from Ailurus styani, assembly GCA_002007465.1. Taxonomy (NCBI): domain Eukaryota; kingdom Metazoa; phylum Chordata; class Mammalia; order Carnivora; family Ailuridae; genus Ailurus; species Ailurus styani. Next base: position 80,788 of record LNAC01001012.1, on the reverse strand, counting down.
TCAGAGCCTTTAGTCTGCCACCATACATTGTGACTGCCCAAAAGGAGGCTAGCATTTTCCACACCTCATTTGACCAGTGGAGCCATCTGCCTGTGATTCCCTTGGGTGACTTAGTTTGCTAGTGACAAGTTCGCGACGTGCTGTCCCACACCAGAACTGCTTCACGCGCAGCCCCAGACCGGTGGTCTGTGGGGGAGCGCAGAGATCAAGGGGAAGCTTTTAGCCTCTTTTCTAGCAATTGCACAGAGTAATTTGTATTTGCCTGATAACAATGTCACAGGGATTATATTTTATATTTCTTTGTTTTGTTAATTTCATGTTCCTAGTACTCAGTTTTTAGGGCACTTTACAGAAAACATCCATCTGCAACACACAGAAAATGTGCAAAAACAGCCTTTGTCCTCACAATCTGAGAGCATCCCCACCAACATTGAGATCTTTCTGGCACCGTAGCAGGAGCGCAAGGGTGATCCCAGACGGACTCTGGACTACCTTCTACACCCCCTGTCCCTGCCTGTCATGGCCCAGAGCGAGGAGCCCCATGTGGGTCCCATCTGAAGAGAAGTTCAGGAGGCACCCAAAGGAGACAGTTGTCACCCCGCGCGACCAGCCGCGTGCAGCTCCGCTCACGTGCCGGTCGCCCCCCATTCTGGGAATATTGCTGACAGCTCTTTGAAAACTCAAGAAAGTATGACAGGCTTTCAGGAACGCTGACTTCCCACCACAGTGTGGAGGCACAGCAGGATTTAAGCAGCTCACTTCAAACAATGCTTGGCTTTTGTTCTCCCTAATCGTGCTGGTCATGTGGGTTTTTTCCACAGCTTTCTGAAGTGTTCTCCAATAGAGGACTTCAGGCTTTTAAAAACAGTAATTTCGGTAACAATGGTAATTACTGTAATTGGAGTTCTTTAAAGGTAGATCCTTCTCACCCACCTCCTCTTAAGACATGAAGCGTGCTGTCACCCATTGCGTCACAATGCTGTCACTCCAAATCAGCACCGTATTCTTTCCTCTGTAGAGCGATTAACAGGCATGGTAGGAAGGGAGTCAAAAAAAAACTTCCAGAACGCACTATTTTTTAGTCTAGAATAATTACAAGTAATTTTCCCTTGTTTCCAGGTAGTGGGAGATAATCAGCTTTGTGTGTGGAAAAATATGCACATTGAATATGACTGGGCTCCCCAGTTAGGCCTTTCACAGAGGATTAGGACTCTTAACGCCCCACTGGGCTCCATTTCATCACGAAAGCCTTTGGCACAATCTGTTAGGCTGTCATGTTTCTGGGGGCCTTGTGTAGTTATTCAGTGACATTAGGTAGCCCTGCAAAGGGTCTTTTATCCACAAATAGCCCCATTCTTTAGAATAGTTCTTTGGGCTGTTTGACACACCCTAGGGAGGTAGGCAACGTATCATAACCTTCCCTTTCTGTAGGAGATGGGTGAAGGGCAGGGTTCCTTCCTGAAGGAACCCCATGACTGTGGCATCAGGGAGCTCACAGTGACACCCACCAGGACAGCCTTCCCTCAAGGCCCATCTGGACAACTTCCTCTGCTTACCGCCTTCCCTATGACAATGGGCCCACCTTGGGCTTTCAGACTTCTATTCCATGCTAAGTTGGGACATCCTGGTTGGTGTTGGGTGAAACTACTGTGAAATGTGTCCATCCTAGATACTTAGAGCAGAGGAAGATGGGGGGGGGACTTTGAACTTGGCATCTGCAGTGCCTTCTGGATTGTGACTAGCAAAAGCAAGTAATATGTCTTCCGTGTTTCTCGTTCATTTATGTTTTCATGTCCTTTTTTTACCCTTGTCCACATTTTAGGAAGATAATAAATATAAGTGTTTCCTCTATAATTTTCTTTCTTTTCTCCCTTCCTTCCTGCCTTTGCACCCTATACCTGTATCAATATCTATGTATTGATTGATTGTGGGGGAGGAGAAATTCTCCTCCACCCTCTTTGGGTTTGTAGCTGGGTCTCAGAATTAAATTGACAAAAGACAGATTAGCAGGAGAAAGGCATACAAGTTTAATTAAATATTTGTGTGTGACAGAGCCATCTCAAGATAATGAAGACCTGAAGAAGTGACCAGAACGGGAAGCTTTCATACCTTTTAGATGAAGAGACAATACATTTTTATTTTTTTGGAAAAGACAGAGGGGGTTGGGCTAAGAGTAAAAATAGTGAAGAAGTATCTAGGAAGATATGGGTCTGTTTAACATTTGCTTGTATGGATCTTTTGGTCCCCATTACCAGTTCTCTGGAGATAAGAATGTTTCTTCTTTCCTCCTGGGACAGGAAGGGAACGTTCATATGGGAGTTTTACCTTCTGCTGTTTGTCTTCCTTCCTTCCTTCCTTCTTTCCTTCCTTCCTTCCTTCCTCCCTCCCTCCCTCCATCCATCCATCCCTCCCTCCTTCCCTCCCTTCCTCCCTTCTTCTCCTTCTCCTTCTCTTTCTCTTTTCTTTCTTTTTTTTAATTAACATATAATGTATCATTTGCCCAGGGGTACAGGTCTGCGAATCATCAGGCTTACACCTTTCACAGCACTCATCATAGCACAAACCCTCCCCAATGTCCATAACCCATCCACCCTATCCCTACCCTCCCACCCCCCCGTAACCCTCAGTTTGTTTCGTGAGATTAAGAGTCTCTTATGGTTTGTCTCCTTCCACATCCCATCTTGTTTCATTATTTTTCCCTCCCTATCCCCCACGACCCCCTGCCCTGCACCTCAAATTCCTCATATCAGAGAGATCATAGGATAATTGTCTCTCTCTGATTGACTTATTTCACTCAGCATAATACCATCTAGTTCCATCCACATTGTTGCAAACGGCAAGATTTAGTTTCTTTTGATGGCTGCATAGTATTCCATTGTATATATATACCACTTCTTCTTTATCCATTCATCTGTTGATGGACATCTAGGTTCTTTCCATAGCTTGGCTATTGTGGACATTGCTGTTATAAACATTCGGGTGCATGTGCCCCTGAGGATCACTACCTTTGTATCTTTAGAGTAAATACCCAGTAGTGTGATTGCTGGGTCGTAGGGTAGCTCTACTTTCAACTTTTTGAGGAACCTCCATACTGTTTTCCAGAGTGGCTGCACCAGCTTGCATTCCCACCAACAGTGTAGGA
>LNAC01001012.1:61368-72067 GCA_002007465.1 Ailurus styani | reverse complement strand
TATATGTGTATATATATATATATATATATATATATATATATATATATATGTATTAGACTGGTGAATAAAATAGAGCCACACACTTGATTTTGGGTCTATTTTGGTCTCTTAGAAGAAACTGCCTCCCAAAATTTTAAAGAAAGAAAAACTTTTATATATATATATATATATACACACACACAAAAAAATAAGGGTAAACATGATGAAGGGATGCAATATGACTGTAAAGATGAAAATTAAAAGATTCTAAAAAAGGAATTGATAAGATAAGATGTTCGTTGCAAAAAGAAAAAAAAAAGGAAGAAAGTGATCAGGCTGGAGACTAGAACAAAGCCATGCACTAGATTCACGGTATATTTTGATCTTTTAGAAGAAACTGTATCCCAAAATTTTAAAGAAGGAAAAACCTATATGTATACAAAAAATGAGGTTAAATACAATGAAGGAATAGAATATGGCTATAAAAATGAAAATTTAAAAAGATTTTTTTAAATGTTGTGGTAAAATAGTTTTAAAAAGGTTAAAATAGGTAAGAAGAAAAATTTTAAAAAAGTAGAATAAGAAAAAAATAAAATTAAAAGAAATTAACTTTGAAAGACTAAAGGATCATGGGGAAAAAAGCCATGAATTCTCTGCATTGCTTTCCCCTAGCTCTGGAGTTCCACAATTCTCAGCGATTGAACTTGGCTTTGGCTGGATTTTTTTTTTCTGGTTTTCTGGGGGAGGGGCCTGTTGCTGTGATTCTCAAGTGTCTTTGCCCGAGGCGGAATCGCATCGCACTCACCAGGGACCAGGCTAAGTCATCAGCTCAGGTTCACTCTTGGAGCTTTTGTTCCCTGAACGCTTTCCATACTGCGTTGGAGGCCAGGATTGAAAATGGCGGCCTCCCAGTCTCTGACCCGGAGGAGCCAAGAGCTCGGGACCTCACTCTTCAGTGCACCTCAGAGAACAGCAGTCCATCCCTCCCGTCTCCTGGTCTCCAGCCGCACTCCAAGCTCACCTGGCCTGTGACCGAGCATCTCTCTCTCTGGTGCGAGTCCCGTTTAGAATCTCTGAACCCAGCAGATTCCTGCAGCCGCTCCCATGCCATCCTTCCCAGAGGAGGAAGGAGGGGTCCCTCCGGATCTGCCACCTGTGGGGTCCCCGCTCACAGAGCAGTGGCCCAACTGTGCTTTGGAGCCTGGCCCATGGTAACCCCAAGCTGAGAGACCCCTTCTCAGCTCGGCTCCATCTCTCCTGTTGGCTTCTCTGATACCTGGGACCTCGGTCGCACTCAGACACCCCTGGTCTTTTTGTGTCCCCATGGGTCCTGAGACCACACTGTCTCTGCAAGGGCTTCACCCCCCACTTGGCCTCTGGGGCGACGTCCCTCTGTGGAGCTGACTTCTAACAGTTCTGAGTCTGTGCTCTGATGCTCGCTCACTTGCCGGGAGCCGCCCCTCCCCCCGGGTCTATCTTCCCGTCGCTTCAGATTCACTTCTCCGCATGGCCTACCTTCCAGAATGTGGTCAATTTTCTGATCCTAGAATTGCTGCTCTTTTTCTCCTGTTGAGTTTGTAGGTGTTCAGAATGGTTTGATAACTATCTGACTGAACTCCTGGGACGGGATGATAATCAGCATCCTCCTCCTCTGCCATCTTGCTCCTCCCCACATCTCTTTCTCTTTTTGTTCATCTTCTTCCTCTCCCTCTCCCTTTCTCTCTCCCTCTTCCTCTTTCCCTTCTTTCAAGTAGGCTCCATGCCCAGCATGGAGCCCAACACGGAGCTTGAACTCATGACCCTGAGATCAAGACCTGAGCTGAGATCAAGAGTCGGGTGCTTAACTGACTGAACCACCCAGGTGCCTGCCCCATACCTTCTTTTTTTTTTTTTTTTTTAAAGATTTTATTTATTTATTTCACAGAGGGAGAGAGATCACAAGGAGGCAGAGAGGCAGGCAGAGAGAGAGAGGGGGAAGCAGGCTCCCTGCTGAGCAGGGAGCCCGATGCGGGCCTCGATCCCAGGACCCTGAGATCATGACCTGAGCTGAAAGCAGAGGCATTAACCCACTGAGCCACCCAGGCGCCCTGCCCCATACCTTCTGTTTCTCAAGTCTTTTAACTCAAAATGATCAATATGCCACAGTGGCCTCCTTTGGGGGACATGCTCGGAACTCCTTTACCATCCATCCTTTATTTGTCTACATGCCTATCTGCCCACCCACCCATCCATCCATCCTCTCCCCCTATATCTCTGCCTGCCTGTCTATCCATCATTAACCAAGAGCCTGCATGTCCGGACCTTGCCAGTCTGTGACCACCCCTCAACCTCACTTCATCTTTCCATGAATTCCCTAATTGCATGTTAGTCTTGGGAATTGTTAACCTTGGGTCCCCTCTGTGCGCAGGGTCTCAGTCCTCCTGAGATCTCTCAGAGGTCCGATTTGGGGGTTATGGTGGTGCATACACGGTCTGTCATTGGGCCAGGACACTGTTCCTCTCCCTCAGACTGCCGTCCTTACCAGTCTGCCAGCTTGGGCACTGGGAACTGCACTTTAGGCACGGAACAGACTTTTCCCTTAAATTCCTCCCTCACAACAGAAAGCAGACTGGGTTGATGAGCTAGGGAGAAAGAGGGGGAAGGAGGTACAGCATAGCTAAGTGATAAGCCTACAGGAAGTGGCTCCCCTTAGCGTCTGTAGGTGGGTCTGTCCAGGTGTCCGCTCCAGGGCTCCCCCATCTGGCTTCCAGTTGGCCTTCATGGGAAGGAGGCTGGGAGGCTTTGAGGGTATCCCTGATTCCAGCTACTCAGAGAGCCAAGAAGAATGGCCATCTCTCTTGTCAGAGGCTGGCCTCCATGATCCTCATTCTCCGTCTCAAAACGAGCCTATTCCCAGGATGACTGACAACAGAAATGGCCCCTCGGTTTGAGGGATACCCTCTTGGCCTCCGGAGTGCTCCCTTGCCTTCTGGCTCCTGACGAAACTGGTCCATCTGAACATGACTGTCTAACATGAGTCTTCCCTGGGCCTTAAAACTAAACTTAACCTCATAGCATCCCCAAAGGCTAAATGACAACAAGCCCCACCCAGGACCCCTCCCCTGGCCTTCCTTCCTTCCCTTGTAGGGGAATTCTCCAACCTGGTCTGGCCTCCTGCAGACACATTGCCCCACAGGCTGTAGGTACAGTCACGGCAACCCAATTCCTCCACCCCTTGCTGACCAATTTTTTTTTCAGGTCCAGTTCTGATTCTGCCATTTACTCTGCACTGAATATGGAGCTTCTCAGCCTCAGACATCCATGTACAGGTCAACAGACTCAACAAGCATGGTGAGTATTTGCTTTATACTTAGTAATCGAAGTCATGGTTTTGCTGCGGGATTGTCGAACATGACAGCCGGGAAAGAATTCTTGGGACTTTGTATGGTGCAACTTAGTAAGTTTATTTCAGGAGCATGGGGACAGGTCCATGGGCAGAAAGGGCTGTACTTTTGCTGTGTGAGGCTGGTAGTTGTACACTTGGTGCTCAAGGGGGTGGGGGACAGGCAGGGAGTATTAGATCATAAATGTCTTCTTTGAATTTCTACTTGTAAAACTACCTTTGCAAGATTTCTCTGCTGCTTATCATTCAGCTCGATGTTAACTAGGGGTGAGATGTACAGGCAGTCATGAGACCCTTTAAGAATGTAGCAACCAGCATGTATTTGATCCTTACCAGAATTAGGCAGACTACAGGTCAGCTTTCTGGGCTAAGGGTGAACATTTTTCTGCTTCTATCCCTCATCAGTTTAAAGAGGAATTCATTTAAGGAATTCATGTAATGGTTCCTTTCAAAACAAAGAATCTATCTGCCCCCAAAGGTGAATTCAAATTTCTTCTTTTTTTATGAGGTAAATACTGCTTGCCTGTTTAAAATGATTTTGAAAAGGTAGCCAACAAAACCCAGAAAATGTTAGTTAGGACCTGGGGTTGTCTTTGGGAATCCTGTTCCTCTCCTTCCTTTCTATTGGTTAACAACCAATCTTCCTGCCCGAGCTGCTTTGAGACAAGTCTCTGTCTACAGGTCCATGTGGCCTACCCCGGAAGCTCTCTGACCCTGTTCAGGAGCCCTGTTCCGACTGTATTTGCCGTCTTTACCCATCTCTTCCTGGCCCCTTCCAGGCAGGGGTGAAGGAGACCATGTTGCGTGTCTAGTTTTAGCTGGAGGCTGCAGCAGGGGCCGGAACCCCCTTTCCTTGGAAGCAGCCAATTGGAAGGGAGCATCCTCTATCAGCCCCTGGCTCACAGACACTTGTTACGAGAAAGTATTTAAAACTTGGAAATGAGGCCAAAAACTGGATGATGGCATGTCACGTCAGTGTCAAAATGAGCGTCATTGGATAGGTCTGCCCAAGGATTACTTAATTATCTGAGGCAGTGGTTCTCAACCCTGGGTCCCTCAGGGGACGTTTGCAATGTCTAGAGACATGTTCGGTTGTCACGGCTGGTGGGGAGCACAGGGGTGTCATTGACAAATAGCGGACAAAGGCAGAGATGCTGCTGGACATGCCACAAGCCACAGAGCCACCTCTCACCGCAAAGAATAACTCTACTCCCTGCTTTCTGTCGATTCAAGGTCTCGGAAGTTCTGTGCGAACTTTAGATGTTTGACTGACACAGATGAAACTAATTTGTTTGGTGGAAAAGATGACCCAAAGGTGGCTGTTCATTACTCTGTAGGACAGGAACCGGTTTTGTATCATTTTGTATGAAGCTAGCCCTCGGATTTTAATGGCTCATCCTTAAATTGCCCATAAACATCGAGTTCCTCAAATGCTCTGGGAACTGTATTCCTATTTTCATCTTCATTAATTAATGAATTGAATGAAATTTTGGACATGTTTATTTCCATCCTGTAATAGTTATCTGTTGGTGGGTAACAAATTACCCCATAGCATAGCGGCTGAAACTGGTACTAAACGTATTATTATTTTTACATAGTGCCTGTGGGGTAGGAATTGGAGAGCATTTTTGTAGAATCATGGAGCTTGGGCTTTCTCGTGAGGTTGCGGTGAGAGAGCCAGCCAGCCAGAACCCTGCAGCCATCTGAAGGAGACCAGCTGATCTGCCCGCCATGTTGGCTCCCGTGCACAGTTGCCAAGTCCATGCTCTCTGTGGGCAGCAGCTTCAGTTTCTCACCAGGTGGGCCTGGCAGAGGCCTGCTCAGGTGTCTTCATGATGTGACCACTGCCTTTTCCCAGAGCAAGGGCCCCAAGCACAGGTCAGTCCCATTGCAGAAAGGAAGGGACGACATGGACCTGAGAACAGCAGAGGGAGAGATCGTAGGAGCCATCTTAGAGGCTGGCGCAACACTTGTCCTCTGTCCCGCCATGGTTCATGGCCTTCCCACGGGCAAGATGTGCTCAGCCTCTCCCAAGGCCCCCAAAGTCTCATTCTATCCAAACCAGGTCCATACTAACCAGGCTCCTTGAGGCCTCAAATCCAGTTCTCTTTGATCTGAAATGTGTGAACTAGAGACACAAGCTGTCCAGCCCCTCACACTCAACAACAGACAACGATGGGACAAGCAGAGGATGATGCTGTGGACCCTCCTGTTCAGCCCGGATGGATGGTGGGGTATGCCCAGGTCCCAGGCTCAGAGCACTTCTGAAAGGCAGGCGGGCACCAGTGGACGGCGCTGGGGGCACATTCCGCGGCTCTCAGACTCACTCTGCCGGCCTCTGTTTCTCCCTGTGGCTCATCCTTCCTATCCCTGGGGCTTTCTTTTCTCAGCCGCTTCCCGCCAGAACCAGGTCCGGGGACTGAAGACATCATTTCATTGTGTGCTGTCTCTGCCTTCCAGCCTGAGCTGCCGCGTTCCCCCCACGTCACTTCTCTGTGAGACTTGGTGGGTCTCCAGTCTTCCCGGGGCTCATTCCATTAGGATAAAAGAATAGGACGTCAGGCTCCCTTTTGCCCAAGGGCCCTTCCTTTAGCTCCCTCTCCCATCTCCCACGCTCGGTGTGGACCATCTCCTCGGCCAGATGACCCCAGGTATAGGGTACATTTTCTACTGTCCCTATTACTGTAGGTGGCGAGACTGGGAGGCTTCCTGTCACAACTGCATAACCGTTTCCTCTGTGAGCTCTCTCTGTCCTTGAAGCCCTTCCCAGAGGCCCCTCAAAGACAGTCATGTGTCTGTGGCCGGGTTTTCAAGGCCGTTCAAGTTTTCAGTGACACATCCCTCAGAGTCCTACACGACCAGGATCCAAATCACAAGGGAAATTTCCTCGAATGTCCCCAGACTTATCTGGAACTTCCATACCAAGAGATGAGGGGTCCGTCTTGGAAAACCTGCTCCCATTTGCTCTCTGCAACCCTCTTCCTGTCCAAACCTCTTCTTTTTATCTTTTCTTCATTCTCTCTCTCTTTGTCTCGCTCCTTCATGGGGAGGGGCGATTCGTTGGTCAGATACACTTTAGTCTTCTTGTCTTACCCAGAGACCGCAGCTCTGCAAATTCTGGCCAAGCATGGAAGCCACCACAGGTCCCTGTCTGACGTGGGGCAGGCGGGGGTCCCTGGCCAAGGGGAGAGCAGGAGAATTGTCACCCATGAACACGTCACGCTGTCATTTAGAGTCTGATCATGCCACCTACCATCCAAGTACGATCCCATTTCATTGTTTAGTCCGTATGAAGCAGGTTTACTGATGAGAATACAGAAGAGTCACGTGATTATCTCAAGGGCACACAGATTGTGGTAGAGCCAAGATTTGAAAACAAGTCTTTCATGCAAGCCCATGACATTTCTACTACATCCAACAGTGTGTTGTCTAAGGGGCTCCTCAGCGTTAGAAGACTGGATGAACGGATGAAAGGGCTTCTCCAAGTGGGCTCCACCATGTCCCCAGGTTCCGCGGTGGAAATCCCAGGTGCTGCGGGGTGGGTTTCCCTTAGACAGGTGGGCAAGCATGACGCTGCTGTCCTCTGCAAGGTGCTCATGATGGGGAAGTTCAGCTCAATGCCAGGGACTTAGTAGACCCATCAGGTTGACCAGGCATACACTCGGAGGCCACACCACCTCTGCTGCCATCAGAGCATGAGTCCAGGCATTTGCAAGGAACCTGAGACACCCAGAATACAATGGCTGCTGCCACCACAGCCACCGTCCCTCCACTCCATCACATGGACCCTTGGAGTCATGTCTGTGTCGCCTTCACATGTGGCAGCCAGCGGAGGCTAGTGCTGCCCCATTGTGGCCCTTGCTAGAAACACCTTCCCATGCCCCCACCCCCATTCACAGCGGGGAGCAGCACCTGCCCTGTAGCCCGGTCACCGAGATCAGCCTCGGTCAGAGAAGGGCCGGCAGAGTGCGATTTCTTCAGAAAGAAGAAAGGGCCGGCAGGGTGCTTCTTCTTCAGAGCACCCTCTGCTCCAGCCACCATGGAAGGAGGCATGACAGCTCACTCGTGGGTGGCAAATAAACCTGTGAGGGTGTGGCTGGGGTTGAAGAGGCAAACACGGGCTTTGGAGTCAACCAGATCAGGGTCCGTGTTGTGACGTGGCAGGTGACTTAACCTCTCGGGCCTGTCCGTCCTCATCCACAAGTGGGCGGCCAACCTCCTAGGAGGGTTGTGAGGGTTCGTTATCAAGCATTTGGTGCCCTGTTGGACAAACTGGAGGCGTTAAAAAAAGTATGTTTCCTCATTTAGAAATAAGAGAAGAGGTTTTTATTTGGGAAAAAGTAGGTGTAGGAGTGAGCAAAAATTAGCTCGTCTCAGCTTAATATAGAAAAAGTATTGCCGGAACGTGAAATTCTGTGCCTCCCCCCGCCGAAGAGCAGTGAGGGCTCCTCCTGTGAGTGTCGGGGGTCTGCAGGTCGTGTTGCTTGCTGGGGCCCTGATATGGACCCAGTGCTTGTGTCCTGCCACCAGACTCGCATGTCGACTCCGCAGGCGAAGGTAACAGGAGATGGGGCCTTTGGGAGGTGACTGGGTCATAAGCAGGGAGCCCTCATGATGGGGTTAACTGTCCTTATAAAGAGACCCCAGAGAGCCCCAGGCCCTTGTCCTGTGAGGACAAGCATGCACGCAGCCAGGAAGCGGGCCCTGACCAGACAGGGAATCTGCCTGTGGCTTGATCTTGGCCTTCCAGCCCCAGAACTTTGAGGAGTGAACATGTATTGTTTCTGTCCCCCAGACTGACATATTTTGTTACAGAAGCCCAAGCAGACTAAGACAGTCCGCATGGCTAATTAGAACCAAGATAAAATCAGAGATTTACTGACATGATATCCCTATAATTTAGAAGCAGTCTTAGACCTTGTTATTTGGGGAAGCGGGGAGAGGGGAAGGTTACATTTAATTTATCATCTCCGTGCCTCGGTCTCTCCACCTGGAAGGTGGGGGGTTGGACCTGTCTTCAAGCCAGCCCCTCTGAGGTTGTTGGGCCATCATTCCTGGGGTAAAACGGCCTTCCTGTGGCCTCTGAGTGTTCTTTCCCTTTGCCCTGAATCGCTTACGCCCGTGGGACCCGGTGTGTTGTAGGCACGTAGATCAGTGCTCGGGAAACCAGCAGTGAATCCTTAGGTTCCTTTCTCCTTCTGCCTTCTCTGTTTTCTGTCCTTCTGCCCCCAGTGCCGCTGAGACTGAAGCAGGGATTCCTCTGGGCCTTTCATGGAACCTTCCTCTGTCCAGCCACCTCCCAGTCCTGGTGTCCACGCTGTTTCCTGATGACATTGTATTTGGGCGCTTGATAGGAAGGGTGTGCATGCACCTGAAAAGAAGACCCGCCCCCCACCCCAAACACACACACAAAAAACCCCAAACCCTCGACTCTGCTTCTATTGCAAATCATCCCTGATGCTTCCCCGAGCTTGGCTTTGACATGCAGTCCTGGGAAAGAATGACGTGGATGTGGTCTGGGTTCCAAGTGTCCTTTTGAGATCCAGCAGGAGGAATGAGTCGGGTTAATTCTGTCTGACTTCACGGGCCTCGTTGCATTCTTCACAATCCCTGCTCAGAGGCCCTACGGGAAGAGCACGTTTTTAAATCGAGGACAAACCCTCGGTGCAAGCAGACTTCAGGGCGTTTGCAGCGGGCTCCCAATAGAGAAATCCAACGTTCAGTGTCAGACTTTCCACACGGAAAGCATCCCTCATGTACATCACCGAATGCAGAGCCTGGACAGGTAGTCTCTCTGCCTGGAAGCACGTTGTTGGGTGACTGAATGTGAACTTGGTAGCTCAGGGCATCGGGCATCTGTGTGCCCGGACATGGATCCCTGTCCTCCCCGTCTTTGTGGGACCGAGCCTGTGGGCCTGGGAGTCTCTGGGCGAGGTCGTTATTGGGTTGACCAGTAAAGGGCATGGGTTCAGTGCTAGGGAGGAAGGGTGGGCTTCGCTCCGGGGTGGGCTGCCCCCAGGGACGGGCCGCAGTGGCATCAGGTGGGGCGGTCTGTGTCTGTCCTCTACAAGTCTGTGGGTCTCTGTCCTCCCAGACCGGGCTCCGCCTCAGTGCAGCTTCGGGTCTTACCTACTCACGCGTGCGTTGTCAGAGCCACGGCTGCGGCCGAGGGCTCATGGCCTCTTTCGGTTTCGGGGCCTCTGTTCTTAGGACTTCTATGCGAGGAAGGGGAGTGCTGTTTGGGGGAAATAAGCAGTTTGCCTTCTGGCTGGATGATGGATGCAAGCTGAGCGTTTCCTCCGCTACATAGAGCTCGACTCCAGCCTGGACACATGCGTCCCAGGGCCACCAACCCCTGGCCTCTTCAGAGTCTGGGCCTTCACGCGTGCTTTCCGCAGGATCTGCTCTGTGCCAAGTTCATTGTGAGACGTGTGCCACTTCCTGTAGTTTATCTCGCCTCCATCAACTGGGTCGGAATCCCTCCAGGGCTTCAGGAGGCCTGAGGCAGTTTGGATGCAAATCTGCACCGTCTCTCTGGAGGATGAGATGCTCCATAGCCTGGTCTCCTCCACAGAGAGAGGGACTCGAGTTCGGGTCTGTGGACTGTGCTCTAACAGCTCTCGGGGGGAGTCAGGGTCACTGTCACAGGAGTTCTGAGCTGCACGGAGCCCGGGAACGTGGGGCCATGTCCTGGCCCTTCCTGCCCGGCTCATTTCAAGGGAGCCTGAGTTCGAAGGGGCAGGAGCGAATGGGGAAACAGGTGCCCCATTAACAGCAGCCAAGCGAGTGTGGGACTCGCGGGGCCGGTCAGCGTCCCTGAGCCAGGCTGGATTCTGCAGGAACCACAGACACGGTCTAGACAAACAGCATCTCATTGCCTTCTGCCCTGGGGCTGCAAGCCGGAGACCAGAGCAAAGAACACCCCAGGACAGCAGCAAGGAGGAGGGAAGGGCACAGTGGCCGGGCAGGGCTGTCGACCCAGTTCCACCGGAGTCTGAAGAGAGTGAAAGTGACCACCTGGTGATGCGCGAGGCCTGGCCCGAATTTGTCCCCCTTCTGCCTGGAAGAGAGGGACTGCGTCCTCTTCGTTACCCTGCGATGCCTACATCCTTGCAGAATCGGTGACATGAAACCTGTCAGCTCTTGTCCTCCTCCCTTCCTTCCTTCCTTCCTCCCTCCCTCCCTCCCTCCCTTCCCTCCCTCCTTCCTTCCTCCCTTCCTTCCTTCCTTCCTTCCTTCCTTCTTTCCTGCCTTCCTTCCTTCCTTCCTTCCTTCCTTCCTTCCTTCCTCCCTCCCTTCCTTCCTCCCTCCCTCCCTTCCCTCCCTCCTTCCTTCCTC
>LNAC01001012.1:23739-59412 GCA_002007465.1 Ailurus styani | reverse complement strand
TCCTCCCTCCCTTCCTTCCTTCCTTCCTTCCTTCCTTCCTTCCCCTTCCTTCCTCCCTCCCTTCCTTCCTTCTTTCCTGCTCCCTTCCTTCCTTCTTTCCTTCCTTCCTTCCTTCCTTCCTTCCTTCCTTCCTTCCTTCCTTCCGTCCCTCCCTTCCTTCCTTTCTTCCTCTTCTTTCAGCCGTTTTTTAAGTTGGGGTGAAATTCACAGACCATCAAATTATTGATTTCAAAGTGAACAACCCGGGCACCTGGGTGGCTCAGTGGGTTAAAGCCGCTGCCTTCGGCTCAGGTCATGATCTCAGGGTCCTGGGATCGAGGCCCACATCGGGCTCTCTGCTCAGCAGAGAGCCTGCTTCCTCCTCTCTCCTCTCTCTGCCTGCCTCTCCACCTACTTGTAATCTCTCTCTCTGTGTCAAATGAATAAAAAAACAAAACAAACAAACAAAAAAACCCAAAGTGAACAACCCAGGGCATTGGTACATTCACCATGTTGTACAGCCGCCACCTGTGTCTTGTTCCAGAACATCCTTATCACCTCAGAAGGAGCCCTCACAGCCATGGAACAGCCACTCCTCACTCTCCCCTGTCCCCAGGCCCTCACAGCCACCAGTCTCCCTTCTGTCTCTGTGGATCTGCCGACTCTGGGTGTTCCACGTGTTCTGTGTCTGTAGATCTGCTGACTCTGGGTATTGCATGTGTTCCGTCTCTGTAGATCTGCCAATTCTGATGAAATTCCATATGAATGCAACTGTACAACACGTGACCTTGCATGTCTCTTAATACTTCCCACGTGACAACTTGATGTTTCAAAGCTTATGCACATTGTTATCAGTGTGACAGACGGTTGGGTTGTTTCTCCCATTTGTCTATTGTGAATAATGTCACCGTGAACATCTGCATAGATGCATTTATCTGAACACATGTTTTTAATTCTCTTGGGTGTATGCCTAGGAGCAGAATTCTTGGATCCTACGGAAACTCCATGTTTAACTTTTTGAGGAACTCACCAAACCATTTTCCATGGTGAAACTGGATTTTCATCACTTTAAATCAAGTGTCTTGACAAAGAAAAACAACATATCAGTCTTTGGTCTTCATCGGTGAATTAGTCTGTTTGGGCTGCTCTAACCAAACCCCACAGACTGGGTGGCTTTCAAACAACAGACATGTATTTCTCCCAGTTGCAGAGACTGGGAGTCAAAGGTCTAGGAGCTGGCATGGTTAGGTGAGGGCCGTCTTCAAGGTCACAGGCTTCTAGCTGCATCTCTTTTATAAGAGCACAAAGCTCCCCTCCGAAAGTCCCATCTCCTCATACCACCAGGCTTTAGATTTCAGGTATGCGTTCGGGGGGCACACATGCAGACCATGGCCATCAGAGCCGCAGGGGTCTCTGAGGGACTGTGAGCTGAGAAGTGATGTGGTCCAGTCTGGGCTTCCAACCCTGGTTCTGGTTACCCTGTGGTGGGCAGAGCAGCAGAGCCACAGGGAGACAGGTGCAGAAACGGCTGTTTAGGACCCAAATCCCTGGATCAGATTGGAACATTTCACGGTCCCATCTACCCAGCTTGAGTTTCATGAATTTGTCCTACAGAGGGGAGGTGGTGGAGAGTGGAGGAGGGTCCAGATTCTGCTCTTTCTGCTTCAGATTCCTTCAGAGAGCAGGATTAATGGAAGGATGCCAAGCATGCTGTGTCTCGTTTAGAACTTGTTAAGCTGCAAGTAACAGAAGACCAATTTAAATGGCCTTAAATGGCGTGAACACATACAGGTTTATTGTTCTCACATAACCAGAGGTTCAGAGGTAGGCATTGCCTGCCACGAGGTCTGCTAATGTGCAATGCTTACCCAAGGTCTTTCTTGGCCTCATGGTTGCAAAATCGATGCTACAGCCCCAGACATCATGTCTGTGTTCAAGGCAGAAAGAAGGGAGGTGAAAAGTAGAACCCACCACGTCTGTCCCTTTAATAGGAAAAGGAAAAGTTTTCCCTGAAATGTTCTCAGCCTATTTTCATTCTCAATCTATTGGCTAGAAGTGGCTCATAGGGCCACCTGTAGTCACCACCTGTAATCGCAAGAGAAGCTCGCACACTGAGGAACAGGGTTGTCATGATTTATGATCTGGTGCTGGGCGTGTGGCTACCACGGACACCAAGGAAGAAAGGGACAAGGAAGAAAGTTACTGGGGCCAACTGACGGTGGCTTTGTCTGGGCTTATTTTTGAGCGTCGCATCTCCAGGCAGGATGTTTTAGATTGAGGTTAGTTTACAATGCCGTCTCCACACCGGCTGTCTCCTGTAGACAGAATCATTTCTCCAAGTGACACTATTCACATCCCGGCTGAGCGGCCTGGCGGTTTGACCTCCGCTTACCAGTTTAGAGGAAACTGCTGAATCCTCTCTATTTACCAGCTCTTCTGCTCAAAATATGTGAGTATTTGGAAAGGAAATAAAGCAGATCGGTCTGAGGCTTCAGGAGGATGTTGAAGGTATGAAGGAGGGAAGTCCTTCATTAACAAAGGAAATCTTTCCTTTTTTTAGCTTTGATTTTTTAAAATATTTCCTTTATTTTATTATATTTTTTTCAGTGATCCAAGATTCATTGTTTATGCCCCACACCCAGTGCTCCATGCAGTGCCGGCTGGGGGTTTGTTAGTGAGCCCAGGGACCGGTGGGTTTGCCCCTGGGAACGCCCGTGAACTCTCTGTCCCCGAGGGGTGCTGGCGGGGGCGAGCCCATTGCAGGGAGCCTCCAGCAAAGCTCTACTGACTGATTATTACTCAGGGAGGCAACAGAGGCTTCTTTCCCTGGAGTCCATTGCAGAGACACCTGTACAGGCCACTGTTGCTGCAATTTCTAATTCTAAAAAAATAAATAAATAAATAAGGCCAGAAAGATTTTTCAACCCAAGACAAAGTTAGGTGGTGGTTTATGAGAGGTAGAGTTTTTAATGACATCACGTTGTTCTTATAAATAAAACCTCTGGTAAGTTTAAAATAGTATATGTGTCTATTTGCTTATGTGGGGAAAACAAGAACTTTCACTGGCTCCCAGGCTTCGCCATCTCTCAGCTGTACTTGGGCAGCACGGATTTAAGGGAGAATACCCTGGCAGGAGCTCTAATCCCAAGGGCAAGTGAGGTGTGGCAGAAAAGGTCATTGTACACCAAGATCTATTTCGCCCTTTGTCCTTTTAATAATAGAACCCCTCCTCTGAGTTTGGCTGGGCACACGGCCTCCCCAGGAGAAGTGACAGTTCCCAGCTCTTGTGCCTGGAGGTGTGACTATGGCTACATTTTGACCAATGGGCTGTGGGCAGACTGATTTGTGCAAGTTACAGATTATTTTCACAAGGAAATTCTTTGCACTCCACATCCTCCTCTCCTGGCTAGGTCCGGGCTGGAATGCAGATGTGACAGAACGAGTCAAGGTCAACCCCGCGGTCAGGCAGTGTTAGCAGCCGGGCGGCAGGCAGTGAGAAAGTCACTGTGCAGGCCAGAGAGCTGCTAATCCACGGGATTAGGTGGCAAAATACTTGGCAAGTCAGTTGCCTTCAATAACTCAGAAGGTGAACCAGGTACCTAAGGAGCCTGTAGTTCTAGGAAAAGGGATTTTTCAAATGGGTAAGGCCGTTCCTTGATGCCTTCACAAAGCTCTATAAGGGGAGACATCAAGTTGGGTATGTTTGCAAGCAGAGAGCGAGGGGACAGCTCTGCTAAGGGGACACCTGTGCTGTGGGGAGAGCTGCCCAGGACAGATGTTTTCTGTCACTCAGAATCTCGCCCCGCAGCTCCTGGTTGACATCCCCTCGGGGGGGGGGGGCGTGAGTTGGGGTGCTGTCCTCTCTTCCAGATGGCCATTCTGACCCAGATTCCCAGCTGCCCTGAGGTTGTCATGATAGCAATAGTTGTAGACAATGACCATTTATGGAACACCCATTTTGCAGTGGATTTATTTTAAGTGATTTGCATGCATGTTCTCAGTCTTCACAAACCCGACAAGGCGGGTGTTCACATGGCCACGTTCTACACTAGGAGACGGTGCCCAAGACTGTACTGGAGAGAGCTTTCTCACCAACATTCTCACCCTGGGTCCCCATCATTGGGGGCCAGTACAGTCCCCTGAAAGGAAATGAGCTGGCAGATCCTGACGCGACACTGGCATTGACTTGTATTTGCTGCGGGAAACTAGTGATGTCAGAAGTGGAGGTCCATGCATCTCGGGCGGGGGTGGGGTGGGATGGCTCATCAGAATGCAGGAAGGCAGAGCCAGAATGTTCGTCTGTATTTATTTTTGCCTCATCCTCTAACCACTTCTCTTGTGTGCATGCTTTCTAACCTGCACACCATAATCAGCACAGTAATAAATATATTTAATTCACAAGTAGATATACAGTATGGAAGTGCTTACAAGGCATTTGCAAATGGTGGGGTGCTTGAGCTAAGCAGCCTGGACACCACTGCTATCCACTGCTGCTCCACCTACCCCCACCCCCCCACAGTGCTCCCATGCCCAAGGTGGCCGAGGAGGAGTGGATGGATGAGGGATGACGAGGGATGAGCATTCTGTGGCAACACTGCTTAGTGCTGGGGCCAGAGCGCGTGGCTGAGCCTGACAGCCTGAGGACTGGGAAAGTGCACAGTGTCGACCCACCCCAGGCAGCGCTCACTTCCCACGGCCGATTACAAATCCATGCAAAGCCCACGGAAGGTGCAAACCATTCCTCAATGCTCTCCTGGGCTGTTTCTCTGTGCAACGTGCGCCCACCTGGGGCTCCTTCTCACTCCTTCTGTCTGTCTCCCAGAAGTTTGCAGCCCTAGCTTCATGCTCTCCTGTGCAGACAAGTGAGCAAATCCCATTTATGGACCCAGAATTTTCCAATGAGAGTACCAGTCAGGCCAGCATCCTTCTTGCTCCTACTGATCCCCTCGTTGCTAAGTCCCTGTGTTGTGTGTAACAGCGGTGATGGGTCCTCTGCTCCCAGGTTAGGGCCTGAATTATGTTCTCCCTAATTCATATGCTGAAGTCCTAACCCCCAGTATCTCAGAATGTGGCCCTCCTTGGAGCTGAGGTCTTTACAGAGGTCTTCAAGTTAAAGTGAGATCATGGGTCCTGATCCTACGCGACCGGTGTCCTTATAAGAAGGGCAACATTTGGAGACTGACACGCATTTGGGGAGAAGGTTATGGGACTAAGCAGGTGGGGACCTAGAAAAGCCAAGGAGCACCACAGGTCACCAGCACATCAGCAGGGGCTGTTGGAGAGGAGAGGCCTGGGATGGATTTCCCTCGCTGCTCTCAGAAGGAGCCAGCCCTTCATCTTGGCCTTTGCCTTCCAGAACTGGGAGACAGTGGGTTCCACTGTGGACCTGCTTCAGTTCATGGTGCTTGGTTACAGCAGCCTGGACCAACAGCTCCGCTCTGCTCTCTGTGGAGTCCCCGGCTTGTCGGGCTCAGTCCCCTTGTGGTCAGGGAGTTAGGGCTGCTGTCTGCCCGTCGGTAGAGGGCATCCAGGGCTTCCCCTGCTGCTCAGGGAGGCCTGGGAGGGCCCAGGTCCTGGACTTGGCCCCAGGTGGAGTCCATGGAGACACGGGGTTCCAGGCTCTGGTCTCGCCTTCTTCCCCCAGAACCTCCTGCACTCCATTCCTGCCTCATTGCCATGAGGGTTTCCTGTCTCCTTCCTCCAGACCCGGGCTTACTCTCCCCAAGCGGGAAAACTGGCCACAGAAGGGTTTGGTGTCTTATCTGCTAGTAACTGGCCTGATCACAGAAAAACTGACTTGCCCCTGGGACACAGCCGACAGGGAGCTGCTCCCAGATCCAGTGTGAGGACTGCGTTGTACCCTCGTCATGACGGTTTTTTCAGGAAGAGTCACACAAAAGTACAAATACTAAATTCTACCACGTCATTCATTAAGAAGGGTAGAAAATCACATAATAAAGGTGACCTCCGAAATTGCGGATTTGGGATCCCTATCCCGCCTGCTTGGGCTGCCCTCAGCCTCTCTGGGCATCTCTTCAGGGAGAGCTGCCACCCCTTCTCTGGGCAGGATCAACGAACGTGGCCGCAGAACCTTCCAGACTCACGATCCTCTTGTTTTTCCTCATGGGCTCTGTTCCTAAGTTCTCTGGGGCTTTCATTGTCTCTGCTCCGAATCCTCGCTCTTCTCCAGAACTGGAGATGGAGGTCCTCGGAGGAAGGTCTCCACCATCATACTTGTTGCGTCTCTGTGAGGCAGTGGGAGCAGTGGGCAGAGATGCACGGCCACGCATGAATTCCACAAGGGCCCGTCTCCCACCGACGGTGGGCCCTCGAGCAGCAACTTCAGCCACTTGTGCCGAGGTGCTCACCTTGTCCCCTGGGACGGCACTGGTGCCCACTCATGGGGCTGTTGTGACAGTTAATGAGTTAGGTCTCATAACAGGGGTTTAGTAAATGTTACTGTTCTCCGACAGCCCATCCCTGGGGCCCAGCTGTCCTAGCAGATCTGCTTAGTAAACATTTGCTGTTTGAATAAATGCGTCCTTCCTGCTGTTCTTTCCTGGTGCCCAACTTCAAGTTAAAAGCTTGGTCCTTGCCAGGTATTTCAGTCTGGGTCCAATCAGGAGACAGAAACCACACAGTAATTGGAGCAAGGGAAGTTGAAGATGAGGGATGTCAAGCAGGATGGAACGGTAGCTGACCTCCTCCCGCAGCGTCCCTCCCGCCCTCTACCAGCCACGATTCACCTCGCACTCACGGCAGAGAAGTGCGGAGTCCTGCCGTGGGTCACCACGCAGGTGCTGAGGGTGAATCTGGACCCACCAAGAGGTAAATCAACAGCTGGCACGGGGGTAAAGATGGTGGTGTTTATCCACCTGTTGAAATTACACGAAGAAAATTAAAGTCATCTTTGAGAAGACTATTTGATTCCTTGAAAAAAATCTTCGTGATACATTAAGTGAAAAAAAAGCAAATTACAAAAGCAGATAGTACAATGGAACCCTAATTTTATAAAACTGAGAAAGGAAAAGAGAAAAGCTCTTCATTTCCCAGAAAAAGATTCCTGGACTTCTTTTCCTTCCTCCCACTGCTTATCAACCCCCCTCAGACCCTTCCCCATTATCTGCTTAGATTGATAAAGCAAGAAACAGGTGAGCCAGGGATGGCCACCTTGCATATTGGAGAACGGACGGTTTTAATTCCTTTTCTGTCAACTGCCTCATCCCTCACCCAGGAGGAGTTGGGAAGAGGTTGCAGGGAAATTACCACTGAGCTGTGTCAAATCGCAACCAACAAATACTCATGGGCACTTTCCCCATCCTTTGTGCTCTCAAAAGCCCCCCAGTGATCCTGGACTGGTTTCTCTGGAGACCCAAAAGGACCAGAGAGGCTTTGTCCACTAGCTTCAGGAAGGGCATGAGAAGGATTCTACTTCCTACGCAGATCAGTGTGCATGCGGGTTCTTGTGGGGAAAAGCAGCCTGTGGTCAACCATGCTTTTTGGACCCTGTGTAAGGGGCTTCCTTGCTGCCCCGCTCCTCAGAGTCTCTGCACTCTGGGAATCTCTCTGAGGCCTGCAGTATGTCCCAGCTTTTATTTTAATTCATGTGTTTGTTTTGCAGAACAGAGTTTGGAATATGCTACAGCTGAAAAATAGGAAAAACGATACACTCATTTTTAAAACTTTCGATGTTAAAATGCGTTTGATCTCATAGCATCTTAAACTAGTGGTTGATTTGTTACAAAGTGCTCACAAAAACAGCACCACGTGTACGTACACACACACACATCTACGCACATGTGCTCACGCACACACACACGCGTCCGTGTACACAGATGTGATAATGCACACACATGACACGCATGTACACACGTGCTAGCACTGGAGGACTCTGTGCTGTCGTGGCAGCAGCTCTCGCCTTCTGGGTGAGATTCTGGATGGCTGAATCCATCTGTGTGGTTCTCTCCACCATTTCTGTGGTTACTGTTCCTTTGCTATTAAGGCAAGAATAACTGAATGCCTTCTAGCGTGTTTTCTCTGTGGCATTTCCAGCCATCTGCTGGGCGCCACTCTGAAGGAGAGCTCCCCGTGCCCCATCAAGGTGACTACCCCTTGCTGCCTCCCACATCCAATTTCTTGATGAGGCAGTGTCAACGCAAATGTCAATGGGGAAGTTCCTCTGACCCACTAATGGGCTGTGTCCTGATTCAGCAGGACCCACTTTCCTTTCAAGGGTCACTCTGCTGTTTTCTCAGCGGGTGAAGCCCTGACCCTCTCTGACAATGATTACTTCATGTCAAAAGGGTGCCACGCTGAGCTGTCTAAATCTGATGGGAAAAGATAGAGCAGCCCCCATCAAACTGGGCTGTGAGGCTCCAGTGGGGGGTTAAGTTTCTGGAATGTTCTCTGGAAAGACAGAACAGCCTTTCCTGTGTGCCTTCCTGCTGCCTAAAGAGGGTCTGACCAGCTGCAGCGTCCCTCTGTGGGAGCCGAGGCCTTCAGATCATGGCACTGTCTTGGCGCCTGGGTCCGTGCTCTGAAAATGGGACAAGAAAGACGGCCTGGGGCTGCCAGCTGACCATCTTAAGCGCAAATAACCTAGATCTCCTGGAATTTGTTCAAAGAGGAAGTGGAGAGTGCTCTCTAGTCTAAGGAGAAACAATTTCTGACCTATTTAAATCCCCAGGGGTGCTGCCGAGTTCCCACGGGGTGGCCAACGCCATCACTGGCCACCTCCCTCCATTTCCCTGGCTGTTGCTCACAGGGAGCAGACAGTGTGCTCTGGGCTGCACTGGGCGTGCTTGGAAGGAGTACTTTGTGCCTGAGACAGACGGAGAGTGACAGAGGGCAGCTCGCAGCTGGGGCTCCCACCACGAAGGGGCCCTGGGGAAGATCACCAGGATGGGAGGGCCTGGTTCCAGGTGACGTGTCCTCGGGCAGAAGCTGGATGAGCTTCAGGGTATAACTTCCAAGCTCAAAAGCAGCAGCAACAATCAACTCTGTGACTTCTCTTGCTTTGTTCTGCTTACGCGCCCGGAGGCGGCAACAAGGTCACCTGCTTCCCGGTGGTACCCAAACCCACTCTCCTGCGTGCTTCGTGTTTATACACACAAGTGTAGAATGAAGGTGGCAGGTCCAGCAATGGCGTGTGCTTTTCTAAGGCTTGCTGTGTGTCCAGAAGTGCTTTCAATGGATAATTACACGTAAGCCATCCTTCCAACACTCATTTGCACCCCCATGTGCTAGCAAGGTTCCAGGTGCTGCAATATAACAGCGCACAAAAGAGGCAGAGTCCTACAGAGAAACAGAGTGCAATTCGTCCGCACAATCGGATATCATTCAGCCTTAAAGAAGAAGGGGACCCCGTTACCTGCCACCACATGGATGGACGCTGGGGACAGTAAGCTAAGAGAAACAAGCCAGGCACAGAAGGACAGACGCAGTGGGATCCCGCTTACACGCAGTACTGAGAGTCGTCACGTTCACAGAGACAGGAAGGAGAACAGGCTGCCAGGGGCTTGGAGAGCAGGGCGGGGTGGGGGGGGGAGTTAGTGTTCGTGGGGCAGAGTTTCAGTCTGGGAAGATGAAGAAGTTCTGGAGATGGGTGGTAGGGACAGGGGCAAAATAATGTAAATGTAGTTAATGCCCCGGAACTTCAAAATAGTTAAAATGGTGAATTTTATGTTACTTATATTTTAACAAAATTTTTGTTTCTATTTTTTTGAAGATTTTACTTATTTACTTGGGAGAGACAGAGAGAGCATGCGTGAGCAGAGAGAGGGAGAAGCAGGCTCCCTGCTGAGCAAGGAGCCCGATGTGGGGCTTGATCCTAGGACCCTGGGATCATGATCTGAGCTGAAGGCAACTGCTTAACAACTGAGCCACCCAGGCATCCCTAATTTTCATTTCTTTTAAAATCAGAAGAAACACAGGATGCCTGGGTGGCTCAGTCAGCTAAGCATCTGCCTTTGGCTCAGGTCATGATCTCGGGGTCCTGGGATCAAGTCCCGCATCGGGCTCTCTGCTCAGCGGGGAGCCTGCTTCTCCACCTGCCCGGGCTCCCCCTGCTTGTGCTCTCTCTCTCTGACAAATAAATAAAATCTTTTTCTTTTTAATTATTATTTGCCCCAGGGGTAAATAAATAAAATCTTAAAAAAAATAAAATCAGAAGAAACAAATGAACTTATAGATTGAAAAAAAAAGTCATATACGTTATTAATGTATTCATCTTTGTACCAACGCAGTCATAAACTATAATTTTTATCTGAATTCTGGAAGAGCCCATGAAGGTCATCACGAGGTCCTGCCATCTGCTCTGCTCAGTGCGGATCCCCAGGGCCCTGACCCAGGGTTTGCACCCAGTGGGCACTGAGCGAAGAGGAACCGGACAGCTATAAGGAAGATAAAATGCATTGTGACAGTGATGCTCCTGGGAAGTTTTGTGGAACTCATCCCTCTAACAGAACCTGAAAGATGCGGGGCAGATCAGGCTTAAAAAAAGTAAGGAGCAAAGAGAGGTGGAAGAGAGAGCTGCCGAAGAAGAGAAAGGGCCCCTGGCTCTTTCTGGGACTCTGTGAGCCTGCCCCAGGGGGAAGCAGGGAGTGGGAGCCCTAGCTGTGAGCTCTGTTCCTGGGGGGAAAGCACAAAGCAAGCAATGGAGGGTCCTGGCCTTTGGCTCATTTAAAGACAATTGAAATAAGAAAGCAAGCTGACAGTACAGTTTGCTGGCACCCGGCAGGAGAGCCCTCCTCCGCCTGATCTGAGCTTGCCGCAGGGGAGCAGGGCTCTAAGTACCCCCCTCTCCCCTCCCCCGCAGAGCCTCTGGGGGGCCTGGCCCAGGGGCTCCCTGCCTCTTTTAAGTCACCCCAGTTGAGCCTTCATGGGATAAGCAGTGGGAGGAGAGACCCTGCACACAGGACCTGCTCCAGAAAGATGCACAAAAGCACATTCTATTTATGTGTTAGAAACGGAGGGCAGCCTCAGGAGTCTTGAAAGGCATGTGCCCGGCCTCTGCCTCCATCAGGCCCCCCAGGAGGGTGGGTGCGGGCAAACCTCCCTGCTCGGAGTGGCACACAGGGCTGGGGGCAGGGCCTCTCGGGGGGCAGGGGAGGCCCTGGCAGCTGCGGGCAGGGCCACGTTGTCACGCTCCCAGATGCTGCTCCTGTGACAAGCCTGGGGGAGAAAGGGGGCTGCATTTTCAAGCCAGTGTTCGATGTTCGAGTGCAACCTGGTGCTTTGTGTGCTGCTATTAAATGTTATTATGTGATGGCACGTGGTGATTAGCCGAGCCACGTCCCTCGCTGGGAACCTCCTCCTCCTCCTGCTCGCAACCCCCACAAAGCCCTGGAAGTCGGTTGGGATCAGAGCGGGGGCACAGCAGCCGGTTCCGGAGAAGCTTTACCCCCATGCGGCTGCTGTGAATCAGTGCACACCTGCAAGCCGAATGGTCTGCTGCCGCCGCAATGTCCTCACTCACTCCGCCAGAGCAGGGGGCGGGGAGCGTGACACCATTCCTTTAACACCCTGTAAAACAGCCCGAGACCCCATTTACACTCTCCCATCCCCACTCATTCCAAAGGCCGCTTTCTTCTAGAATAATTGGGGATTGTCTCACTTCTGCTGTAGCGACGGCCACGCTGCAGCTGGCTTTCCCAACGCCCCTGGGCACAGAGCTACCAGCCAGGGATTCTGCCCGCTTCCTTTGTCCCCTGCGGCACATCAGCGTGGGGTGTCTCCCTGACAGCTTGGGACAGCGGAGGTGAACTCAGTGCAGAGCCAACAGGTGGCTGTTCCTGTGCTAAGGGGACCCCTGCCAGTCCTTCCAGAGGCCATCGTTTTATTGGGGTGCTGCCCAACCCCCCTTCATTCCAGAGCTCCCCATCTCTGTCTCTCCAATCATCCAGGGAAATTCTGCTTTTATTGCTTGCATAGCTCTTGCTTTTTTATGATGAGCTTTGAATCCCGCTTTGGCTAGATCCCTTTTATCTGGGTGATGCCTTTTGAGGGAAGGAGCAGAAAGCCCAGACGGGATTTTTCCACCTCCCCACAGCTCTGCCCCTCCCAACACAGCATTGATTAGGACCTGCCTGTGGGTGCCATCCTGAAACAGATGCTAGGGTCCAGGGAGGGAGGTGACGTCCCACGTCCTGGAGCCTCCCTGACTTTGTGGTCCATCAGGGTGGTTTGTCAAGTCGCTGGATGAGGTTATTCTCCTTGGGGAGCAAGGCTGTTTCGTGAAGCATCCTTTCTCATCACTGCTCAGAAGGATGGTTCTTCCATGGAAAAGTTCTGCACTGAGATCATCTTTGGTCTTGGATCCAGCTGTCAGATCTGGACAGGGAAGCTTTCCCTAGTCATTGGTGGCTCTTCTCCATGTTCAGATGGAGGTCACATCTGGCTTAGAAAACCGAGAACCCCAAGGAGATCATCGTTGGATCTGTAAAGACCAGGGTCCATGTGTCCTTCCACATCCTGGCCGAAGTCTGAGGGCGGAGCAGAGCCTCAGGGGCTCTGAGTGAGTCTGAGTCAGAGAGGACAGCCCAGGACACGGGCTTCTGGAGGGGGTTGGTCTCATGTGCACACATGCAGGGGCGTGCATGCACTCATACAGACACACTTGTGCACATACACACACACACACACACACACACGTGTGGATGTGTACAAATGCTTATATTCACACAAACATGTGCATGCCCATGTACGCATCACAAGCCCAGCCTTAGTGGCTTTGCTGTGGTCACAGTCCACACATAGATCAGGGGCTCAGGGATCTGTGTGCAGACCAGGTTAGCTTCGGAAAGAAGAGTTCTTTCTTTTTTTTAAGATTTTATTTTATTTATTTGACACAGAGAGACACATAGAGAGAGGGAACACAAGCAGGGGGAGCAGGAGAGGGAGAAGCAGGCTCTCCACTGAGCAGGGAGCCCGATGCAGGGCTTGATCCCAGGACCCTGGGATCCTGACCTGAGCCAAAGGCAGACGCTTAACGACTGAGCCACCCAGGCACCCAAAAAGAGTTCCTGAAGTGTATTCTGTCCAAGTCAGTAGGTGGTGGATGACACTGGTTACAATAGAGGTAGCCCCCGCCCCCCAATCAGGCTTGGGAGGACAGACAGGCTTTCAGGGGACAGAAAGATGATGAGGTCTGGAGGGGTCAGGGAAGCAGAAGGATCTGAGCTGGCTCTTCACAGATGGGTAGGAGCTGAATACATGGAAGGACATGGGACATTTAAGATGAAGGAAGCCATGTAAATGAAGGTTGAGGGCATTGGTATGTCTGGTGAGAGCAGGCTGGTGGGACCAGAATGGCAGGTGGTTCGGGGGAACAGCCGTGGAAACAAGGCTGGGCGGATAGGGTAGGTCAGACAAGGGGGCTCGAAACTCTGCACGGTGGGGTGGACATTAGAAGCCATTGATGTTTCTTGAAAAGAACAAGAAGGAAAGGAATAGATATTGACGTGCACTTCCTAGTCAGCGGATTCTATGCCAGGTGCTTCATGTTGATTTAACCTTCACCATAATCCTGCAAGGCAAGGCATTATTATTCTTCGTTTTACAAATGAGGCAGCTGAGGCTTAGGGAGATGGGATCACCAACTCCGGCTGGTGCAACGTGTGACTGATATGGCCATTTCCAAACTCACTTCTCCCCTGTTCCAAAGCTCCGGTTTGCTCCCTGCATCACACCGCCTCCCAAGAAGAGCAATGGAGCTAAAATTAATTTAAGGAAAGATTCATCTAACTGCAGTCAAGTCACAGACAGATTGGAGGCTGGGTCAGGGGACTTTCTATTGAAATAAACAAGAGTGAGATGAATGCACGAGATGAGCCCAGAACAACTTGTCACACTGGCGAGTGAGAGAACTGTCAGAGTGGGTGCAGGATCCAAAGTGGTTCCTACTGGCCAGAGACAAGGCCATTCAAACATCAATTAGGGCAATAACTACAAGGGATTGACTACAAGGGATTAAAATACATCAAATATGAGAGTGCTACAAGAGAGGGCTCATTGGCCAAGTCGACGTAAGGGAGACATTTCATTCTTTGGGAAATGTGTGTAAGAAGGGAAGTCTCAAGTGTTCCTTCTTTTTTTTTTCCTCCCCCCCCACCCCCCGTGCAGTTTCTCCTCTTAGAAGTATCCTAGCTAATAATGAAGCAGCAGCTTGAGAATTTGGGCAGCGTCGTGTGCCGAACGAACGGCCGGCTCTGGCACCAGCACCTTCCCGAGTCACAGTAAGAGCTGACCAGGTGGGTACCGAGCCTCCTCCTGGAAAGACCAGCACTGCTTTGGGTGTTTCTTGCCCAAACCAGTCGTACCTGAATTGGATTATGTCTCTTGATCTAAACATGAACTAGTGGGAAATTCAAAGGACAGAGAAACATATTAAGTGACATCTTGGGGATGCAACCAGCAAAATCCAGACCATGAGCTCGCTGACTGGAAATTTGGTCATAATCAGAAATTTATCTCACTTCTAAAAGGAATGATAATGGTTTTGTGGGCTTGTGCTAAAAAGCTCTGATCTTTTCAAGAAAGCTTCTGAAGTATTTACAGATGAGATGAGATGATGTCAGAGCTGGGAGTTGGGGAAGTGGGCAGGGGGACTTAGGGATGAAACAAGGCTGGCTATGAATTGGAAATCATTGAATTTAGGAGATAGGAGGGCATGGAATTGTCTTCTCTGCACTGGCATATGTTTAAAATGTGCTTCCGATGGGTGACAGTTTTGATACTTTCTGGTATCAAAACTGTCTGGAGGTGTGTGTGGCGAGGAGGTTTTAGAAGGGATGGGAAATGACCCAGAGCTGGCTCTGGAGTGCCAGGGGGAGGGAGAAGCATGGTTGGGTCTAAGCCTCTAACCGCCCCCCCCCCGGGGTGCCCCCGGCAGTGGACCTGGTCCAATCCAGGCTCCTGACTGCACACGAGCTCCTCTGTCTGGGGGGAGCTGAGAACTGCGCCCAGCCTAGCTGGGCCGACTATCTGCCCATTGTTTAGGACCTGCTGCGGTCCCAGCTCTGAGGTCACCTCCCCTGTGACATCTCCTGATGGCAGCCATGCCCTCTCCCAGGCTCCCCAGCTCCCCATGCAGACTTGCCTGGGTGACACTCACTTGCACTTTGGTAGGTTGTGTTCGGTCCCTTGTCCCCACTGCCAGGCGTCCCCCTGAGGCAGGGCCCACGAGGGAGCCCAGAGCCACCCACGTGGGAGGCATTTAAAACCTGCCTGTTGGTTACAACCCCGGTGGCCTCTTCGTTCCCCTGGCAGGCAAGATGAGGCAGGCATTGACCACAAACAGAAAGCAGAGCGGGGAGACTGGACAAGAAGGCTCACCCTGGCCCTTCATGGGGTCTGACACTAGCCAGGAGATGCTCAGCCAGAATCCAGACCCTCAGCTCTTTCCACGGCCCCCATAAGCAGCTGCCTCTGAATTCGTCCCTCCAAGTTAGGTGCACTGAGGACCTAGGAGCAAAATGATCCTGAAGGTGCTTCCCCTCAGGTCATGCTCAGAGTCCAGGTACCCCACGTGCCCCACACTCTACTCTGGGAGGTCAGAACTTGCCATTTCAGGCAGCCTTGCCCTGGGAATGTGGGGAGAAGGTCCCGCGATGGAGAGAACCTGGGGAGAAGGCCCGGCGGCGGAGATAACTTAGGTTCACCCAGCGCACCCTGGAGGGGAGCCTGAGGAAGAAGGTCTGGGGGCCACATCCCAGGCTCTGCTCAGATTGCTGGGGGCCAGGCAGACTGGGCCGCCGCCTTCTGCCAGCGCTGCTGAGACCCCGTGGGCTCCCACAGAGGGCCGAGGTCTTGGACCCGTTCCAGGCCGAGTAATTACATTCTGCCTGTTAAACTCCTTCTGCAGTCACAAGATACTGTTGTCATCGCGGTTGCTTTTTCAGATCATCTTTCAGAGTGACGTCTGTGGACTGTGCTACTAGAAGCTGTCTCAGGAGGTGGAGACACAGAGCAGAATGGGGGCCTTGCTTCCGGAGCTCCTGTCCCTGTCCCCACTGCTGGGGCTGGGACCCATCGGGGACCAATGTTGGTGCTGGGGTGAGGAGCTGTCAGGGGCCTTCCTGTCTGCTTGTCCTGTTCAGCTCACAAAGGAGCCGAGCAAGGGGCCTGTGGTCATGAGCAGCACACACCCCACGTGGGTCCACCTGGGCCGCAGCCCTCCGGGTCCAGCCTGGCTCTGCAGGGGGTGCCATGCGGGGGGATCTACTGCTGCCACGTCTCCTGATGTTAACATGATGCAATTTAGAGTCTTGGAATTGTTTTGGTCTGTGAAATCAGGTCGCCTAACTCCAGGTGGCCCAACCAGGTTCCCTGGGTTTGTGGCAGGCAAGTGGGGGTAGAAGGAGCAGAGCAGGGCCCTCTCGCAGGCACTGCACCCCCAACCCCTGGGTCAGAAGGACCTAGAGAGTACCCAGCCCAACCCTGCTCAGACATCCCGGAGCCCCAGAACCCTTCTTGAAACCTGTGTGTAGCAGAGAGCAAAGTGAGGCTGCCTGATTCATTCTCCTGCCCCCCTGCCCTCCTTCCAACCCTTCAGGGCTTTAAACTCATGCCTGGTGCAGGTCAGAGGGGCTTCTGGGCAGTGGTGTGATGAGGAAGAATCTTGGGGCCCCCAGAGCATGGCCTGAACCCACTGTCCAAGTCCGACCTCCTCACTGTGCACGTGGGAAACCGAGGCTTGAGATCACACACCTGTGATGGGCAGAAGCAGGACCGGAACTCCCTCAGCTCCTCATGACCTGACCAATGTTCTCCTACAGCACAGCCACACCCCCTTCTGTCTCCTCTGGCACACACGGGTGCCTGTCCCCTGCAGCAGTGCCCACTGTCTCGGGCTGGGCACCCCTGTGTGGCTGTGCCATCGTGGGCATGAGGGCCTGGAGTCCAGGAGAGCTCGAGCCTCACATCTGGCTCAGTGATGGCACACCCACCAGGAGCAAGACAGCATCCGAATGCCCACACTCGAGGAAATCAGCAGGAGGAGCTGGCTCGGCTGGAGCAAGACTCCTGAATGTCCGCGGATCCCTGCAGGCAGTGTGGTCGGCATCTGGAAATAGGGACAGCTGCTTCCTGCTGACCCAGCGAGGCCTGGGGGCAGGAGGCCTGGCCATTCATTCTCCTGGAAGGCATCCTATCAGTGCTCCCCGAAATACCACCATCTAGAGGTCCCTCGGTTTCCCGGAAGACTGGAAAATCTGCCACGAGAATGGTGATGGTAGCAAGTACTTCCTAGGCCCTGGGGGAGAAGCACATGGGTGTCCCACGGAAGAATGAAGTGGGGGGATAGGAGGAGTCCCCTAAATCCCCCAGTTAGCAATAGGGAGGCATCAGTGATTGCCTGGTACGAAGGGAGGGTTTGAGAAGGTCCCCAAGGTGCTCTTCCTGTCTGGGAGCCCTGCACAGAATCCCGAGTAACCGTTACGGCTTCAGGCTCAGCGTCCTCCTCCTGAGTGTCCGACGCCGGCTCTCAAGTGCTCCTGGGGGTTGAAACGAGCAAGGTAGGAGCGAAGGCTCGGGAGACAGGTGGTGGGTCGGACATACCAGCCGTGAGCTTGGACCACTTCACTTCTCTGAACCTCAGTGTCCTCATCTATAAGGTGGGACACATGCAGAGCCCACGTCACTGGGCTCCCTGGAGCCTGAAACGAAGTCATCAGCGGAGGAAAGCAGAGTGCGGTGCCCAGCAAATGTTAGCTTTCTCCTCCTGTCTTGAACATGACCGATCGATCGCTAGTTTCCTCTGTGATGAGTGATGGGGCCCAGGGACTTAGGAGAAGCGGGTGGCAGGACCCATGGGATGCAGAGAGAGCGAGCAGGGGGCCAGGGCGTGGGAGCAAGAAGTTTCCGCGGGGTTTCCCCTTGGTGACCCCCCTTTCCCTGCCTGGTGGGCGGCAAGGAAGTCTGCTGGGGTGCCTCAGTAGGAGAGCTCTCTGGGTGACGGGCCTCGTGAGCTCTAACTGTGGTCCCTCCGGTGGCCACAGCGATGGCTCTCTCCTGTTCCCCCACTCTGTGACATAACTCGCCCAGCCGAGGCCATAGGCTGTGGAACCCTCATGTCCTGCTTGGAACCCCAGCCCCCACACGTGCTCCTCCCTCAAACGGGCTGTCAGGATCCCTCCCTCTGCGGGCTTTATAATGGCTGGGAAGGTGGATCCTTGCATCACTCATGCCTCACGGAGGCACCTCCCCTCAGACCGACAGCCAGCACCGCTCAGGGGGCTAAAGGGGAACTTGCCTGCGGGGTCCTGATTCCCCCAGGGACACCACTTACCAGCAGGAAATAATCCCAGCCTGACGGGTCGGGAAGGCCCAGAACCATGAGCCTCTGCACTTGTTTTAGTTTGAGTGATTTTAACGGGACCTGTTGGAAACCATCCACCTCATGTGTGTGAGGTACCTACACCACTTCTCGTGTGTGGTGAGACCCGTCTGCCGTCATTCTGTGAGGGATGTGTGGTGGGACCCGTCCATTGTCGTTCCCTGAGGGAAGTGTGGTGAGACCCGTCCGCCCTCGTTCCATGAGGGAAGTCTGGCTGGCCAGTCTGCCGGGAGGGCCTGCTCCTAGCTTTCTCGTGCCTGCAACCCCTAGACCAAATTCCTCTGCTGTGTGCAATTTCTTAAAGTCAGCCGATTTGCAAGCAAGTGACGATGAGTGGAGGGGGACTAGGGCTAAGGCTCAGACGGGTGGACAATAAGGGGCACTCCATTTTCTTATGGCCCCTGGCAGAGGTCACGGTAGCATCCTAGCCAGGAAACACTTCAGCCCCAGAATATTCCGTGCTTTCTGGCAGCTGCACACACGTAGGAGCCAGTTTGGCACACACGGCTGAATGCTCAGAGCATCTTGGTAGACTTCCATACCCCGGTTAGCTGGTCACTGTCAAACCCTTCCCTGTCCCTGGAGAAGGTGTCCTCGCTCAGAACCTGCGGTTCCTGTGGGGCAAATCAGCACAAACCAGGCTGCGCCTAGCTGTCTTCCTTTTCCTGGCAAGCAGCCCCCGCAGCTTCTAAAAGCCTCTTCTGGCTTCGGTGATCTCACATGCCCCCTGCCTACCAGGGAAATTAGCCATGGAACCTTCTGGAATGATAAATTCCAGAACTCTGGCTTAGTCACTGGGATGCACAAATGAATGTCTATTCTGTTTATAACCACCACATCCTGGTAAATCCTTTCTTCATGCTCCAGATCCCTCATGGTCTGGAGAAAGTTCTTCCAAAACAGCAAAAACTTTGGGGCTATAGTCAGTGACCTTTTCCTCTCCGTTTCTCTTTAGTGATGTGGTAGAGGGGTTGGTGTCTATCCTTCACTTCTCATGGGCCATTAGTGGGAGGAGATGTTCCATTATCTGAGTTCTAATGAGCTCAGTAACTGGAGAAGGGCCTGTGGGGGTGATTTAATTTGAAACTCAATGGTCCAGTTTTTCTAGCCAGTTTTGTCCTGGACCCCAGAGCCCTCAGAGTGGGGGTGTCCTGTCACAGTTAGATCCAGCACCTGCAGTGGTTTTGAGGGGGCCCCGAGGCAGGGAGGGAAGAGGAAGGGAGGAGGGAGGAGAAAAAGGAGGAGGGAGGAGGGAGGGAGGGAGGGAGGAGAGAAGCCGAGCTCAAAGGAAGTACTGCCTGTTGTTTTTGCTAATAGAAATGGCCCTTAAAATTATCCAGGCCTAGACAACGGTTCCTGCGTGCTCTGTGGTTTATAGTTTTGGGGACCTAATCATACTCCTCCAGCTTTTATAGTTGATTCAAAATGTTCCAGAGAAAAAGATGTGGCTTGCCTGTGGGCAGCCTGATGGCCTACTTCCATGTGCTAATGGGATGGTTCCTATCTGCTGGTCTAGAGCCCAAATGGCCATGGGCTACAGGTGGCATTCTGGGGACAAACCTTATTAAAAAAAAAAAAAAGAATGGGTCTGATTTTTATGTCTCTCACCAAACCTGTTGTGTATTTGCCCATCAGTATATTCCTCATTAATTCATGCATTCGCTCACATTCCTGATCTCCAGGGAACAGCCCTCTCCTGAAAGCACTCCCCTTGCCTTCACCACTTCCCTGGCTTCCATCTTTGATTATCCTTTGTCCTCGCTCCTCTTTTCCTCCATCGGTGTTAAAGTGGGAGAGTTGGACCTTCTCTTTCCTAGGGCCGGTGTTCCCTCTGGCTTCCTCACGATCCAAAGTCCCTTCTCTCCTAGCTCTTTTCTAACAGCATTTAAGTATTTGGGGGGTGGGCATTGGGGAGGGCACTTGTCACGATGAGCACTGTGTGTTGTGCGTCCAAGTGCCGAATTCTGCTCCAGAAAACAATCTTGCAATCTATGTTAAGTACCTAAAATTTAAATGAAAAGAACTCCACTGGGGTCCCTGCCCTTTCAGGTGTGACTCCATCCCTCTCCTCCCATAGCCAGCCCTAAAGTGCCCAGACTGTCCCCTCACCTCCTCTTCTGTGGGAAGTGGGCTCTCAGCCCTACACTCCCTGCAAGTGCTCTTGCCCAGAGCACCATGGCCTCAAGACAGATGAGCCTCCCGGCCACCCTCTGTCCCTGCCGCTCTGGCCATTCTACCCTGCTGAGCACTCCCCTGAGGGAGCACTCGGCCCCCTGGCTCTGGTTGCTCTCTCCTCCCTGGCTGGCCCTCACTGACTTCTCTTCAAGATCCTGAAATACCTGTGCTTCCCGCGGCCCCGCTCTGCCTCTGTCTCCAGCCCCATCTTGCCGTTTCCCTTTACATTCACATCCCTGTGGCTCCCCAGACCTGGAGCTGTCCTCTGCTCCGAGTCACTCTCATCTGCCACCAGGACTGCCAGGGGCACCCAGCCTCGCCCCTCCAGCTCATTTTCCACTGCGACATCAGAATGACCTTACATCCAGTTTGGCACACCTCTCTTCTGCTTCAGACTCTTCTATAACCTCAAGGTCACCTTGAAGCTAAGGTCTAAGATATTTCACCTGACGCACTGGATCCTTCATGATCACACTTGCTCTTCTGCAGGTGTTTCCTTTCTGGAACACTCTTTCCAGGACCAGACACTTGGCTAGCGAGTAATAGGCTCTCAGGGGCTGATTTGTGAGCCTTAACCTCCAGAATGTGATTGTCTTTGGAGACAGGGTCTTTAAAGAGGAAATTTAGTTAAAGTGAGGTCATTAGGTGGGCCCTACTCCAATGTGACTGGTGTCCTTGTAAGAAGAAGTGATTAGGACACAGATGCACACGGAGGGAAGACCACGTGCAGACACAGGGACACGGACGCGCACGGAGGGAAGACCACGTGCAGACACAGGGACACGGACGCGCACGGAGGGAAGACCACGTGCAGACACAGGGAGACAGTGATAATGTACAAGCCCCGGAGGGAGGCCCCCAAAGAATGTAACCCCGCCAAACTCTGGCCTCCAGAAATGGAAGAAAATAGATGTTCAAGCCCCCTAGTCTGTGGTACTTTGTTACGGTAAGCTTAGCAGATTGAGACAGACTCTTTAAATGTCACCAAGTCAAGGAGGGGCCCTCCTTGACTCACTCTTATAAATTCTTCCCATGCCGTCCTTTCCCCTTTTGTAATACTTCTCACGTGTGGAATCATTTATTCTTCAGTGGCTGTGTTCCTAGCAAGCCCTTGAGGTTCTGTGAGAGTAGGCAGTTGTGTTTGTCCTGCTTATGGCCATGTTGTAGCTCATTACCCAGTGTCTAGAAGATGTATCAGTAACTATCGGTTGCATGACTGACTGAGTAGACAAGTGGACAGATCTTAAGCATGGATGGGAGGGTCCTCTAAGCTGGAAGGCCACTGGCTTCACACATGCCAATTCAAGGGGGTGTGAGGAAGGCAAAGCAGACCCCTGATTCCTTGGTCTTGTCTGTGTCCTTTGACCTCCTTGCTTAGGAGTGAGCTAAAAATTTTAAGATATTATTAGAATGGTAGTGTGGATTTGATAGTCAGATCCTAGTCACCTCTTTAGTGAAGAACCTACCTGGGAAAGAACAGGTGAGAGGAAGGGATCGACAGAGAGGAGGTGGAGTTGGGGAAAGCAGCCAGACGGTGTCAGGGTGGGGTTGGGAACGTGGGGGTGTGTGAGGAGGAGAATGCCGGAGAGGTAGGTTTTTGCAAGGAATAATCTCTTCATCCATGACTCAGTCTCTGGTAGGGTCTCCCTGGAATAAAGAGGGGCCAACGGGCTGCTCCCGTTCGGTAGCTATCAGGGGAGATAGATGCAGAAGGAGGGATTCCAGAAGACTCCATGACACATACCCTAGCATAGGTCTATTTAGACTAAATTTCTCCTTGTAGTATTTTGTCCTTTTAAGCTGAGGATGAAAGAGGGACTAAGGTTCCTCAGAACAGGAAGATAAAGAGGCATTTCTGGTCTTCTTTCCTCATTTTCCACATTTCCCCTTTCTAGAACACCCTCTCATCTAACCTTTTGGGTGACCCCTCTAGCCCAGGAGCCCACCCCTCCTTGAAATCTAACCCCTCTAGAGCGGGGCTCTGGTCCACGTGTGCATCTCGTGACCCCTTTCCGCAGGCACTGGAGTGAGATGGGCCCATGGGCTGGCCAGATTCTCACCCTGGGCTTCAGAGGTGGACAGCTGGTTTCCGCACACCTCTGGGTGTGTGGGATTGGCACCTGCCGTGGGCCTTCACGGCCACCTGTGTGGGCTGAGAGGTTGGGGGCACTGGGCTGCAGGGAGAGGGGAGCGAAGAAGAAGAGGGTGCAGGCAGAGTGGATGGGAAGCAGGAAGAAACTGGAGAGGCCTGGCTTCTGGAGATTTTCTAGGTCCTTGTTTCCTTAGGCCTGCCCGAGGGCATTTCCCCATGAACCTCTCTGTCCGCGTGGTCTGCCACTCCTTTTCTCTTAGGCTTGTGTCAGCTGGTTTCTCTCCTTGTGACCAAAGGTACCTGGGACCTTTTGCTCTTCCCCCTGCTCCTTGCTTTTTTCTCTCTCCCCAGCTGCCTCCCTCTTTCCCCTGTCCCTCTCTTTCCCCCTCCCTTCCCCTCCCTGCTGGTCACTGAGCCAAAGGGAGGGCAAGTGTTGGGGACAGAAGTAAGGTACTGGGGTTAGTTCCTGTCAGCCTCGCCATTTGGAGGGGGGCTTCCAGGCTGCATTTGCTGCCCTCTCATCACTCACATCCCAAAGCTCAATCTACTTCTTGCAGCTAATAAGTATAATCTCTCTTGGGCTCCCAAGTTCAAAGCCGCTACCCTAGCAATGGAAATAAGCCCTTGTTTTTATATGGTTATATCTGGGGTCATTTTCATTTATATTTTTATATCTGTTGCTTTTCCCCAACAGATCCTAAAGAAGACACGAGTGTCTGGGGAGGGTCCTACTGTCCTCACCGTGCGTGTAGGTATCTATGTTATGCCTGGAAGAGAATCACAGCAGTGTGATTTTGATGAAAGAGGGAGGAAATAAAACCCCTTAAAACCCATCGCTTAATCAAGATTGCTCACTTCCTATTGGTTCCTCTTCCTGGAAGCAAAGTACTGCAGTAATGACTCGGGCATGCGGGGCTCTGCCTCTCTTTACTGACAGTGCTGTTTTTAAGGAGTTTCACTGGAGCAGCCGCATCCGCCAGGCTCGCTTTAATCACGGCTTCCGTCGTGGGGCGGGCCGCGCTGGACTCCGGAGAGTCACTGACGGCAGCGGGGGATACCCTCCCCCGAGGGGTTCCAATGGCTTTCATCAAGTTAGGTTTTTGTTTTTCGGTGAACGTACACTTAAAATATAGGTTGAATAGGTGGATTCTCAGAGCACCACTTGGTGTGAAAGCCTACTATTATTTATTATTTATTCCCCCTGCCCCACACAAAACATCCTTTTGAGTCTATGTCCCATTGGTTTCCTGCCCTCTTGGTGTCCCTGCTGGGTTGTGGGACTCAAAGACCACCACGCAGATGGAGATGCCAACAGTGCTGGCATTGGTGTTCCCTGGGTCAGCGTGCCTTTGGACCAGCCCGCGGTGGCCCCGAGGACACCTGTGTGCACCTCTGTTTCACATCTGTCACCTTGTCTCCTCTCGAGGACGTCTTCAGGATCCTGTAGGCCGTGTCCAGTATAGGTGACTCCCCGCCCATCTGCTGGTGCCACGTGTCAGCCGTCCCTGGTCCTCCGGCCCCAGCGTTTGGGGAATGGCCTCTATTTCTATCTTGCACCAACTTGGGAGGAGAACTCAAAACGTGTCCGTTTCTGCACGTGATTGTGGAAGTGTCCCCACAGGACTTAGAGACGCTCTCGCAGGGGAGATGGGCAGAGGGGCTGACATCACAGCAAACTACTTAAAGATCCATTTCGATGTTTTGTTGCTCTAAATCTTTCCTCTCCATTTTTATGTCTCCCTGTTCTCTGGAAGTATGTGATCCGTGTGGCCGCCCTCTCCTCGTTCACACAGAGCAGGGCAGCCTTGCCCCATCTTCTCCTCCGAAACCTGCCCCAAACCCCGGGCCGGGGTCCCATGGCTAACTAGACCCACTTTCCGTAAAAGGCAGTTAGGCTATTGTCTGATAATTGCATCACTCTCCAGAAGTGACTTATCCAAATATTCATCTCAAAGAGATTTCTCTGCCTAAGAGAAATGTAAAAAATTTCTTTTATTGTCATTGACTTTCTATTTGGTGGTTGTAAACACTGTGTCATATTTAACACTCATTAGATGCCACCCCCTTGGATTCCCGTAAATATCATGCTGTCTATAGAATGCGTTCAGGAAATTCTTTTTAATACCCTCTCTGTGCCAAACGCTGGTGTGGAAAGCTGGCTAGGGAAACCTTGGGCACAGAGGGAGAGCGGCCTTCTGGAGGAGTTGGGGGGGCCCCAGCACACACTGGTCAACTAACCAGTCTGTCGGCCTCCTGACTGGTGTCTTCCCATTGCTGACAAGAGAAGGCTTGTCCCTCTTGACCCAGAGTGCAAAGCCCGTGGCGGTCAGGTACCTCCACCACTGTCCACACTCCTGTCAAGCTGAGTATTTCCATATAATGCCACCAATTGCATGTCCTTAACGTGGCCCTGTATTTCCTGCCCGACTCACACCTTCCCCCACACTTGCCCCCATGCCAAGCCCCCCTCACAGGCTGTGCACACCCTCCACACACCACCTTACCACCACCTGATCCATATTGCAGGAAGTCAGAATGGACGGTGGGGCCCTGGCAGCCTGGCTCCCTGTCCTAAGAGGGAGGTTGGGAGCTTCCCCACCTCTGTCCTATTTGGGGTGGTCACTGCCCTCTCTCTCCGTGACATTCCTCTTTTAATCTCTAAGATCTGAGCTTGTAACATTTCTCTTTCTTTAAAATTCCTATGGCCTCTACTCTCTCTTCCTCTGCCCAGACTGATCATGAAGACTCTGGAAGACCCTCAGGCAGCTCATGAAGCCCGAGGTTTTTTGTTAACACTGTGACTGTCTCCAGTGAAGTCTTGGCTGGGCCCTGGTAAGACTCTCTGCCTCCTCTTCAGTGCCTTGTCCAGGAACCTCTCCAGTCTCATCTCCAGCTCTGGGCCTCCCACCCCCTTTCTGCCAGCAGGTAAGGAATTTAGCTTGGGTTTTCCCAGTACTCTTTTCTCTAACAGACCTGCTTCCCTTTCCGGAAGATATCTTTGCTTGAAAATTTTGGATCAGAAGAAGAGGCTCATACCCCCCTCCCAAGTAGATTCTAGAACCAAGGTTCTAAGACCTTCTCACTTTGGGAGGTCATTCTGATATCCCTTCCCATGCCCCTGACCCTGGTAACAACTCTGCAGCAGGGCAGGCCCCTTCTCTGGCTCTGTGGGACCCTTGGTATGATTTTGACACGGTGTGACTGTACATCAAAGTTTGAAAAGCCAAGATGGCGGCCTCTCCCACATTTATCTTGTCATTTGAGCTCCTTACCTCTTTGCCAGGATATGAAGTAAAGAGTGGGTAAGAGACAACCCAAAGGACTCTGTCATGTTATTTTTTCAACCATTGACAATGGTTGAAGATGAGTCTCTTGCTTGGGTTGACTGGAGCTGAGACTTACTCTATGCCTTTGGCTGTGACCAACTTGGCCACCATCCCACCAAAGCAAAGAAACATGAGCACATGACAGAGACATCTTAAGCACTCTCACTACCTAGGAATTTCCAAGGGTTTTACGAGCTCTGCGCCAGGAACAGCGACAAAGACCAACGGTATCTTGATTATAAATCGGTCTATCTCAGTCCTCCATGGTGGAGAGCCTCATTCCCAGGGGTCCCCTTCCAGGTCCCCATGGGAGCTGAGCTCCAGATGCGCCATGTGGTGGGCCCAGAGAACTGAGGGTCATCTCCTTCCCTTTCAGATCGCCCCAGTGCAGCAGAGCAGGAGAGGGGGCTGCCCTGTTTGAGGGGCCGGCTCTGCGAGCTTCTGGTGCCCACCGCTGCCACTGCTGCTTCCCAAGCTGTTCCTGTGCTCTGCGGCCCAGAGCTGAGCCAGGAGCCCGTGGAGAAGCAAGGCATCCTGCTGCTGCTGCAGCCTGGGCGGGGCCTCAGGGAGCGCAGCTCAGCCAGCCTGGGTCCTGGATGAGGCGCCAGGGAGGGGCCTGCTTCTGGGAGCTTGGTCTAACCTGGTCACTTTATAAACGAGATAGGTCCAGGGAAGGCAAAGGGCACACTGCAAATCACCCAGCCAGTTGCTGGCCAGGCCTCCCAGTGCCATGCTGGGGACATGGTGGTCACTCTCCGTGCTTGAGTATCTCCCCCCCACCAGGTTCTTTCCACTGCCTCTGGTGGTTGCTCGTCAGGGGAAATGAATTCAGCATGAACAAATCTTAGCGGAAGAAAGATCCATAGGGAATGGGAGGCCATTTTTCCTCCATTTCCCTGATGGCCTTTGTCCCGTTTGTTCTCCCTGATTCCAGAGGCGGTCCCTGCATCACGGTTGTCCCAAGGCCCAGCTGGGGCTGGGTGGGCTGGCCTCCGGTGGTGGCCCAGACTGCTGGTCCTGGTGATCAAGGTGATTATCCCTCCATAAACATGATGCGTGGTCTCTTACCAGATGGTAAATCCAAAGCTAAGCTGTTTGCACTCATCTGCAAATCAGCTCTTTCTGTCCTGTCGCCCTGATTGTGGGATTGTGTGATGCAGCCACTGTTTCCAGGATTCATGGCTTTAATTACATTTCCTCCAGCAGCCTGAGTTTATTGGGCCAGTGGATTCTGTCTCGCCTTCATGTACTTGCTGCATAGGAGTTCCGACGAAGTGCAAATTTCCTAGTCTCATGAAAAGTCACCCATTAGCGTGAACAGGGCCTGGCGAGAGCATTTGCACACCTGACCTCGTGGAGGATGGCGCTGTGGTCCCAGACCCGTCACCTGGCCTGCTGCATGATCTTTGGGAAGTCATTTGACTCCCGATCTCAGCCTTCTCCTTTGGAAATTGTCCACAACCGTGGCTGGCTGTTCGGGACCTGACAAAGTGATAGGGAGGCACTTGGTCCTAGCAGCACGTGTGCTTATTAAGCGAGGGCTCGTGTGGGCCAGCCCACCAGACCACACAGCAAGAGAGGGGAGAACCACACAGCCCCCATGTCTGTCGGTGTCCACAGCCAGCGGGCTTTACCAGTGGGCCTTGCTGCCCTCTAAGACTTAAAATGTCAGCTCCTCGGTTTCCCAGATCAGTGAAATGGGGCAATAATGTCAGTCTCTACCCTCCCTCACATGGACAGTCTGAGGCCAAGGGGACTTGAAGGCTCTTTGGAGGAAAATTCCAAATAGGCTCCATTTTGCCAGCCACTTGCAATGATTATTTTTTCACTAGTAGAGTGCCTGGCCAGGATGGTGCATGGCACAGAGCAAAGGTCAATGGCCTGGGATGCATGCCTGTGTCCCTGGGTCGTCCCTGGATGCTCTGTGCTAACGGAGGAAGAGCACTTAAAAATCTCCAGCGTCAGACCCTCATGTATAAAATCAGAAGCTTTTAGAATGTCTCTATGCCCAGGCCCTCTGCAGACCAATCCACTTGGCCTGAGAGTGAACGAGACGTGCACACAGTTGACACTCACCAGCCGCATAGCCTCCAGGGTTCCAGCCTGTTCCAGACTGCTGTGTTTTTATAACGTATTGAGTGTCTACTATCATTCCAGGGTCAAGTTAACATATGCTCTACCCTTGAACTGAGTTAGAACTGGCACCGCGAGCAGACGAATGTGTGGAGCGGCTGTATTATGAGAGCTGTGCTTGGAATCAGGTGTCCCCAGTTTTATTTTTATTAATTATTTATTTTTAAATATTTATTTATTTGAGACAGAGAGAGAGGAGCAAGTGAGCGAGCAGGGAAGTGGCAGAGGCAGAGAGAGAGAATCTCAAGCAGGCTCCATGCCCAGTGTGGAGCCTGACACGGGGCTGGATCTCACAACCTGGAGATCATGACCTGAGCTGAAATTAAGATCTGGAGGCTTAACGGACTGCACCCCCGAGGTGCCCCTCCCCCTTGTGACCCTAGTTTTGATCCTGGCTCCGAGCCAGCCTACTTTCTGTGAAAATGGAGACCCCAATTTCCCTTTTTTTTTTTTTTAAAAGATTTTATTTATTTGACAGACAGAGATCACAAATAGGCAGAGAGGCAGGCAGAGAGAGAGGAGGAAGCAGGCTCCTGGCCGAGCAGGAAGCCCGATGAGGGACTCAATCCCAGGATCCTGCAATCATGACCTGAGCTGAAGGTAGAGGCTTAACCCACTGAGCCACCCAGGTGCCCCCCAATTTTCCTTTCTTACTCCACTTGCTCTCCTGGCAAAAGAGGGTGTGGCCTCCTCCGCAGAATTTTCGTGAATGGAAAGTCCGGGGGGGGGGGGGGGGGGGGGGACCATCCGCTGTGCAGCCGGGGCTAATGGATGAAGCCAGCTGTCTCTGCACAGAGAAACTTCCTCTGCCCTCAGTTTTTGTTAGCACCTCCTGGCACTATTATTTCAGGTTGAAATGAATTTCAATTCTGCATCCATTGTTTTGAAAAAATAACTCATGCCGCCCCATTAGGGACTGAAGTCCCCCCAAATGTCACTGAGCCTGTCCCCCTGTTTCCAGCACGGAAGGCTGAGCCCTCGTCCCACGGTTCTCCGTGGGGGCAGGCATGTCACAAGCCGGCAGACGCAGGACAGACTGGGCTTTGGGGTTGGATCCCATCCACTCTGATGCGCACTCACCGTGTAACTTAGAGGGTGCGGCTTAAACTTCTGGAACCTCGGTTTGCATTCTGTCGCGTGGGAATTAAACGACTGAGCTTGCAAGTGTTCTGCGTGCAGAGAGAATATCAGTCCATGAAGGTGTCCGGCCTGGATGGGCTGGGAGAGGCCGCCCCGGCTCAGTGCCCGGCTCCCGCTCCAGGGGCTCCAGGGAGCTCCGGGGAGAATAAAAGACCAAGTGAAGAAACAGAAGCCCCGCCTCCCCGAAGTTTACACTCCCGCGGGGGGTGGGCCCGACAAGACAAGACGCAGTGAACACCACGAGTACATCCCCCCAGATGCTAGGAGGGGCAGAGCAGGCGGGGACAGAGCAGGCAGGGACAGGGTGCGCACCCGCGAGCTCTGGCGGGCAGGGGGTGGGCACCGGCCCGAGGGGGTGTTCGCCCCGCAGAGACGCACAGAGGCTGCGCACCCAGTGGTGGCACATTTGGGAGAGGGTGGCGGGTGTGAGGGGCTTCAGTGAAGGACAGTGGCGCTGGGCTCCAGCCAGACTTGAAGGCCACCCGGGCGTCAGCCTGTCCACGTCGAGGAAGCAGCCGCGCTGCGGATATGCCGGCAGCGCAGCCAGGAAGTCACGGTGGCCGCAGAGCCAGCCAGAGCGAGCCAGAGGGGTGGAGCGGGAGAGGCCGACCATGGGGCGCACACTCGGGAGCGGAAACCCCCCCAGAAGCCCGGGCAGAAACTCGCGGAGGACGCATGAGGAGCAGTAGGG
Source organism: Ailurus styani (assembly GCA_002007465.1). Taxonomy (NCBI): domain Eukaryota; kingdom Metazoa; phylum Chordata; class Mammalia; order Carnivora; family Ailuridae; genus Ailurus; species Ailurus styani. Next base: position 29,542 of record LNAC01001012.1, on the reverse strand, counting down.
TCCCCGCCGTGTGCTGACAAGTCAGATGTTAGATCCCGGGGAAAGGGAGGCAGGCGCCAAGTGCTCGGGCTCTTGGGCTGACTCACTGGAAGGGTGGTGGTTTATTAACTGAGGGAAGATCAGACAGAGTCTGGACAAAAGCCTGAAAGCCCCATTTGAAGTCCTAGTGAGGATGTTGCCGAGACAGTTGGGTGTTCAAGTGTGTGGTTCAGAGGAGGGGTCCAGGCTGCAGAAGCCCAGGGGACAGTTGTCCACGTATGGTGGTCTCTAACTCGAGGTCAGCAAGGGACGAGTGTAGACGAAGTATGGGAGGATTCGGTGACCATTCCTTGGACGCTTCAGTGCTTGCTGTTTGAGGACATGTGAAGAAGACAGAAAAATGAGTGACCAGCGAAGCAGAAAGAAACTATTTTCTTTTCCAAACAAAAAGCCCTGGAAATCATAATTCAGAGTCAGCTCAAACTCTCCCTGCTCTGGGCATCTTCCGGAACCACTGCAGCTCAGTGCACTCTGCTCCCACGAGCACCTCCAATAGCGCCTGTGCAGGCCACTCATTTGGCACCTCTGACATGCTGCCTTGGGTCCAACCCCCTGTCCCAAGATAGGGTCTTGCCACCCACCTGGATTCTAAGCCCCTTGTGGGCAAACACCGTGCCCGGGATCTCTGTGTCCCCATACAGCATGGCAGGCAGCTTCGCGCACACAGGAATGCATGCCAGCAGATCAGCAGATGGGCTGGAGTTGGAGACGGTGACAGGATTCATGGCTTACCTGAACGGTGTTTACTGAGCACCTAACACGTGCTAGCCAAAGGGCACTAGCAAAAGGCTGCTTCTAGGAGAGCCAGATTGTTTAGAAAAATCTGTCAGAATATTGGGTTATAGAGGGATTCTAGGAGAAAAAAAAGATTGGAGAAGAATGTCTTTGGGGCATGTGGGTGGCTTGGTCAGTTGAGCACCCAACTCTTGGTTTTGGTCATGGTCTCAGGGTCATGAGATCGGGCCCAGCTTCGGGCTCTGTGCTCAGCTTGGAGTCTGCTTGGGATTCTCTCCCTCTTCTTCTCCCACCCCCTCTGCCCTTCCTGCTGCTCGCTCGCACACTCTAAAACAAATAAGTAAACAAATGAATAAACAAATAAATAAAATCTTTTAAAAAAATGTCTGTGATTGGGCACCTAGGTGACTCAGTGGGTTAAGCCTCTGCCTTTGGCTCAGGTCATGATCTCGGGTCCTGGGATCAAAGCCCACATCAGGCTCTCTGCTCGGCAGGGAGCCTGCTTCCTCCTCCCTCTCTGCCTGCCTCTCTGCCTACTTGTAATCTCTCTCTGACAAATAAATAAATAAAATCTTTTTTAAAAAAATGTCTGCGGCTTCTGGAGGGAAGACCCCTGGGGTGACTGACTCCCAACCCCATGCAGTAACAGAATCACCTTCCAGATAAGACCCATGGGACTCGAGATGCTGTTCACTGGCTGGGCAAATTCTTCCCTCCCTGACCTCCCTTTGGTTCCTCGGGAAATGCAAGAAGTGGTGTCTGACTTTCTTGAGAGACTGCTCGGCCCTTTAGAACCAGAACCCAAAGAAAGGTGCCCCCACAGGCCTGGTTTGCATGGGGTAGGGGTGAGGGCTCCCTCCCGGCTAGTCACGCTGCTTGCTCACACCCTTGCAGGTATGCCCAGACCCACGGCCCCTTACTGCTCGCCCTCAAGATGAGCCATTCGCAGACACCTTCTCCAGGCTGCGTCCCTGTGAGCCCCCTTTGATTCTTCCTTCCAGGAACATGAGCCTCATCCTCAACGTGAACCTAGGAAATGCAGACGAAGAGCCTCGTGGTTCATAAGTGGTCTGACACCTACTACTGGATTGTTTTCTTAACCAGTGGTGCCATTCCCTTTTGTCCTTGAGTGGTTGTGCACATGGAAAGTTCTGGCCTCCTTTCGTTTTTCTTCTGCATGGTCACCGCAGCTCCCCCCACCGAATGGCCACTGTGTGGTGTTCGTGGTGCATTTTCTTGTCGGCGTCTCTGCCTCTCCCCCTCACATCTCTGCTTCAGTTCTTGAGGGCAGGGGTGGTGTCTTCTGTTTCCCTCTAAGTCTGTGCGCTCTGTGTGGTCACCGGGTGACTGACCCCTCCTTATACCTCAGAGGACCTTAAAACTTTCCCTAGAAACCAGGACTCAAACACCACCTGCATAGGGTGGAACATGACTGTTATTTGAATGAAAGGAAGCTTTGAAAGTGCCTTTCCTCACTGCAGGCCTCTGCAGAGAAGCGGACCTCACAGACCACGGCCTTTCCTGCGGGCGTCGTGCTCTGTAGCTAGCAGAGCAGGCTGACTCTTGGAGCTGGATTCTCTGTGGTTTCTGCCTCTCTGTTGTCCAGTTTATGTAATACTCAGCGGTTTAGGCTGTTGGCTGACCCCTCCTCTCACCCCCTCAATCACAGACCCCAGGAAGGTCCATGGACCCCATCCTGGGAGGGACCCCATCTTAGCCGCAGTATAGCCCAGGGGGATCAGCAAGGACGCTGGAGACAGTCCCGGGGGGTGTGTGTTGGGGGGATGGGACAACCCGTGTCTTCGGCCTCAGGTTCTTATTGAATATGGAGGGAGAACCACAGCCCGTGAAGTTGGTCACGGAATGAGGTAAACACCCAGCTTGATGTCCACACACAGTAGCTGCAGTGGGTTGGACAGCGGGACCCCCGCATTTGGGTCCGCCTGGAACCTCAGAATGCGACCTTATTTGGAAATGGGGTCTCTGCAGATGTAAGGAAGGTAAGACTCAAGATGAGATCATTTTGAGTTAGGGTGGATCCAAAGTCCCATGAGAGTGTCCTTCTAAGAGGCAGAAAAGGACACAGGACACAGGAGAAGACGGAGCCGAGGCATGCCAGGAGCCTCCAGATGCTGGCAGAGGCGTGGAAGGACTGCGTCCCCGAGCCTCCAGACTGAGTGTGGTCCTGCCGTCTCCTTGAGTTTTGACTTCTGGCCTCCAGAACTGGGAGGGAGAAATCTCTCTTGTTTTGAGCCACGGAGTCTGTGGTGTCCTTACGGCAGCTCTAGGAAATGAGTCCAGTGTGCTCTTCACAAATTCCGGGGACTTATTGCCATCTTCCTTTTAAAGAGCAGGCTAGACTGTGTCCATAGGCTTCTTGCAGGGAGGAGCAGGGTGTCCCTGGAGGGAGACCCCCAGAAAGCTGGAGGGTGATTGGTGGAGACTCCTTTGGGGCAGAGCAGAGCCTGGTGGGGGTAGGGGGGGTGGAAGGGTGCAGGGGTGGGGGTGTGGACTCTGTAGACAGAGCCCACGGTCTCCCAGGGACCCCAGGCCCTCCTGAGCCAGGACTGGATGGTCCCCAGAGGGGCTTCAGCAGGCCTGAACCCACAGGGGCCCCAGGAGCAGGAGAAGCGCCCACAGACTAGGAGGGGTAGGCCTGCGAAGGTCAAAACACACCCCCACAACCAGGGGTCCCTGGCTCCTTGTAACTAGGCAAAGCACACTGGGACCTCTGTCAACTTGTCCCCTGTGCTACCTGTGCCCCAGGGCAGCCAGGGGATCAGCGTCAGCCGGGTACCCCCTCCTGACCTGCCACTCCCCCCCGGTCCTCATCTACCACAGGCCGTCCTTGGCCCTGCTGAGCCAGGCTTCCCGGGGCCAGAGCTTTGGGCTGGGGAGGCCCCACCCCCGCTTGCCCCTCTGACTGGACCCAGATGTGCCCGGACCGAGTAGCCCCTCTTCTTGCCTTGCTGTCCACTTGCAGGCTGAGGGCCGAGACATCAGGCACGCTGCCTCCTGTCTGCTCCTCCTATGTGCCCCCTCTTCCCGCCTCATTGTCCTAAGAGCCGCCCCTCCACAAAAGCACCCCTTGACCCAAGGCCCCGAGGAAGAGAGGCAGTGAACAAGCCAACCCCTGCATCTTGCAGTGCTGCCCTGAGCACGGGCACAGTCCTGACAAACCCTCCACGGACCCAGAACGGGGTCCCAGCAGTCGGCCACCCAGCATGTCCTCACTGAGAGCCTATGACAAGATGTCCTAGGAAGAAAGCCGTGAAGAGTCCCCTGCTCGTGGAACTTTCATTCACGGGTGAGGATGCTGAGAAAAGTCCTCGTGGGGGGCACAGGGAAAGCAGGGAGCCCTGTGGGGGGGTGAGTGGTCAGGGAGGCAGGAGCCCCCCAGGTGAGGGGAGCTGCAGAGGGCTTGGCGTGGAGGGAACTGCTCAGGGGGAGACCAGAGAGGTGTGGACAGAGGTGAACCACTGTGCAGGGGTGACAGCTGCTCAGAAGCAAGTCCTTTCCAGGCGGCGCTAAGTTTCCTGGTGGGTGGCCTGCAGGGATGAGGGGAGGAGGGAGAGGCAGTGTGTCTAGGGTCTGGGCTGTGAGGAGCCGTGGGGTGAGGTGGGTCCCACGCTGTGGCGGGTGGGGGTCCCCCAGCAACTGGCCCTCTCTTGCGGCCTCTAGGGCTGGCCCTGAGCGGGCGGGGGGCTCACGAAATAGAGCCCGGTTATGGGCTCGGCCCAGTAGCCGACCTGCTTGGGTAGGTGGGCACATCTCAGCTCCTGTGGGGCAAGACCAGGCAGCCCCAGCCCTCCTAGTCTGGGCACCACGCCAGGGCCCTGCATTTTCTCCTAAAGCCAATGCCAGGCCGGTGAATGGCAGGCAGGAAGTAATTGCACCAAATTTGCCTTTTTAGAAGATCGTCTGAAGGTCGTGTGGAGGATGGATGGATGTGGCCCAGCCCGAGGAGGGTGGAGGCAGGAGTGTGCTGAGACTGAGTGAGATGTAGCCTCCTTGGGGGTGCGGAGAGGTGGGGGGCAGGTGAGGGCTGACCTCAGACCTGAACTGGGATCCGAGCCCGTGGACACTGGCCATGCTGCCGGCATGGGGCCCCATGCAGGCCGTGTGCACTCCGGGTATCGGGGCTGCATGTCCCCACACTGTGGGCCTCCAGGAAATACTGGCTCCAGTCCCTCGCGGCTGTCCCCAGCCTCGCCGGCTCGCCTGCCCTGCGTTTCCTGCCGCCACCCGTCCCGCCGGGTCTGGGGCCTTCCGTCAGCCAGGCTCCCTCTCAAAGGTTTTCTCCATTTGAGAACAGGTGTCCCGGATGGGCCACACAAGCACTGTAACTCTCTAACTCCACAAATGTGTGATTATAGCAACACAAGTATCACATTACCAAGGACAAATTGCTGCAAAGTAATTATATGATTCGTTGTCACTTGGAGGGTGCTCCCATTTGGTGGGGTGGGGTGGGGGAAGCCGGTGGCAGATGGGCAGGACCGGAGACTGCTGAGGGGGTTCAGCCTTCTCGGGGCTTCAAGTTGAGGGCAGTGGCCAGGGGTGAGGTGAGGCAGAGCTGAGCCCCTCTTCCTCCTCCCAGGCCCCTCACAGCTGGTATCACTCCTTCCTCCAGGAGAACGAAGGGACAACGAGGGCAGGGGTGGTGCCTGGGGTGCAGAAGGGTCAGAGAGATGGGGGGAGGAGTCATGAGGCGGTGGGGGCGGGAAGGGGTGCAGTGCAATAGCACATTATCCTCAAGACGCACCCCAGCCCCCCATCCCCGTCTCACCCAGTCACATGCTTCCCAGGGGCCCTTGAGCCTCTGCCAGAGCCCCAGAGGGAACCTCAGTCCCCCCCAGCCTCAGCCACAGATGGGAGGCTGCGCAGGCGGGGCTGTGACCACCTCCCCCAGTGCACCGGAAGGTGGAGAGGCAGGGCTCCCCTTGGCCTTCTGCGGTGGCCTTCTGGTCCCAGCTTGTGGCGCCGTGTCCCTCCCATGCTCCCTGACGGGCCGCTGACAGCCCTGCTG
>LNAC01001012.1:0-23492 GCA_002007465.1 Ailurus styani | reverse complement strand
GGCTCCCAGCTGCCCTCCCCTCCTCCAGCTCTTAGTTGTCCCGCCCCCCCCCACCCCATACTCAGACACCAGGCCGCCCTGCGCATCAGCCCAGCGCAGGGCTGGGCGCACAGTAGGCGGGAGCAGTGGGAGATTTTGGACGCAAGTGGGAGGTTCGGACCTAAGGGGCAGGAGAGCCAGCGGGAGAGGGCCGCAGGGACGGGACCGCGACGAGCGAGACCTGTGCTCCTCCCACAGGCTTTCCCGCTGTCCTTGATGGGAAACTGTATGCCCCGCACTTGATCTGCACTGTTCCTAGTTGGCGCTCACTGGACCTAATGCCTCTGAAGGGTTTGGTCAGCTCCCGGCACAAGCCTGCCCATAGGCCCTTCCTCCTGGACGGACCCTACGGTGCTGCGACCACAGACCAGGGAACCGTGCTTGCTGACGTCCTCAGGACATTGAACACCCTCCATCACACCCATTATGGGGTAGATTACAGAGCAATTATCCTTCCAGACCCTGTGAAACTGGCAGGTCACACCCATTCAGTTGCTAATGGTGTTCAGTGGACCCACACTGGGAGAGGCCGGGGAGTGGGATACGGGCCAGTGCCCTAGCACCGGCTCCCTCCTCTGCGCTGGGGGGACGTGTCGGGGATCTGTCCAGCCAGACCCCCAGGGCGTGCACAGGAGGGAGGGCTGGGGTCCAGGGGGCTTCCCTGCAACCTCACGGGCAGCACACGGCCTGGGCCAGATGCACTCCGGCTGTGGAGAGCCCCCCACCCAAAGTGGGCAAGGCCTTTGGCTGGATTTGGGTGTCATACAATCAGCTCTTTGACCCAAGTGGTTCTTTGACTGGGGTGTTGGAACTCCATTTGCAGGTCTCTAGAGGGCAGAAACCCCGGGCTTGTGGGGTCTGCCTGTCCACACAGCTGTCTGTCTCTGTCTATGGTGGGGGATTGATTGGGGTGTTTGGAGGTCTACAGTCCTAGACCCCGAGAGGATGACCTCCCAAAGCACTTAACTCTGTTCAGGTTAGTGAGACGTAGGGCTGACTTACCCAGGGGTTTCTGGGTGGCTCAGTCGGTTAAGTGTCTGTCTGCAGCTCAGGTCACAATCCCAGGACCCTGAGATCAAGTCCCACGTCAGGCTCCCAGCCCCCTCTCTGCCCTGCCCCCTCAGCTCAGGCTCTGTCTTTCACATTCATTCTCAAATAAATAAGTAAAATCTTAAAAGAAAAAAGAACTTAAGATCTAAGATCTGGAGCCTCATCTCGCGCTCTCCTCCCTGCCCCCCTGGCTCGGCATACCCAGTTTCCTGCACAACACCACGTGCTGTATTGCACCCCTGCCTCGGAGCCCGCTCTCCTGGAAGGTTCCATGCCACTTTTATCCAGGTTCCATCCTCCTCTGTGGCCCAGTTATGCTCACGTCTTCTCAGCAGGCCCCCTGGCCGATTCAGCATGTGAGAGTCTTCTTTTTCCCAAAAAGAGAGTCTGTGCGTTTTGCTCTCAAACTCTTCCCTTCTGCATCTCTTCCAGGATCCTTCCCAGAGGTCTGTTAGCCCAAGGAACGAAGGTAGATAAAAATCAGCTGAGAAGAGCAGGTCATGCCCCCAGGCTCAGTACGGAGACAGGGCCTGCCACTGGAGCCGGGTGGGATCTCTTTTCCAATAAGACCTTGGGGATTTGTGCCCACATTCTGGAAAGTGAGGGCTGCAAGGGGAAAGCAGGGAAATAGTTTTGCTGTGTATCTGAGGGGCACCAGGAGCCAAGGTGGCCCCCCAGGGTTCTCAGCGACCTGTCCCCGTGAGGATTGCTGCTGGAGGGCCTGCCTGTGAGGGGCAGTGGGGTGCAGAGAAAAGAGAGAAAAGCACCTGCTTGGGCCCCATGGTTCCCACGCCGGCAGAGTGACACATGGGAGTTTGTGAGCAGCTGACCTGGAGGTCACTGGAGGTGAGTGGGAGAGATGGACCATGGCCAGCCCACAGGGGCTGAGGCCGGCTTGTGAGCACGTGGGAGAGGTTCTCAGGCTGGGGTTGCCAAGGCCTGGGGATGGCAGGTGGGGTGGAGCCAGAGAAATCCTGTTTTATCACTGGTATGTCGATTCCTATTTTTGAAAGGGAAGACACAGATTGTCTCGGGGTCTAGATGGTAAGTCCCAGGAGTCAGGCACCCTCGGTCCTACCAGCCTCCCCCTCACGGAGTGAGTGGCCTTGATCATTAATTCTGCTACATTTTGTAGCGAGGTGATTTTGAAGATGCCAGGAAGCAGGTTGCCCAAAGCTAGCCAGTCTACAAGTGTGGGGTTTTGAACTTCTGCAAGCATCTTTTGAAGAGATGGGCCTCCAACTTTTTCCAGGCTAAAATGGTTACACTCCTGCTGTCTGCAGTGGCATTTTGGAGAATTCTTTTGCGTTAAATCAGATACCAAATTATTTTCTAGGGAGAGTTGGTCTTTCTTTCCTTTTTTTTTGCCCCCTCTTCCTGTTAATTTTTCTCCCCTCCTGCCTTTGGCCATGCCATCATCCTTCCATAGGTATTTACAGAGCACACAATCACTGAGAGGGCAGGTGTCAGACTGCAATCAAATCCTGGCTTCACCACTTGCTAGGTGGGAATGTTGCATGAATTAGGTGCCCTCTGCGTCCCTCAGTTGTCCCAGCTGCAGAATGGGGGCTCACAGTGGGCTGTTGGCAGGATCAAATGGCTTACTCTATAGAAAATGCTCGGCACATAGTGAGTGGCAAATAACAACCAAGTTCGCTATGATTATTTAGTGTGGCAGGTGTGGGGGTCATGCAAAGTGGACATAATTGGTATGAACCCCGCTTTCACGGAGCCCACAGTTAGGGCTGCAAGATGTTCCCTCCACTCCGCAGCTCAGCGCATCATGGGCATTCCGCATCCCTACTTTGCTGGCTGGGTCAAACGGCTGAACCCTCGGCAATACGATTGTAAATTGATCATCACTTAACACCTTTCATGTGTGGCTGAGAGACGCATGACATTGCTTAAATCAATTTTTATTTTATCTGAGATAAGTGTGTACTCTGTCAAACCAGTTAAATGATAACTAAAAATTTAAATCGGAGAAAAGGACTCCTCTGGCTCCTCTTGCCATCTATCTTCTTCCTTAAAGAATACTTTTCATTGTCCTTATTATTTCTGGTAGTATTTAACGCCACATTCCTAAATAATACAAATATCCTGTATCGTGATTTGTCAGTTTCGTGGATGATGAGGAATTTTACTTCTTTACACCTGTCTCGTTCCCAGCCTCCCACTCTGGTTAAATCACATTTTTATTAGCTCTTTCTTCCGTATTTTCTGTGGTGACTCTGTGAATATTGTTCATTGCCGAGTCAAATAATGTACTGTGACAGTATTTTATTTGTCATTCAACTTTTATTTTTCTTGGAGTTAATAACTGCATTATTCCGTTGTCTGTTTAGTTTTTTCCTGTCCAGCTGCAGATTTTATTTATAGGCAGTTCCCCCCCACCAAGCTTTATTCTATTCCTTAAAATTTCTTTTTCCCCCAAGTTCTGTTTGTTTTGCTACCTCTGTTTCACAATGAAGACATTCCTCCAAAGCCTTGGGACCCCTTGCAGTCCATTCATGTTTAAGGGTGATTGAGGTGTAAGCCATTGATTGGAGCTCTGTGGGCCCCTGTGGGATTCCCTACCTGTACTGGGGAGCTGTACTGGGGGTGGAATGGGCAGCCAGTGGGCTTTCTCCTTGGAGCCCCTGATGTGTCATTATCTGTGGGTCTTTCTTTTCTCAAGGGTGTATCTGTTACTTCTGGAGAGAAGTATCCTGTATTCCCTACCATGGAATTTCCCATTTGCTGGAGTTCCGGAGCCAGGAAGGAACAGAGGGTGGGTTGTCTCCCCTGCCGGGATTTGAGCCTTCATTCAGCTCCCTTATGTCTGGTCCTGGGCCCTCGACCACCCCCTCCTCAATGCCTAGCAACCGTGGGTCCCCTCTGGTACAAGGTCCTAGCATTCTGGGGGGTAGAGAGTGTGTGTTACCAGAACCGGTGGACTTAGGGCCTGGGAGTCTAAGTTTTCCTCCTACTAATTTCCAAACACACCTTTGGCTTTCACTTCTTCACTTTTCCTTGCCTTTTGCTGCACCTGTACCTCTGGTCCTGGGACTTTCTGAGCTTCACAGTAAATCTTTCTTCTTAATCCAGCTCTTTACTGTGGGCCCTTAGGTGTGAAATTCCTGCTCTCAGCTTGGTCATTTGCATCTGCTTTTTTGCCTTTGCTTTGTGTCATTCTGTTACAAAAATCCTTTCATTTCATTGAAGATGAAGGCTGTATTTTTGGTTTTTTTCTTCTTTCTTTCTTTACTATTTGGGATGAATGTAAAAAGAAAAGTTGTCAGAAATGTCTTTATGTGGTATCTTGAAGCTGGAAACAATATTCAATAAAGATTACTGAAAGATCCATAGTCCTTCCATACATCTAAATGATCTAAAATAGTTCTTGGAATTTAGCCAGAGCCACTAGAAACCGCATACCTGAAGCCCAGCGCATTGTGGTTCTGGAGTAACCATGTTTCACACTGGTGTGAAGCCATCAGGCTATAATAAGTCCCAAGGAATTCATTACTGTGTGTCCTAGAAGGAAGCTTTTGAGGACATTGATCTGTACGTTCAATGTTCTTCTCTTGCGAAGATCCTCAGGAGAATTTCTTTGTCTTATCCTTGAATAGTGTCTAATTGTTCTTTACTGAGTGGTTGGTTTGCTTTTATTTTTTGACCTGGGTAAGTATCCCTTTTCCCATTGGCTTCTTCATAGCTCAGAGTATGTAGAATTGAATTTGGGATGGACTTAGTCTCCGATTTGTTTTTCAGTTATAGTTTTGAGTTATCTTTAATTTCCTTCTTATCCATCTGGCCTTCCCTTTCTCAGTGAGGGATTTGGGACTTGACAGGGACTTGGCCCAGCTCCTTTCCAAACCAGTGGTCCTACTACCCATTAAAGATTCTACTAGTTTCCTATTGCTGCCGTAATACATTACCACAACTTTAGTGGCTTAAACAACACAAATCTATTATCATTAAGTTTTGAGATAAAAAGCCCAAAATAGGGCTCACTGGGCTAAAATCTAACTGTTGGCAGAGTTGTATTCCTTTGTGAACACTCTAGGGGAGGATCTTTTTCTTGCCTTTCCTAATTTCTAGAAGGTGCACATTCCCTGGCTTGTGGCCTCCTTCCATCCTCAGAACAAGCAATGGCAGTATTTCTCAGACTGCACAGTGCTGACCCTGACTCTTCTGCCTTCCTCTTCCACATTTAAGGACCCTGTGACTTCACTGGGCCCGCCCAGATAATTCAAGGTCATCTCCTTATATAAGATCAGTTGATAATCAACCTTAATTCTATTTGCAACCATAATTCCCCTTTGCTATGCAATGTAACATATTTGCAGGTTCCAGGAGTTAGGACATCTGTACGGGGCCATCACCACAAGGATCAAGTATTTAGTGAACACTAAGTGCCACGTGTCAAGGTGACAGTGTATGACCTGGAAGGCAGCTCGATGTCCCTGTGTCCCAATTGATCTAATCACCCACACTCACCCCTGTTCCCAAATGTATTCCTCTTCATGGATTATTTTCCTAAGTTGTACAAAATAATGGCACAAAGTCACACCCAGAATACTGATACTGGTAAAGTCGAGATGCATTAACAGTCCCAGCACCACAGGGACCCCGGCATTGTCATTTTAATTTATTTACTTTAAAAAAAATTGTGGTAAGACAGCAAAGGAAACAGTCAACAAAACCAAAAGACAACTGAAGAAGAGAAGATATTCACAAATGACGTATCAGATAAAGGGCTAGTATCCAAAATCTATAAAGAACTTATCAAACTCAACACCCAAGGAACAAATAACCCAAAGAAGAAATGGGCAGAAGACATGAACAGACATTTCTGCAAAGAAGAAATCCAAATGGCCAACAGACACATGAAAAAGTGCTCAACATCCCTCGGCATCAGGGAAATACAAATCAAAACCACACTTAGATACCCCCTCACAGCAGTCAGAACGGCTAAAATGAACAAGTCAGGAAATGACAGATGTTGGCGAGGATGCGGAGAAAGGGGAACCCTCCTACACTGTTGGTGGGAATGCAAGCTGGTGCAGTCACTCTGGAAAACATTATGGAGGTTCCTCAAAAAGCTGAAAATAGAGCTACTCTACAACCCAGCAATCGCATTACAGGTATTTACCCTAAAGATACAAAGGTAGTGATCCTCAGGGGCACATGCACCCGAATGTTTATAGCAGGAATGTCCACAATAGTCAAACTATGGAAAGAACTTAGATGTCCATCAACAGATGAATGGAGATGAATGGATAAAGAAGAAGTGGTATATATATACAATGGAATACTACGTAGCCATCAAAAGAAATGAAATCTTACTATTTGCAATGACATGTATGGAATTAGAGGGTATTATACTAAGCAAAATAAGTCAATCAGAGAAAAACAGTTATATGATCTCTCTGATACGAGGAACTTGAGGGGCAGGGTGGGGGTCATGGGGGATAGGTAGGGAAAAATAATGAAACAAGATGGGATGGGGAAGGAGACAAACCATAAGAGACTCTTAATCTCACAAAACAGTGAGGGTTACTGGAGGTGGGAGGGTAGGGATAGGGTGGATGGGTTATGGACATTGGGGAGGGTTTTTGCTATGGTGAGTGCTGTGAAAGGTGTAAGCCTGATGATTCACAGACCTGTACCCCTGGGGCAAATAATACATTATATGTTAATTTAAAAAATTGTGGTAAGATATGCACAGCATAACATCTATATACTCATAATCCATCTTTTCTCTTGTTGACAGAAAATTAGATGGGTTCTAATTTTTTTTCTGCTGTAAATAATATGGGAGGGAAGAGTCTCAGACATATTTCTTTGGAGACATTAGCAAAAGTTCTAAATTCATGAAGGACATGCCTAGGTCGCAGATCCTGAGAATGTTCTGCTTTGCTAGATCTTGTCAAGTTTCTATCCAAGGACGATTCTACTGATTTTTGTTCTAAAAATATCACTCTGGTCTTAAAGTACAAATGAGTTGGGTGGGGGTAGGGGTAGGGGTGCAGCAGGGGTCCAAGAGCCCGGTCAGCCAAGTTTAAGTTTCCTCCACTGGAAAACTTGTGGACAGCTTTCTGGGGGAGAGATGCCACTGCCTGTTCCCATTGTCCCTTGTATCGTGGGGCTGGCAAGAACGAACGATGTGCTGCTCAAGTGTTAGCAATCAAATGGCGAATTGCGTGGGCCGCCAAACTTCTACACTTGGTAGAAAATTATTATTTATTTTTTACTGAACAAAACTCCAGGCTGAGAGGGTGCTCCATTGTGCCCTTGTGTGGTAGGCATGTTTTCTCTGCTTTGGCTGGGCCTGGCCTCTTTGTTATGCGTGTGTTGTATTGCAATTGTGGAGCAAATGAAGCCGAGATATGAAATTAATACTGTGATCTGTTTTTCTGTTTTGTTGCCATAACAATCGGTCGCTCTTGAAGCAAAGAGAAAATTAGGATTGTATTAAAGGTGTTTACACCATGTACACTCCATCCCATGTTATTATTTATTGCTATAATAAGTGTATTTAACATTTGCTTAAGGAGGGTTAACTGCTACTGGTTTTTGCCTGACGTTTTTGTTCTGCCCACCCTTCCAACCTGGTTTAACTTTTGACCTTGACTTTTCCTATAGCTCTGAGTAGGAAGGAAGAGGGAGTTTTGGTCAGATGCCTAATGACATCGTGACTCCTTATGTTTATTCCTTCCCTTTTTTCCCCAGTCCTGAGAGCAATGTTAAGTCAGGAGTCTTGGTTAGAAACAAAGCAGGACCTGGAGTAATTGCCCTCCTTTCTTTGCCCCATTCCTGTCCTGTACACCTGAGTAGGAAGCCCATCTCTCCAGGAGCAGGGATGAAGAGAAACTGAGAAACTGAGGAAAGGAGACCTGGAGGAATTTATGCCTCGCAGAGGTGGTGTGGGAATCAATATGACAGATGGCAAGTCAGGGGTGCTGGTCCCCTAAGATCATCCTCTATTTTACTCTATCCTCAAGGTTAAATACTCAGCTGTGGAGCGCCATCTCTGACTGAGGTCCTTACTGCTCCAACTGTCACAGGCTCCAGTCCACTGGGTCACAGGGTGGCTGACGTGGTCAAGCTGACACGGTGGGAAAGCCCTCTCCCCCACAGACTAAATAAACTTACCCACCTGGAGGCCCACTTGAGGACCATCTGGTGTCATCAGCTCTTTGAAGGCAGGGGTTGACCTGCTCCTCTTATCAGACTACAATTCCTAGAAAAACATAGGGCGCGTGTGAGAATCTCTGGAACTTCATTTGTTACCTGTTTGGGTCATTGTAACATGTAACAAGAATATGCTGGTCGTGTGGGCAGATTGTTTAAATAAATACAGCTCTTGGTGAGTGGTGCCCACTTTAGAGTGTCTGTGGCTCTAGAGACGATTCAGTGAAAGGGAATATTTCTGACCCTTCTTAGTCAGTCCTTCAGAGGATCTTTGTCTGTTTTCTTCTTCTTTGGAGTAGAACGTGGCAGAGGGGGCCACGTGGGAATGCCCACCTAGGCACTGTGCAAGGAAGATGGGCGCCACAGAGGCCCTAGTTGATGACAGATTTAAAAAATGTCCTATTATTGTCCTTTACTGTCCAGAAGACCTTGAGTCAGGCCTAACGGCTCTTTCTTGGGTGAATCTTTCTTTGAACACAATAGAGGCAAACTTAGAATGGGCCTTGGCCTTGGTTGTGTCAGCAACACAGGCAAAAAAGAGCCCATTAGTTCTAGGAAAAATCAACCTCTCTCTCAAGGCTAAAGTTATCTTCCATCGCAGATTCTGGTACTCGGGTGTGCACGTACACACACACACACACACACACACACACACACACACTTAGAAATAAAGGATAAAGAGAACTTAGAAAGGATAAAGAGAATGATGGGTTTGGATGTCCAGGTTAGCGTGTGAGTGGCCGCAGTATTATCACGCAGGAGGTGGTTGCTTGTGACTATGGCAACTTCGATCCCGAGGGAGAAGTGTGGAATGGAAAGAATATTAATCAGGTCGGGGGGAGGGAAGATGCTCAGGGAAGGGATGGGAGTGGCGGGAGGGTCCAAGATGGCTGGGTAAGGCTAGCTCGGGTGCATCTTTGGGAAAAGCTGTCACCGGCTTTAGATCTCCCTTGTTTGCTGTGGGCCCTGCTCTTCTGCCTGGATGCCATCCCAAGTCTAGGGCTGAGACCCATCTAGAATGTGGGCTAACGACACACATAAGGCAAAGTGCAGTCATTCCCAAACACGGCCCTTTTGCTTTTATGAATAACCTGTTGGAAATGTTCCACTATGGTCACATTTTCTCTCACTCAGGCATCTCTGCCTCAGAAGAGGGAGTAACTGGGTCCTTTGTCTCTGTGGATCTAGTCTGTGTGTTGCTGAAGCCAGCCCTGTCTCCGTGGATCTAAATTGCTTAGAAACTGTCACATTGCCACTTCAGTTCAGTCACCAATCTGACCAAAAGAGTTCATATCACGGTGTGTTTATATTCGTGCCAGGTCCTTCACTGAGGTGTAGAGACGTGTAGTAACTTGTCCAGGTTCACACAAAGAGTGAATACCTCCCTTCAGAGCACTTTGCCATTCCGCTTGCTTAAACAAGTGCCAGTGTGTCTGTGTGTGACGAGGGACCACTGAAGCTTTGCAGCATTTTCTTTGGTTGAATTCCTTGTGTCTACATGGTCTGAATGTCAGTGACTAAAACACAGTTACAAGAGAGCAGCTTGCAGTGACTGTTCTTACAGAAATGTGTGCTTCCCACCTTACACAATATATGAGTTTCATTTGTTCCAAATCAATTCCCGACAGTATCCAGTTCTGCAGATTGTGCAGATAAAATGCCCCTATTATGCTTCCTTTAAAAACATTTAGGAAATGTGTGCATTTTTTGTGTGGGTGGGAAGATGATATTGTGAAATATTAACATAATCTCCCATCTCGCAAGGACACGCACATTTTCCCCCTTGGCACTACCCTGCTTGAGTGGATTGGAAAACAGGCCTCTGCTTTCCCAGAGCAGGGCGGGCCAGACTTAGCAAGTAAATATACAGGATGCTCAGTTCAATCCGAAGCAGATCAAGGACATGGAATTTTTAGCATAATTACATCCTCTGCAGTTTTGGGGACTTATCCTAAAAAAACTATTTGTCATTTACCTGAAATTCAAATGCAACTGGGTGACTTGGATTTTCTCTGGCAACCCTACCCCAAAGGAGGGTGAAATCAAAGAACCAAATTAACAAGTGCTTGTCTTTCAAGTTTAAAAACTGTGGGGTTAGTGTACAACCAAAATGCTAAGAGGACTACTTGCTGAGAGGTTTTATTTTTCTGCACAAGAAGAAAAGAACTCTGGCGTGGGGAGGGGCAGAGGCTGGAGCCAGAAAGCAAAGAGGCCGTGGTGAGTGCAGCTGTTCCCCGGGCTTCTCTTCGCTCAGCACAGGGCAGTACATTCCCCAAACTACCCTGCGGAACCCTGGAGCTAGCTGGCCAGGGAAGGGGGCGGTGGGCGTGGCTTAAGGGAGCCCCTCCCCCGCCCCAGAGTGCATTGCTCAAAGGCCTTCCCAGGGTTCCTCGCAGCCTCGCAGACCGGCCGCGCCTTCCGGAGGGCTGCGGTGAGTGGTGGATGGCGTTGGCGGGTCCTCGGGGCTGGCTGGTCTCGTGCCCCCGGCGGATGAGCGCACCGCTCCGTAGCGTTGACCGCTCGCCATGGAGTCGGCTGGGCTGGGGAAGCACGCTTGCCGCCGGCCAGGCCCGGTGCTGTGGAGCCCGCGCGCCCACAGGCTAGTCGGCTGGGCTGAGGGAAGCACGCGCGCCAGCCTGCTCCCCAGCGGCGCCACGCGAGCCCGCTCTCCTTGACGGGCCTCACACAAGCCCCGGCCACTTGGCGGGCTGCACTCCGTGGACGTAATGCCCTTCGCTGGGCCGTCTGGGCCGGTGGCGTGAGGGGACGCGTGGGGGGCCTGGCGCGCAGCCGTCCGCCACTCTGTTGGCTGGATGCACTGGCTGTGGCTTTGGGCGGCCTCCTGACTGCTCCTCTCTCCTCCTTTCAGGCTCCTTAGACCGCCGGCCCTGTTGGTTGACAGTCACCCCTCAGGAAGGGCCATTCAGGCTTCCAGGTGAGACAGCCTTGTTTACCGTCTTCAGGGTCATGGCCTTTTATCAAAGTGGTGGAATGCAGGGCTGCAGTTTCTCAGTGAAGCGTGTTCAGGGGGGAATTTTTGGAGCAGGGAGCCCTTCCCTGCTGTGGAGATCATAGTAGATGGCGGGTGCAGCCTGCGAGGAGCAGAGTGTCAGACGCTGGGCCCCGGGCTGGGCCCTGGTCCCGGCAAACGGTGGTGCTCCGGGGGGCCCAGCAGCCGGCTGGGGGCTGCCGGGGCGAAACTGCGAACTGTGACCCTGATCGCTCTCAGGGTCACACTGCAGCAGGACTCTGCTCTTGGTTGGGACGATTAGGCTGAAAGTGCAAAATCAGCAGGAAGAGAACAAGGCCTTGACGTGGGGAGGGCCGTGGCTGGTGCACATTTGGTTCAGTGTTCAGCTGCAAGAGAGCGAAGGCAGCTAATTAGAGGAGGTAATACTACCGGGGGTTTCAGTTGATCCAGATGGGAATAGGAAGTCATTGCTCCACGTAGGAAGTTTTGTTGTGGTGGTTTTGAGGCAGTCACTTTGACATGGCATAGCAAGAAAAATGAAAGAAGTGTTCTTTATTACCAAGTAGTGTGCATATTCACACATTCTGACCTTTAACCCATCCCGAAGTTCACTCATATTCCTCAGGGAAGCTCAGGGGTACACTTGAGCCAAGAACGGGATAAGGATGTGAAGGGCAGCAGGGACAGGGTGAGGGTTTTTGAGCATAATGAACGTTGAAAATGAAAATGTGTGGGCTTATAAATTTGGCTACGAAAGGTTTTCCTGTGTCCAGTAGCCCTTTCAGACATAGTCTCATGGATGAGTGTGGAGCTTGGCAGTCCACTGACCAACATGGAAGAGGGAGAAGCTACCAAAACCTTCCTACCTGATAGAAAGCCCAGGCTTCCGTCATCAAGTGGGGAGAGGAGGAAGGCTGAGGGAGCAAACGGTATTTTGAATGGAATGGAGCCTCGCGGTGTCACAACCCAACTTTCCCAGAGTCGCCACACTGATTTCCTTTAGGGAAGGGGACAAAGAAAACCCCATCCTGCATCTTAGTACAGGCCTTTCCCCCTCCTGTTGACACTCTCAAAGGGGGAGCCAGCCATTCCTGTAATTAATTATAATAGCTACCCATTACTCAAGTCTCCAAGAGCTGTTTCTGTCCCCCACCTCCTGAGATCAAGCCCAGGAGAGATTTAATTACCCACGTCCCCTCCCGGAATATGCTTCTGCTCCTCCTGTGTCCATCTCAAGGATATTTGCTACCACCTTTGGCCTTCTCATCCCACACACCTTATGTCTTTTTTGTTTGTTTGTTTTTTGTTTCTTTTTCTTTTCGCCATGCCTAAACTTTCTGTAAATGTCACACCTGATATTTTGCTATGTTTGAAGTACCTTTAAACCTGTTTCCTTTTTCTCTTGTGTTGACTGCTCCTTTTTTCTCTGTTCAGATGAACTATTACAATACCCTTGAGCCTAGTTTTTTTTTTTTAAAGATTTATTTGTTTGAGAGAGAAACAGAACACATGCTCAAGAAGGGGGGTGGGGTGCGGGCAGCTGGAGAGAGAACCCCAAACAGACTCTATGCTGAGCATGGAGCCCGATGCGGGGCTTAATCCCATGACCCCAGCATCACGATCTGAACTGAAACCAAGAGTTGGACACTAACGGACGGTGTCCCCCAGGTGCCCCGGATTGCGTCATAATTACATACCTCTGTCCAACTAGTCTGTAATCATCTCTTAGAGTAGATAGGAGCCCCCAGAACACTAATGGGTTAGTTTCTCTGCCAGTGTTTCCCAAAGTGTGTCTTAGAACACTGGTTCTGCTGGATGTTGATCAACACTTATAAACTGCTCATGGCATTATAAATACTTTGCACGTAGGTAGGTATTGTTATCACCATATCCATTTTGTTGATGAAGAAAATACTAGCTACTGAATGGCCGAGCCATCCAGGCTTCAGACAAACAAGCAGGCAGTATTGTCTTCTCCATCAGGCTACAGGCATATTGCCTCTCAGGTTAACAGGAATTATATGATACAGACTTTCAAGAACGATGCCCAATTTAATAAACACTAGAGTAAACCAAGTTAAATCGGTGGATCTTTGCTGCAGGGTACAGAGACTTGTCAGAGCTTTTTGTATGTTAATGCATGTTGTGAATTTTCAAAGGGAGGAGAGATATTAACAGCATTCCTTACCTGTTCATGGCTATCAACCCCCCCCCCAGATTATCTTGCAGGTCAGTGTCTGTGGAATATAATTTGGAAAACATTGCTTTAGATCAGTGTCTCCAATTTCATACCACATTGTAACTAATGAATTATCCAAAATTTAAACTGGACAGTTGTAATTGTGTATGTGTATGTAATATATTTATTACATTCTCCCCTCCCCTGCCCTCAGCTTATTGAGATATAATTGACATGTATCACTTATAAGTGTACAGCATCATGGTTTGACTTATATTTATTGTGAAATGACTACAATAGGTTTAATTATCATCCATCATCTCATTTAGAAACAGTAAAAAGAAAAAGCTAAAAAAAAAAAAAGATGAAGAAAAGCTAAAAAAAGAAAAAATCTTTTTCTTTGTGATAAGAACTCAGGATTTACTGTCTTAAAAACTTTCCTGTGTATTATACAGCAGTGTAAGCTCTAGTCATCCTGTCATATGTTACATCCCTAGTGCTTGTTTATCTTATAACTGGAAGTTTGTATCTTTTGACCATGCTCCTCCAGTTCTTCCAGTCCCCACCCCCAGTCCTCCCACCTCAGGTAACCACAAGTCTAGTCTCCTTATCTATCACTTTGGGTGTTTTTTTCTTTTTTATTCTACACATAAATGAGATCATACAGTATTTGGCTATCTGCCTAACTTAGTTCACTTAGCATAATGTCCTTAAGGTCCAAACATGTTGTCACAAAAGACAGGATTTTCTAGATTTTTTTTATGGTGAATAATATTCCATTATATATGTACATCACAACTTCCTTATCCATTCATCCATTGGTGGATGCTTAGGTTATTTCCATGTCTTGCCTCTTATAAATAATGCTCCTGTGAACGTAAGGATGCAGCTATCTTTTTGAGTTAGTGTTTTCCTTTTCTTTGTATATATATTTGACTCTTGAACAATGCTGGGGTTGGGGTGCCAACCCCCAGCACAGTAAAAAGTGTATAAGTTTTGACTCCCCCAAAACTTAACTATTAACAGCCTCCTGTTGACAGGAAGCCTTACTGTTAACAAAAACAGTTGATTAACATGTATTTTGCATGTTATGTGTATTACATACTGTATTTTTATAATAAAGTAAGCAAGAGAGAAGAAGATGTTTTATTATTATTATTATTATTATTATTATTATTATTATTATTATTTGCCCCAGGGGTACAGGTCTGTGAATCATCAGGCTTACACCTTTCACAGCACTCATCATAGCACAAACCCTCCCCAATGTCCATAACCCATCCACCCTATCCCTACCCTCCCACCCTCCAGTAACCCTCAGTTTGTTTCGTGAGATTAAGAGTCTCTTANTCACCAAAGCACAAACCCTCCCCAATGTCCATAACCCATCCACCCTATCCCTACCCTCCCACCCTCCAGTAACCCTCAGTTTGTTTCGTGAGATTAAGAGTCTCTTATGGTTTGTCTCCTTCCACATTNTCCTTCCCCATCCCATCTTCTTTCATTATTTTTCCCTCCCTACCCCCCCATGATTTCCCACCCTGCCCCTCAAGTTCCTCATATCAGAGAGATCATATGATAATTGTCTCTCTCTGATTGACTTATTTCACTCAGCATAATACCATCTAGTTCCATCCACGTCGTTGCAAACGGCAAGATTTAGTTTCTTTTGATGGCTGCATAGTATTCCATTGTATATATATACCACTTCTTCTTTATCCATTCATCTGTTGATGGACATCTAGGTTCTTTCCATAGCTTGGCTATTGTGGACATTGCTGCTATAAACATTCGGGTTCATGTGCCTCTGAGGATCACTACCTTTGTATCTTTAGGGTAAATACCCAGTACGATTGTTGGGTCGTAGGGTAGCTCTATTTTCAACTTTTTGAGGAACCTCCATACTGTTTTCCAGAGTGGCTGCACCAACTTGCATTCCCATCAACAGTGTAGGAGGGTTCCTCTTTCTCTGCATCCTCGCCAACATCTGTCGTTTCCTGACTTATTGATTTCAGCCATTCTGACTGGTGTGAGGTGGTATCTAAGTGTGGTTTTGATTTGTATTTCCCTGATGCCGAGTGATGTTGAGCAGTTTCTCGTATCTGTTGGCTGTCTGGATCTCTTCTTTGCAGAAATGTCTGTTCATATCTTCTGCCCATTTCTTCATTGGGTTATTTGTTCTTTGGGTGTTGAGTTTGATAAGTTCTTTATAGATTTTGGATACTAGCCCTTTATCTGATATGTCATTTGCAAATATCTTCTCCCATTCTGTTAGTTGTTTTTTGGTTTTGTTGACTGTTTCCTTTGCTGTGCAAAGGTTTTGATCTTGATGAAGTCCCAATAGTTCATTTTTTCCCTTGCTTCCCTTGCCTTTGGTGATGTTCCTAGGAAGAAGTTGCTATAGGGAGGTCAAAGAGGTTGCTGCCTGTGTTCTCCTCAAGGATTTTGATGGATTCCCATCTCACATTGAGGTCTTTCATCCATTTTGAGTCTTTTTGTGTGTGGTGTACGGAAATGATCCAGTTTCATTTTTCTGCATGTGGCTGTCCAGTTTTCCCAACACCATTTGTTGAAGAGACTGTCTTTTTTCCATTGGACATTCTTTCCTGCTTTGTCGAAGATTAGTTGACCCTGAGGGTCCCTTTCTGGGTTCTCTATTCTGTTCCATTGATCTATGTGTCTGTTTTTGTGCTAGTATACTGTCTTGATGATTACAGCTTTGAAATAGAGCTTGAAGTCTGGAATTGTGATGCCACCAACATTGGTTTTCTTTTTCGACATTCCTCTGGCTATTCGGGGTCTTTTCTGGTTCCATATAAATTTTAGGATTATTTGTTCCATTTCTTTGAAAGAAATTGGTGGTGTTTTGATAGGGATTTTGTTAAATGTGTAGATAGCTCTAGGTAGCATAGACATTTTCACAATATTTGTTCTTTCAGTCCATGAACATGGAACGTTTTTCCATTTCTTTGTGTCTTTCTCAATTTCTTTCATGAGTACTTTATAGTTTTCTGAGTACATATTCT
Organism: Ailurus styani; assembly: GCA_002007465.1. Classification (NCBI taxonomy): domain Eukaryota; kingdom Metazoa; phylum Chordata; class Mammalia; order Carnivora; family Ailuridae; genus Ailurus; species Ailurus styani. Next base: position 7,048 of record LNAC01001012.1, on the reverse strand, counting down.
TTGACTCTTTAGTTAGGTTTCTTCCTAGGTATCTTATGGTTTTGGGTGCAAGTGTAAATGGGATCAACTCCTTAATTTCTCTTTCTTCTGTCTTGCTGTTGGTGTATAGAAATGCAACTGATTTCTGTGTATTGATTTTATATCCTGACACTTTATTGAATTCCTGTTGGAGTTCTAGCAGTTTTGGAGTGGAGTCCTTTGGTTTTTCCACATAAAGTATCTTATGATCTGCAAAGACTGAGAGTATGACTATTTCTTTGCCAATTTGGAAGCATTTTACTTCTTTTTGTTGTGTGATTGCTGAGGTTAGGACTTCTAGTACTATGTTGAATAGCAATGGTGATAGTGGACAGCCCTGCCATGTTCCTGACCTTAGGGGGAAAGCTCTCAGTTTTCCCCCATTGAGAATGATATTCGCTATGGGTTTTTCATAGATGGTTTTGATGATATTGAGGTATGTATCCTCTATGCCTAACTGTGAAGAGTTTTGATCAAGAAAGGATGCTGTACTTTGTCAGGAGCTTTTTCAGCATTTATTGAGAGTATCATGTGGTTCTTGTCCTTTCTTTTATTAGCCTATCATAGCACATTGATTGATTTGTAGATGTTGAACCAACCTTGCAGCCCAGGAATAAATCTCACTTGGTCGTGGTGAATAATCCTCTTAATATACTGTTGGATTCTATTGGCTGGTATTTTGGTGAGAATTTTTGCATCCATGTTCATCAAGGATGTTGGTCTGTAATTCTTTTTGATGGGGTCTTTGTCCGTTTTGGGATCAAGGTAATGCTGGCCTCATAAAATGAGTTTGGAAGTTTTCCTTCCATTTCTATTTTTTGGGAACAGTTTCAGGAGAATAGGTATTAATTCTTCTTTAAATGTTTGGTGGAATACCCTTAGGAAGCTGTCTGGCCCCGGGCTCTTGTTTGTTGGGAGATTGTTGATGACTGCTTCAATCTCCTTACTGCTTTTGGGCCTGTGTAGGTTTTCGATTTCTTCCTGGTTCAGTTTTGGTAGTTTATGTGTCTCTAGGAATGTATCCGTTTCTTCCAGATTGTCAAATTTGCTGGTATAGAGCTGCTCATAATATGTTCTTATAATTGTTTGTATTTCTTTGGCATTGGGGTTGTTTTTTCATTCATGAGTTTATTAATTTGGATCCTTTCTCTTTTCTTTTTGATAAGTCTGGCCAGGGGTTTATCAATCTTATTAATTCTTTCAAAGACCCAGCTCCTAGTTTTGTTGATATGTTCTATTGTTCTTTTGGTTTCTATTTCATTGATTTCTGCTCTGATCTTTATTCTCTTCCCTTGCTGGGTTTAGGCTTTCTTTGCTGTTTTTTCTACAGTTCCTTTAGGTGTAGGATTAGGTTGTGTACTTGAGACCTTTCTTGTTTCTTCAGAAAGGCTTGTATTGCTATATATTTCCCCTCAGGTCTGCCTTTGCTGTGTTCCAAAGATTTTGAACAGTTGTGTTTTCATTTGTTTCCATGAATTTTAAAAATTCTTCTTTAATTTCCTGGTTGACCCATTCATTCTTTTGTAGGATGTTCTTTAGCCTCCACACATATGAGTTCTTTCCAACTTTCCTGTTGTGGTTGGGTTCTAGTTTCAAAGGATTGTGGTCTGAAAATATGCAGGGAATGATCTCAGTCTTTTGGTACCTGTTGAGACCTGATTTGTGACCCAGGATATGATCTATTCTGGAGAATGTTCATGTGCCCTAGAGATGAATGTGTATTCTGTTGTTTTGGGATGGAATGTTCTAAATATATCTGTGATATCTAACTGGTCCAGTGTGTCATTTAAAGCCTTTATTTCCTTGTTGATCTTTTGCTTAGATGATCTGTCCCTTTCAGTAAGGGGGTTGTTAAAGTCCCCTACTATTATTGTATTGCCTAATGTGTTTCTTTGATTTTGTTATTAATTTGTTTATATAATTGGCTGCTCCCATGTTAGGGGCATAGATATTTAAAATGATTAGATCTTCTTGTTGGACAGACCCTTTCAGTGTGATATAGTGTCGTTCTTCTTCTCTTATTATAGTCTTTGGCTTAAAATCTAATTTGTCTGATATAAGGATTGCCACCCCCACTTTCTTTTGATGTCCATTAGCATGGTAAATTGTTTTCCACCCCCTCACTTTAAATCTGGAGGCTTCTTTGGGTCTAAAATGAGTTTCTTGTAGACAGCATATCGATGGATCTTGTTTTCTTTATCCATGCTGATGCCCTGTGTCTTTTGATTGGGGCACTTAGCCCATTTACATTCAGGGTAACTATTGAAAGATAGGAATTTAATGCCATTGTATTGCCTGTAAGGTGACTGTTATACTGTATGTTGTCTCTGTTCCTTTCTGGTCTGTTACTTTTAGGCTCTCTTTTTGATTAGAACCTAAAAGTAACAGACCAGATTGATTAATATTTCCTGTAGGGCTGGCTTGGTGTTTGCAAATTTCTTTAGTTTTTGTTTGTCCTGGATGCTTTTTATCTCTCCTTCTATTTTCAGTGACCCCCTAGCTGGATATAGTATTCTTGGCTGCATGTTTTTTCATTTAGTGCTCTGAATATACCATGTCAGTCCTTTCTGGCCTGCCAAGTCTCTGTGGATAGGTCTGCTGTCAATCTAATATTTCTTCCATTGTATGTATTGTCCTGAGCTGCTTTCAGGATTTTCTCTTTGTCACTGAGACTTGTAAGTTTTACTATTAGATGACGAAGTATGAACCTATTTTTATTGATTTTGAGGGGGGTTCTCTGTGCCTGCTGGATTTTGATGCTTGTTCCCTTCACCAAATTAGGGAAATTCTCTACTATAATTTGCTCCAATATACCTTCTGCCCCCCCATCTCTCTTTCTTCTTCTTCTTCTGGGATCCCAATTATTCTAGTATTGTTTTGTATTATGGTATCACCTATCTCTTGAATTCTCCACTTGTGATCCAGTGTTTGTTTGTCTCTCTTTGTCTCAGCTTCTTTATTCTGTATCATTCAGTCTTTTATATCACTAATTCTGTCTTCTGCCTCATTTATCCTAGCAGTAAGAGCTGCCATTTTTTATTGCACCTCATTAATAGTTTTTTTTTATTTCAACTTGGTTAGATTTTAGTTCTTTTATTTCTCTAGAAAGGGATTTTATTTCTTCAGAAAGGGATTCTCTAATATCTTCCATGCTTTTTTTTTTTTGAGGCCAACTAGCACCTTGATAATTGTCATTCTGAACTCTAGTTCTTACGTATTATTAATGTCCATATTGATTAGGTACCTAGGCATTGGTACTGCCTCTTTTTCTTTTTTTTGAGTTAAGTTTTTCTGCCTCGTCATTTTGTCCAGATAAGAACAGATGAATGAGAGAAAAAAATACTAAAAGGGTAGCAATGACCCTAGAAAAATATATACTAACCAAATCAGAAGAGACAAGAAACTGGTGAGTGAAGAAAGGCGGGGGGGTGGGAGGAAAAAATATGTATCTATGTTGTGTCTATATCATCTATATCTATTAGACTGGCGAATTGAAGAGAGCCACACATTTGATTTTGGGTGTATTTTGGTCTGTTAGAAGAAACTATCTCCCAAAATTTTAAAAAAGAATAAGTTATATATGTATACAAATAAGAGTAAACACATTGAAGGGATGGAATATAATTGTAAAGCTGAAAATTAAAGTAGATTCTAAAAAAGGAATTGATAAGATAAGAAGTTGGTTGAAAAAGGAAAAGAAAGGAAAGAATGTGATCTGGCTGGAGACTAGCACAAAGCCATGTGCTAGATTTAGGGTGCATTTTGATCTATTAGAAGAAGTTGTATCCCAAATTTTTCAAGGAAAAAAACCTATATGTATACAAAAAAATAAGGTTAAATATTATGAAGGGATAAAATATGACTATAAAAATGAAAATTTAAAAAGATTTTTATAATGGTATTGATAAGATAAAATAGTTAAAAATGTTAAAATAGGAAGTAAGAAAATTTTTTTAAAAAGTGTAAGAAAAAATAAAATTCAAAGAATTTAACTTTGAAAGACTAAAGGATCATGGGGAATAAGCCATGAATTCTATGTGTTGCTTTCTCCTAGCTCTGGAGTTCCACAGTTCTCAGTGATTGGTGATCTTTGTCTTGGCTGGATGTTCTTGCTAATCTTCTGGGGGCGGGGACTGTTGCATTTATTTTCAAGTGTCTTCGCCCGAGGTGGAATTGAACGGTTCTTGCCAGGGACCAGGCTAAGTAATCTGCTCGGTTCACTCTAGGGAGCTTTTGTTCCCTGAACGCTTTCTGTACCGCTTTGGAGGATGGGAATGAAGATTGCGGCCTCCCAGTCTCCGACCCACAGGAGCAGAGAGCTCGGGGCCCCACTCCTCCGTGTGCCCTCGGAGAAAAACAGTCATTCCCTCCCATCTCTCTGGTCTCTGGCCGCACTCCGTCCTCACCCGGCCTGTGCCTGAGCGTTTCTGTCTCTGGTGCACTGCCCCGTTTGGAGTCTCCAAACCCAGCAAATTCCTACAGCTGCTTCCACGCCACTCCCCCCAGGGGAGGTAGGTGAGTCTCCCGGATCTGCCACTTATGGGGTCCCTGCTCAAAGAGCAGTGGCCCGACTATGCCTCAGATCAGGGTTTAAGGTAACCCTGAGTTGAGAGACCTTCCTTGGCTCTGTCTCTGTAGGTGGCTTCCCTGCTCCGATACCTGGGAGTTCTGCCACCCTCAGACACCCCCGGTCTTTCTGTGTCCCTCTGTGTCCTGAGACCACACTGTTCTGGGGAGATCTCCAGGCCCTGCTTAGCCTCTGGGGTGACGTCCCTCAGTGGAGCTGACTTCTAAAAGTTCCAATTTTGTGCTCCACTGCTTGCCAGGAACCGCTCCCTCCCCACCCCTGTCTATCTACCCGACGCTTCAGATTCACTTTTCTGTGCGTCCTACCTTCCAGGAAGTGGTTGATTTTCTGTTCCTAGGATTGCTGCTCTTCTTCTCTTGGATCTCCTGTTGAGTATGTAGGTGTTCAGAATGGTTTGATAACTATCTGGCTGAACTCCTGGGGCCTGATGGTAATCAGTCTCCTGCTCCTCTGCCATCTTGCTCCTCCCCTCCCGATGTTGTGTATCTTTTCATGTGCCTGTCAGCCATTTGTATGTTGCCTTTGGAAAAATGTCTATTCTGTTGCCCACTTTTTTTTGTTTTAATAATTGAAGTATAGTTGACATATAATACTCGTTGCAGGTATACAACATAATAATTCAACAATTACAAACATTATGAAATGCTTGCTACATTAAGTATAGTTACCCTCTGTCACCATACGAAGTTACTACAATGTTATTGAATATATAGCTAGCTAGCTAGCTAGATGTACCCCTTATGCTGTACTTTTAAGCCCCATGATATACGTATTTTATAATTGGAAGTTTGTACCTCTTAAGCCCCTTGTCTGTGATTTATTTCACTTAGCCTAGTACCCTCTAGGTCTATCTATGTTGTCATAAGTGGCAATATTTCATTTTTTTATGGCTGGGTGGTATTTCATTGTATATGTACATACCACATTTTCCTTATCCATTTATCTATTCATGGTCACTTGGGTTGTTTCCATATTTTGGGTTTTGTAAAGAATGCTGTAGTAAACACAGGGTGTGTATATCTTTTCGAATTAGTGTTTATGTTTTCTTTGGGTAATTACACAGAAGTGGAATTAGTGGATCCTGTGGTGTTTCTATTTTTAATTTTTTGAGGAACCTCCAACATTGCACAGGGGTTCTGTGCTTCGCATCCTCACCAACACTTTATTCCTTGTCTTTCTGATACTACTCATTCTTACTGGTGTGTGGAGATACCTCATTGTGGTTTTGATTTGTATTTCCATGATAATGATGTTGAGTATCTTTTCATGTGTCTGTTGGCCATCTGGATGTCTTCTTTGGAAAAATGTTTATTCAGGTCTTCTGCCCATTTTGCAGATTTTTTTTTTGGTTGTTTATTTTTTTGGCTTTGAGTCATATAAGTTTTTGTATATTTTGAATATCAACCCCTTTTTGAATATATCATTTAAAAATACCTTTTCCCATTCCGTAGGTTACCTTTTCATTTTGTTTATGGTTTCCTACACTGTGTAAAAGCTTTTTATTTTGTGACAGTCCCAGTAGTTTATTTTTGCTTTTGTTTACCTTTTCCTCAGGAGACATACCCATAATTATGTTGATAAGGCTGATGTCCAAGAGATGACTGGCTCTGAAGTTGTTTTACAGTTTCAGATCTCACATTTACATCTTTCATGCATTTTCCATTTATTTTTGTATATGGTATAAGAAAGTGGCTCACTTTCATTCCTTTACATGTAGCTGTCCCATTTTCCTAACACCATTTGTTGAAAAGATTTGTCTTTTTCCCATTGTGTGTTCTTGCCTTTGCTGTGTAGTAATTGACCATGTAAGTGTGTGCTTATTTCTGTCCTCTGTGTCCTGTTTTAGTGATGTGTGTGTCTGTTTTTTTGGCCAGTTACTCTCCTGTTTTGATTCCTGCTGCTTTGTAATATAACTTGAAGTGTAGGATTGTGCTGTCTCCAGCTTTGTTCTTCTTTCTCAAGATTGCTTTGGCTATTTGAGGTCTTTTGTGGTTCCAAATGAATTTTTGGACTATTTGTTTTACTTCTGTGAAAAGTGCTATTGTTATTTTGGTAGGGATTTCACTGAATCTGTAGATTGCATTGAATCTTTGGGTAGTATGGATAGTTAATGATATTAATTCCTCCAAGCCATGAGCACTGTTACGTCTTTTCCTTTGTTTGTGTCATCTTCAGTTTCTTTCATCAGTGTCTTATAGTTTTCAGAGTACAGGTATTTCACCTCCTTGGTTAAATTTATTCCTAGGTATATTATTTTTTTTGGTGCAATTGTAGATGGGATTGTTTTCTTAATTTTTCTTTCTGCTATATCACTAGTAGTGAATAGATATGCAACAGTTTCTGTATAGTGATTTTGTATCCTACAAGTTTACTGAATTCATTTTATTCTTTTTTTTTTTTTTAATTTTATTTTTATTATTTGCCCAAGGGGTACAGGTCTGT
>LNAC01001011.1:405425-431704 GCA_002007465.1 Ailurus styani | reverse complement strand
ATCGGTCTCCTACTCCTCCGCCATCTTGCCGCTCCTCCGCCACACAGATTTTTTAAAGGACTTTTTTTTTTTCTCTCATGTAAAATAATTTTGTGACTTTCCAGTTACAACACACTGCTATAATTAAGGGGACTCACTTCCTACTTGGAAACTCTGTAAGTGTCGGCACCACGTGAAAATTAAGAAGCAGTAAGAAGGTAGGGGCTCACCGCCGAAAAAGGATCAAAGGAGAATTTGTCTTTGAAAGGGAAGACCATGAATGAAAAGCACGTGAATGAAGACAAACTGGAGATGTTTTCCCAGGTTACGGAAATATATAGGTATGAGCTTCCCCCTTTATTTTGGGTACAATATATTGCATTACCAGTGGGAGAGGTGAAAACATCGTTTCTCATTCGTTCTCTTTGAACTCAAGTGTATTTGGAGTATTTCCTCCTTTCCTCTTTCAAATGCATTCTACTTGCACATTAATGTGCGTGGGACCGGCGTCTGATATCATTTTTTTATTTGATTCCCATTTCTTCCCTTGTCATTGCCTCGGTGTGCTCAAAGGCAGGTGTAAAGGAGGGAGTTAAAACCAGGCATTAACCTGCTGTGAGTCACCGTCCGCTGGAGCGGCTTGATACATGGACTTATCCCTAAGCCCTGCTCCCGGGGTTAAGAGCCGTTCTGTAAAGCCAGACTCTCATAGCCTTCTTCGCTCTCGAGCCTCGAGATGCCTTGTCAGTCACTAGGTGGGCATTATGGTGATTACACAGCAAGTAATTTCTTGATAGTAACTAACAAGATAACCATTCTAGCATACTTTCTTTCTTTTAAGGTACTTTGTGGAGGGTTTTTGACAAAGTGTTTACTTTCCTGTGTAGTCCAGAAGGTAGTGGATTGCTGTGTTACACATCTTCACTGTCCATCTGGGATCAAAGGAGACTGCGCCTGGAAGACTGTTAGAAACAGGATTTTACGAGTGGGTGGCTGGGTGTGCGCTGATACTCAGAACTTCGGTTTGCAGAGGAAACAGCTAAAGTGCAGTTAAAAATGCAAACAAACTCCACCCTCAGATATTCCCATATGGTAAATCTGGAGAGAAGCCCACAAAGGTGCATTTTTAAGTGAGTGTTTCAGATGATTCCAGTGTAAATGCTAATGAAGGAAGGGAGTGGTATGGTGCTGCTGTTCCTTCTCCAAAATTCAGACTCCAAAAGGAGACATGGTCCGACTCAGTATGCATTATGTTAATACGCTGACATTGTAGTTCGGAAGACAGTGAAGATTTCCTTCGAAGATGGCACATGTTCATACTTTGACCTCTGCTCCTCCCCCCAATCATATATTCCTATTGCCTCCTGGATTCTAAATGTCAAAACTGATAAATATAAAACGGGGGAAAAATTTGAAGCTGTATTTGTAACTAAAAACAAGATAAATATCTCTATGGCTGAGAAAAATAACAGAAATGCATCAGTAAGTGAAGCCAAAGAGAGTCTACTGGAGTTTGGGTCGGGAAGCTGTCGGAAGCAGGCGGGAGTCTATCTCCTACAGAATGAGTGAGGCTGAAAGTGCCCCATCAAAGGCCTGGACCTGAGCCAGCCTCTGTGCTTGGAACCAGGGACTGGCTGGAGCTGAAAAGTAGTGAAAGGAAGCTGGAAGACAAGGTCTATAAATTGCTCCCTAGAAAGCAGAGTATCTGGGGGTAGCTGGAGAGAGCAGATGTGGCGTGCTAGTCAAGACCTGAGCCAAGATACTCCCTGACTTAGAGACTGTATGTGTAATATCTCCAGTTGCATGACAGATCAAAGGCTCCAAGTTACTGATCTGGTTCTGGACCCCGGGTGCAAATGGCTAAGTAAAAGCAACCAAAATACCACGAAACAGAAAGAGATGAATGAAAAGAGACAGAGTCAGAGAATATACAAAACACTCCTCCAAATGAGTATGCAAATCAAAATTCCAAAATATAGAAGCAAAATTAATGCCAAGAAAGCAGTGAAATTAATGTCTGGGGAATGAGTTCACTGCGTATGAAATGAAAATAATTTGAACTAAATATGTTTATTATATTCCAAGTGATAAGAGGAGGAATAATATGCATGAAGAATAAGAAACTATGAAAACAAAATAGAAATGAAACAAGAGCAGAATATATGAAAAAGTACCACTAAAAATTCTGAAAAATATGGTCCTTGAAATTAAAAACATTAATAGATAAGGTAAATTCTAGGGTGCCCTGTTGGCTCAGTCAGTAGAATATACAACTCTTGATCTCAGGCTTGTGTCAAGCCCCACATTGGCCATGGAACCTATTTGAGATAAAATTTAAAAATGTTTTAATTAAAAAAATAGATGAGATAAATTCTAGTTTCAACATAGTTGGAAAAAATTAGGAAACTGGAAGATAGTATGGAGAAATTCAACCAGAGTAGAGCATAGAAAAATAAAAATATTAAAAAAATATGGGAGAGCAAATTAAGAAACATGGAAGATAAAATAATAGACTACAAAATAAAAGTTAAAGGAATATCAGAAAAACAATGAATGAAATAAAAGAGAAGCAGCATTCAAAGGGATAGTGGCTAAGGATTTTCCAGAACTGAAGAATGACATGAATATTCAGGACTGATTGAACACACCCTGTGCAGAGCAGGAGAGAAAAAAAAAAAAGAGACGCTTTTGGTAAGAAAAGATGGAATGTTGATAGAGAGAAAAATACTAATGTAACTTGAGAAAAAAGATGATCTCCAAAAGAATAATTCTCAAACAGAAGTCTCCTCATGAGCATTAATATAAAGCAAACGCTTTTTCCAAAATGCTTTTGAGGTACTTCCCAGCTAAACTGGGATTCAGGGTATTTAATTCAAGCTCCTGATGGAAAGGGATAAATCATCTCTCATTTAATAAACACTGCCCAGGGTGTAGATACAAAATATTCCTGTCCTAAAGGATATGTCAACCAAATTGTAAACATCACTCTTTTGTTTTTAAGATCTTTATTTATTTCTTTATTTTAGAGAAAGTGAGTGGGAGCATGAATGGGGGAGGGGCAGAGGGAGAGAGACAGTCTCAAGCAGAGTCCATGCTGAGTGTAGGGCCTGACCCAGGGCTTGATGCTGGGCTTAATCTCACCACCCTGAGATCATGACCTGAACTGAAATCAAGAGTCGGTCGCCAACCAACTGAACCACCCAGGCATCCCTGCTTATAATAAATTTCTTAGATCAAGTAGGTAATAAGGTCAATAGGAATGTAATCTACTGCGTTAGCACAAAAACACACTAACGTTGGTATATAGTGTAATGAGATAATCATGGAAGCTCTAAGATCATACTTGAAGATTTTGCTCATTATTTTATACACACAGAAGTCAGTGTATTCCTTCCAGAGTTTAGTTCCTAGAAAAATTTACCTTTGCAAACAAATTTGATTTCTTCTTTCATAAAGTGGAAACCAGGTAACTATTGTAATTTTTGCTATAATTGCTAAGAAACACCTCGTCAAATTTTGTGCCAAATTGTGGGGATTGGACTTTTTGGGTATCAGACCAGAACAAATCAGGATTTATTTTGCTAACAGTACATGCTCTTCCCTCCATGTATTTCTGTCCAAAGGTATCCCTGATTGTATATGTTTAATTTTTCAAAGTTCTTGGGATCTATTTGGAGGTAGACATTGAGCTTAATTTCTTTAGAAGGAGAGTTCAGTGAAACCTACCATGTTTATAACTAGAATGGAATACTACTTTTTTACAGAAAAATTAGTTCTTAGTAACCTAGTTACTTTATAATGTGTGTGCAGGAGAAAAGAAAAATGAGCGCTACTTTTTAAAAGCATGTAACTATATTTTCCAAAAACTACCATAGCAATTTGCATCTGAAGCAATGGTTTGAAGTGATTCTGTAAAGTAGGAATTCTGATTCTGCACTTCCATAGAAATGCAGTTCACTTAGAACATGTATAATACTGAGCTAACCTGAAGAACAGTGTGAGGTAAATTCTTCTAAAATTTCTCAGAGATCTCTGGTGAAGCTATTTAAAAGCTTTGCTGTGTGCATAGTATATGAAATGATTGTTCACAGCACATACGTGCACACATGCAGATACATACCTGAAGATAAATGTAGGAAACAAACTCACATAGAGAAAAAAATATATGTAAAATAAATCTGAGCTTTACATTTAATTTTTTTAAAAAAATCTTTTATTACCAGGACTGAAAGATTAAGACAATTTTCAGTGATTTCATTTGTGCCACTTTGCTAGTTTTCAACCTTCGTGGTTGTTGAGACGAGTGGGTAAATTTCCTGCCTTGAACACTAATTGGTGACAAGCTATTAATCAGCATAATATTTTAAAATATTTTTATGCCCATTACGTCTATGAAGCCTATGGATTTCAGATGCATCTTTAACAGGAGGGAGAAGAAAGGTCAGCTTTTCCTTGTTTCTTTAATGGTGCTTTCTGACTACAGCGATTTTCAAGCCTCATGGAACATTTGAATGCTTGGTTGTCTCATCATTCTGGCACTTTGTCTTTGATTCCAAAAGAGAATGTAGCATTTCAAATGTCGGAAATGTGCTATAGATTTTTTGGCAGTAGGAAGGAAGTCAGTTTGACTTTCGTGTCTTTAAGAAACATATATATAACGTTATGACCAAAATTAGTACTCAGAAATTATTTTGCTCTGAAATTGGGAAGGACTAATATACATCTATGATGTTACACATGAACACTTTGGCAGCCAGGTTTGAACATTTTTTACTAGAAATCAACTTTCATATATTCATGTATTCATTTGGCATGGAAAGAAAAACAGACGAAGATGGAAACAAAAAAAATTGCACATAAAAATTTCAAACTAATGTGAAGTAAGGTTCATTAGCATAGAGGTATCATTTACCTATTTTCATATATGACAGTGAATAAACGATCATGTACAAGTATTTTTAGTATAGCAAGTTACGGATATATCAAAAAACAGAAAAAGCTTAAAATACATCAAGGTAAAATAAATTATTGCTTATTGAAATTTTTAAAAGTTATTTCAAGATGGGATGCCCAGCTGGCTCACTGGGTAGAGCACGTGACTCTTGATTTCACAGTTGTAGGTTTGAGTCCGCCCCTTGGGTATAGAGAGTACTTCAAAATAAAACCTTAGGAAAAAAAAAACCATTTCAAGGTAAAAATTGACATATAATTTAGATACAGCTTTTGTTAATCATATCTGATGTTCTTTCCCTCCCCTCACGTTATATACTACAGCTATACTAGCTACTCCTAGTCGTTTAAAAGGAGCTGTGTGACGCACACACCATCCTGAGACACCTTATAATACATCCAATCCCCCTCACTCCCCAATGTGCCATATGTTAAATTAATTAAAAATAAAACTTGTAACTGTACTCGAAAAAGTACCAAGAAGTCGTCTCAACTAAAATGCACCTGGAGGCTGTGTTTCAGAATCCCTATGGTTAGTTGCCGTAATATTTGTGAAAATCGAGTATTCTAGGAAATGGGCAGCCTCCACCCCCACCCCCAGAGATGTTGCCTCTCTCTGGGTGTCTCCGTTCGCATATCCACAATGTGTTTTTATTTTCAACAGCTGCATGTGATGTTATTCACATTAAAGCCTGGTCAAGCTTAGTCACAGAAAACCTTCTGAGACATCAAGAAATGTGATATTTCTGACCAGCTGCAAAAGTGGTAACCTCTCAGAAAAAAAAAAAAGAAAAGAAAAGAAAAGAAAAGGAGCGTAATAAAACAAGAAGGAGGCAGCAAGCATATTAATCTTTTTTCTTCCTTGTATTTTTCGTCCCATACTTCTTTCTTTTTTTAAAACCTCTAATAGAGCTCTAACCTTTAAAAATTCTTTGAATCAAGCAATTTTTCATGATCTGGCTGTCTCATGATTGTTTTTATTACAGTTTAACATTTCTTCTGATTCACTACGATTTTTCAAGGTATTTATGAGATTTTACTTCTGAGTTCAGTTGAGGTTAATAACTCATGATTTAAATCAGATTACTGTAGATATGCATGTGACCAAGTCAGTACTGTTTCTAAGGTCACAACTGATTTCCCCAAGTAACTGTAACAAAATTGTTTCTAGATAGAATATGCTGTAAAATAATGAATTTGTCTATACAGTTTTACAAAGCATGTTGTAATAAGTTCTCTCCCCTACTAATAACATGGAAATGATTGTATTAATCAAGAAATACCTAAGCCTGGGATCCAATTTTTTTTAATCATACAGTAACACATTGTCTCTTGTACTGTCTACATCAATATTATGTTTTGATCAAAATTTTGTCACTCAGCATATTGTTACTGTGAAATGACAAAATACTTAATTCTGAGGTAGTGAAGCTCCATGTCCAAAATAATATGCAGAATGGAAAATAATAATAGCGAATAAATCTTCAGTTTTCTCATTGGTCCATAATTTATATTAGTGTTCTGATGAACATAAAAACTATTATCACCAATGCGAAACTTTTATTTTATTCTTTATTAACCCGCCCTTCTACTATTGTGAATGGTGTGTTTTTACATTGCACATTTTCATTTGTATTTTGCTTGCATTCATTTTTTTAGGTTACTAATATCGGTGTGTAGGCCAGTGATAGAAAACACATTTATAAAATATAGTATCCTTTATAAAATATAGTATTTATAAAATATAGCTAATAGTAATCAATGCCAGAAATCATAAAGGCCTAAAAACCACTTTGAGGGGAAAAAATTATCACATTGGCATCCTTGGGGATGAAGAAGCAAAGATAAAAATAAATAGCAGGATGGAAAAGAGAGATTATTTTTTTCCTAAATGATAGTTATATATTTTCACACAAGTTTAGTAAAGAATTAAAATCCATGCTCTAGGACAGAGCCAAAGGAAAAGCCAGACAGAGTCAATCATTTTAATGTTTTGTTTGTGTTTTTAACAGCTCTTTAGAAATGTAGACAATTGAGGATATTTTTCATATTTTAACTCAACGTTTGATATTTGCACATCTCTCCAAAATAAACATTTACGTTTAAAAAGTTGAATTTATGCTTGAAGATGTGTATTAATATTCCTAATTTGGGGGGGAAACATAATTTGGCCCTACATTGTAATAAAAATGAATTGATACTATTATTTCCAAAACATTTATTCGTGCAGGTGCTAGCATAAAAACAAAAAATATGCTCCACGGTCTGCCTTGGGAGCAGATGTTTTCGAAAATAGTGGTGAACAAAAGCAGATCAAAGAAGTAGGAAAACATTCCAATCCAAATGTGTAGGATGCTGAGATGACTGTGGACCGGGCAGCTGGTCCAGAAAGCTGGGCAGTCCTTTTAGGAGCCCTGTTACTTTTCTTTTCAAGTAACAAGCGAGGATAATGCATCAAGGAGATAGAAAACGATGCCACGGAGCTGGTTCTCCAGCAAGCTTTATCTGTCGAAGCCTAGAATTCATAATGTTCTGCGCTTACCTGGAAAGCGGGCTACTAGAATTTGTCAGGGGTTCACAACCGCGGAAGTAACCCAGCCTGAATGAGTGTTGGGGCCAGTGATAGGAGTTCCAGTGCGGGGGACTCAGGGGGACACAGGAACTGAGGACGTAAGCATTCAAAGGATGGAAATAGGAGGCAAGTCCTAAGGGTGACATGACCGGTCTGGCCAAGGGCAATGCCCCACGTCTCTCAGTCCTCACATCTGTACCACATCTGTCCTCAAGCGGTAGGCATGGAAGTTACAAGGAGATTATATACAGAAGATGATTTCTTAAGAACAGTTTGAGAAAATCTGTCTTCAGTGCTGAAAATTCTGACTTACGAGGACCTTCTATGTATGGACGTGTTTATGTATTTAAGATTCTTACTATTCATGGTAACCATCACAGCAGATTAGTACTTCCCAAGGCCGTTGTGCTAGCGCCGTGCGAAATGTATGTTGTCCGTGATCTTATTTAACTTTTGCATAAAGCCTCTGAAGTCAATACTATCATTATCCACATTTTTCAGATAAGAAAACTGACGTATGGAAAGGTTAAGAAATGTGTCCGGTTGTATCCATGCAATAAATGGTAGAAATGAGATGTGGGCCAGTCTGATTGCTATAATGTTGCCCAGTTGGCTATGCACTCTATTTTGGGTAGATTTCTAAATCTCACAAATACGAATTTGGTGTTTTGTTCTCCTCTAGGATGGCTGAAATTTTGCATTACATCAATTTTTTGTGTCTATTTATTTTATTTTTTTTTTTTAAAGATTTTATTTATTTATTTATTTCACAGAGGGAGAGAGATCACAAGGAGGCAGAGAGGCAGGTAGAGAGAGAGGGGGAAGCAGGCTCCCCGTTGAGCAGAGAGCCCGATGCGGGCCTCGATCCCAGGACCCTGAGATCATGACCTGGGCTGAAAGCAGAGGCATCAACCCACTGAGCCACCCAGGCACCNTACCTCAATTTTTTGTGTCTATGAAATGGACTGCATTTGACTTGGTTCAGGCATTGGGACTTGTATACTAGATGCCTGAACCCAGTCACCCATGCAGAATAATCCACTCATAAAGATCACTTTTCTTTCTCTCTCAAACGCACACCTATACTATACGGGTGAAGCGTTATTATTGCCACATATGGCCCCTAATTTGGGAGGGATGACCTCCAGGACCTTTCTGTGAAATGATGAGTTTTGCCTGGAAGTTGCTAGAGCCATTATAAAATTAAAAAGGGGAGCATACGTACAATTATTCCACAGTAAGACTTGCTATGATAAACCAGTTGCAAGAGATTAGGCTCAAAGCAATTAAAGGAAAATTTAGTTTCACTGTGGCTGCTTTGGGGACAGCATCTTGTGGATAGGATTGTATCGCGCTAACATTCGTGTGAGGGTGGATAAACGGATAGATACCAAACCATAGGTATGTCCCAGGCGATGACTGTTACAGAGACGTGCTGGGTGAGAGCCGTACTAGCAAACCAATGATAAACGGACAGTTTGAAACTGTTTCTTATTTGGCCCACCGAGAAGACACATATCAGGGTGAACAGGTGAGGAGTTTTCTTACATCCTCCGCATCAGTCCATTCTGGAAGGCCCTTGCTTAGCCTCTACATTGTCCTCACTGCCAGGAATTGACATAAGTGTAAGACCAAAAAAAAAAAAAAAAAAAAAAAAGTATAGCGCCATCAAAGTGAATCCAGTTCTTCCAGAGATGGAAAAGGTCTCATGGCCAAACGGCTTGTGGAACAGCTTTCAGAAGGTAATTCTGAAATGCGTGCAGAGAAGTGATGATACTCCCGAAGGAAAATGTTCGCTGTGAGACTAGGTCAATTCCCAATTTCTGTGAGTCACTGTATCCTCACCCATCTTCGTCTCTTCACTTTCATCAGCATCATCCTTTATGATTTCATGGTCTCCTCGTGGCCAACCACCCTTAGAAAAAGTCGTTCGAGAACGTTCTATTTCCAAAGCAAGTGACAGCCTAGAGAGGTGAAGGATTACACAATGTCACTTACTTCAGCTGATGGTCAAGCCAGGAAGAGACATGAGCCCTGGGACAACAGAATCACCCTTCTGGCTCACAGTGCCCCCCCTTCTTACGGGCTTTCTCTATGGCTTTGCAACAGGAGCTAATTAAGAGCTGTGAGGTCTTCGTTCTTATTCATTGCTGTGTATTCTGTGAGCGGTTCCAAAAGAACTTGTTAGGAAGTGTTTAGCCTCTGGCCATAACTATCTTCCTCTTCAGGGCACTGAGGGCAAGCAAGAAAGCAAAATGTGACAGAGAAAGAATCAAAAGAAAACTCAGATTTCTGCTCTCACATTCATATGGATCAGGTCTATTTTTATGCTTATTAGGATTCTTTTAAAACAAAAGAAAATACAATGAAATGAGCTATGCAAAAAAAAAAAAGGCAGAAGAAACAATCAAAGCTCTAATCAGCAGGGAATATTGAATTCTTGATTTGCAACTTAACTCGCTGCAAACCCGCTAGCCCGAATCTTCTCAACCGTGACCTCAGGGGCCACCGTGGCCCTTCAGGAATTCCCGGGTTCCTGCTGGAGCTCATCCGTCTGGATTACTATCAGCTGAAGGTCACATTTAAATGCCAGCTTTGCGACTCTGCTGCTCTGTTGTTGGCAATTGCCCTGGGAAATGAATCCCACTGCGGTTAGGAAGAAACTGTTTTAAGGTATCTTAAATGCTTGTGGTAAAATATCCCTCATCTCCAAGCTCAGTCTTCCTTTTTGTCTGTGTAAAAACTATTTGTAATGCAAATGCCTTCCTGTGTCATAAAACACTCTGAAGCCATGCAAATTTTTATAATGCCATAAAGGTGCTTATTTATCAATGGATAGCTAGGCTTTAAAAAAAAAAAAGATTCCCTTTAGAAGAGTGTAAATTGTAATGTTAGAAGCTACTAGAGCCAAGCAAGCAATGATCTGTAGTGCTTTGAAAATGGCCTCATGAAATGAAGTTGCATCTTTTTGAAACCAAACACGTTCCTTCCGTGGTGACACGGAAGACAGAACTGAGTTGTTTTGACCTGTTGTCACTGACATTGCGGCTTCTGTTGTTGGCTTCCGGTAACCTCGTAACCAACTCCCTGCTGCCTTAGAAATTAATTATGATCAGAATTTCTTTTCAGTTCAGACTGTTCAAGAATGCCTCACGTGCAGGCTGCAAATTATGAAGTGTAAATTAGGGCATCACTGAGCAGGAAAGGTCCCAAGAAACCAATTTAAGAATTCTCTCCGGATTTAGTGGAGACCTGGAAATCGTCCCTTCTGGAGAAAGAACTTGAAATTAGAATCGACTTGCCATTCAATTTCACCGCATATTGGGATCAACCTTCTTGAAAAGAATGTGCTAAATGTATGTGGACAAAAAAAATTTTTTTTTAAAATTTTACTCCTTTTATAGTGACTCTCACAGCTTTATGAAAAAAAATCACTAATAATTGCCATGGGCTATTCTAAGAATACTACATATATAGTAACTCACTTAATACTTACAGTGACTCTAGGAAGTGGGCATTATTATTGTCACCCCCATTTTACAGATGATGCAACCGAGGCACAGAACGTTGAAGTGGTGAAGGTACAAAGCTAGCGGATGACAGTCGGTCCCACTCCACGGTCCTTGCTCTTCACCTTGAAATGGTACTGCC
Organism: Ailurus styani; assembly: GCA_002007465.1. Taxonomy (NCBI): domain Eukaryota; kingdom Metazoa; phylum Chordata; class Mammalia; order Carnivora; family Ailuridae; genus Ailurus; species Ailurus styani. Next base: position 420,552 of record LNAC01001011.1, on the reverse strand, counting down.
TTAGTTATATGACTCAGTTTAGGGACTCCCTTTTATGATATTTACAAAACAAATGGTAGATAGTCTTTAAGGTGTGATCGGGTAGATACTTTAAAAATTAATTTTCCTTACACCAAACTTTGGGAACACGAGGAGTCTCTTTGCCTCTCGGAGGTCCTAGAGCAGGAATCCGCTTGCCCTTTCCTTTGGTTGGTTTTCCTTTCTGACCCTTGCCTGCTTTAACTTCCTCACAGGGCCTTGCCAGGTTTCAACTGTTCATTTGTTTCCCACCTTCCAGAATCTGTCCACATCTCTCGTCTGCTGGCTTCACATTTTCCTCTTCCCTCTGTTCTCCTGTGTGTGCGTGTGTGTGAATTTTTAGGAATGTTCTTTCCTATCACTTTATTTTCAGCGTTCTGCTCGGGTGGTATAAATATTTTCTCTGTTGGACTCTGGGAAGAAAGGTGGACAGAAAAGAAAATATTCATGACACCTACACATCCTGAAAACTCTTTCTTCCAGATCACCTGATGTTTGCCAAAGTTAAAGTTGAGTCCCAAATAGCTCTGGATATATGAAATCCATAGTCTAAAGTTTTCACAGCTGTCGTCAGTATGGCCATATTATTCTTTCAGACTGTCTGGCAATGTGCAGCGCTAAGGATATAGTGTTCGGAAAAATTGTGCTTTAGAAATGGAGTCAACAAAGCCCAGTGAAATGGTAAATCGAAAGTTCGAAATCAGCAATACACGAGAGAACAAGACCACAGCAAAATACTCTTGTTTTCTCAAATATAAGCAGAGCTTCATATGTTAATGACTCCAAGATAGCCAGTTTATTTTTAAAACAAGAAACAAGAAACACCTGTTTATTATCAAGCATAACAATAATATGTTTAATTTTGAGAGAATGTTTTTGGCAGTTGCTAATAAGCTGCATTTTAGGATTTAGAATAGTTTTAATATATTCTAATGGGCTACTCACGAGACACGAGGAAATGTATTTAGATGCATTTTAGCTTTACTTAAGTTCTGTGAGTATTAAATGTATACCTTACATTGACTTTAGTACTTATTTTACCAGATTCAAATCAAGGAAAAAAAAATTTAAAGTTCCATCCTGGGGCTCAGTCGGTTAGGCATCTGCCTTTGGCTCAGATCGTGATCCCAGGGTTCTGGGATCAAGCCCCACTTCGGGCTCCCTGCTCAGTGGGGAGTCAGCTTCTCTTTCCCCCTGCCCCTCCCCCTGCTTGTGCTCTCTTTCTCTCTCTCTCTCTCTTTCTCTCTTGGTCTTGCTCTCTTTCTCAAATAAGTAAAATCTTAAAAAACAAAGTTCCATCCCTTTCTCTTAAATTTTCTATTACTCAAAGAAATAATTAAGGTAGGATTATCAGTGCTCCACAAATATACTTCTGAAAAAGTGGTTTCACTTATGAGCATATGAATGTTTAAATAAAACACTTGGAGGGATGCCTGGGTGGCTCCGTCAGTTAAGCATCTGCCTTCAGCTTAGGTCATGATCCCAGAGTCCTGAGATCGAGTCCCGCATTGGGCTCCCTACTCAGCGGGGAGCCTGCTTCTCTCTCTGCCTGCTGCTACTCCTGCTTGATCTTGCTCTTTCTCTGACAAATAAATAAATAAAATCTTTAAAAATATATTAAAGAAATAATGTGAATGAATGAATGAAACACTTGGGAGGGAGAGAAACCCTCCAGGTGAACAAGCTACAAGTAGTCCTCCATTCTGTTTTACAGGGTTGACGAGAGCAATATTTCCTGTACTTTCTTTGGTTGCAATGTGATGATTGCCTACAATCAAATAGAAAGAGCTAACTAAAATTTTTAAAAGCGCATGTGACAGTTCAACTAGGAGCTTTTTTTTGAAAACGTGCAAAAGCAAAAATATAAATAGAATGTTTCTCAGGAATTACTGTGTGGAAACTATTTTAATAAATTTTTAATGGCGATTTGCATTTTCATCTTTCTTAGATTTCAGGCTTTCAGTTAAAGTCACTTTCTCTGAAGTATTTACCCCTTAGAAAGCAAATATTGAAGGAAATTATTTTCCCTGTTGATTTTTTTTTCCTTTTCAGTTTTTTTTGCCTTTTTAAATTTTGACTATTTAAATGCTGTCATCTCCGGTTTAGGCCTGATTTTTTAAAAATATACATGGCCAAAACAATTTAATGTAAGAATGTTCAAAGCCCATGTTTTATCTGAGGATTTTGCACAAATCTTGCCATGTCACCACCCTTAAAAGAAATAACCCTTGGACCAAAATGAAGGAGTCTGCCTAAGATAAACTAAATTGGCTTCTTTTTTAAGTTAATTCCATAGAAAAGTGAGTATGTTTGCTAGGGGCAAGAAAAAGTATCATCCTCCTCCTTCCCACAATCCCTAGATTTGTTGCCTTTTTAAATAATTGAGATTAGGAAGAATTGAAAGGGGGAAAGAGTTAGGAATAGAAAGGGCCATTTTTGTGAACTAATTAAATTTTTGCTGACATTATCTCTTAAAATTACATCGAACCTCACTAGGTATGCCCCAAATGAGTATAGAAATCTTACACAAAAACTGACTATTCTCTTTGATGATATGGCATGATATAGAAATGAAAGATTTCTGGGATGTCTCATCAAAATTTAGTGCTTGCACATTTGAGTCTTACCTTCAGATTTTTTGAGAATATCCATTTCTTATATTATTTGACTTTTTTTAATGAAGAAAGTCATCCAAGGAGATAACCACATGACTTTTTATTTTTCATTAACTCTTTGTTTTTCACTCCATACTCACTGTTGTGCTGTTTAAATACTGACTTCAGAAAATGAACAACATTTTGTATAATTTGGGGGATTATGTTTAACTCAATTATAGTCTTTGGAGCAATCAAGGAAGCTGGTTGTTGTTTTTATTTCTTAAAACAAACAAACAACACAAAAAGAGTTGAACAACCTAAATTATTCTGCTTGCTTAAGACCACTACTGGAAGCGTTCATATTTTTCACATATCCTAAATGTTGATCCTGTCTAACTCATATTAACCTTTCCTGTAAGGATCGCAAGTCTTTAGATGATCTCCTGTATCTTAGTAATTTATTTTCTGTCAAACACATAAAACAAACCTTGGTAAAACATTCCATTAAAAAGGGAGAGAGCTTAGAGGAAATTTTTTCATTGTGGGATGTACTGCGTTTTCTGGAGTCTGATGAAACCCAGATGTTTCAGAGTGCCCACAAGGATAGCTCATCATAATCGGATGGATCCCTGGTTAATCTCTGAAACCCTGTGCTTCCATCCTTCCTATCAAAAGAGGGTGCCGCCTTTTGCTGAATGAACTCAACTGAATTTGTGACCAAAAGCTGAATCAAAAACAAAGTGAAAATTAAACATATTAGAATTTCTGCAGTGGTTTATTATACATTCCTTTCTAAAATGGTCCAAAAATAATTTGGTTTGGGAGTAAATGTCTCTTTTGACTTGAAGCAGTGCTAGTATTTACACAGGGAACATAAGTCCTGTTCTCATGAATATTTTACAATATTCTACAGTGACAAATAATGGATTTACTTGAGAAAGTAAGCAGTTGTATGGGTATCTCCTACACTGACATCTTGGAGAACCACTGAGAATGTAGTAGTCTGGGTTGAAAAATTCTCCTCCTACCCTTCTAGGTTCTTTGGCCAGTCTAATAATTAAATTGACATAAGAAAAATCAATGGGAGATAAACAAACTTAATTTTGTATCTACAGGAGCCCTAAAGATATGAGACTGAAAGACAAGTCGAACAGTTGAGACTTATATGCCATCCTGAGCTAAGAATGGGAGAGAGGCCTGGGGCTTCAAAAGGGGATTCACAGGAAGATAAGAAAGCAGATGTTTGATAATCAGATGTTTGTCCTGCCATATGGATAGGTCTTTTAGATGAAAAGTTATCTGTGGTAATAACTCTTTTTTTCTTTTTAAGATTTTATTTATTTATTTGACAGAGAGAGACAGCGAGAGAGGGAACACAAGCAGGGGGAAGGGGAGAGAGGGAGAAGCAAGCTTCCCGCGGAGCAGGGAGCCTGATGCTGGGCTGAATCCCAGGACTCTGGGATCATGACCTGAGCCAAAGGCAGATGCTTAACGACTAAGCCACCCAGGTGCCCCTCTGGTAATAACTCTTTTCTTGGGTCACGCCCCCTATCTAAATTCCCTTAGGTGGGTAAGGGAGGACGAAAAGTTTGTCCTGAGTCTGCTGGGTCCTGACTGACTTCTGATCAAAATAATCCACATGCCAAAGGGGCACATTTTGGGGTGGCATGCTCTGCTCCCCTTCGTAGTATTCTATGTAGCTTTGAATCTTTGACTTTGAAAACCTAATGAAGAACAGATACCCTACTCTAGAAAAATTATAAAATCAAAGAAACAGCCTGAAAACTGGTAAGACTGCCAAAGACAGCGACTGAGGACTATCATTCCATTAGGGACACTTTGCCGAAATATAAATAAAAAAGGAGTGAATGATCTTTTTTTAGCCATCTTGATTGTGTTATCAACTTAGAATGGTTTTTACCACAAGTTAAAACCAAATAGGGATTAATTTAGTTATTAATGTATTTCTCAGTAAACTAATTGCATTTCAGAATAGTTAGCCCTTATTTCAATTCCTTAGTTTCTTGAGGGCCCAGATCATTCTCTCATTCTCCTTAACTAATATTGTATAAAAACACAATTATCCCATTATCTGACCTGACGTATTTTTATTTATTTTTTAAAAATTTTTATAGATTTTATTTATTTATTTATTTGACAGAGAGAGAGACACAAGCAGGGGAAGCGGCAGGCAGAGGAAGAGGGAGAAACAGGCTCCCTGGGCTTAATCCCAGAACCCTGGGATCATGACCTGAGCCAAAGGCAGACGCTTAACTGACTGAGCCACCCAGGCATCCCTTGAAAAGTATTTTTAAACTTTATATGATTCTGAACCTACAGTTACTACTTTGATAAGTATATTTCAAAGTAGTAAGAGTATTTATTGAATTTATAGAATAATGGCCAATCTTTCAGACAGAACGTATTCAATGTTCATTATCTGTTGAAAAATATTGAATTTCCAAACATGTTTCCAAAATATTTGCCTTTCGGTTTTGCATATTTGTATTTCTAATTTTCTTCCACGCTGAGGCATCTGTTCATGATTTCTAGCTTATTTTCAAAATCTTTTTGTGTTAATGTTTAGATTTGATATTCAAATTCTTTATATGCTGGGTGAATTCTAGAGATCCGCTCAATAAGACTTTTCAGCTTCATAAATTTTAACTTAAAACATCATAGGGTTTTTTTGCGCTTGGGAAAATAGTCATCTTTTTCCTTATACCAATTAAACAGAGTCTGTGTCATTACTTTTGTTTTAACACTTAGACTCCAAATACATTAATGATTGAGATAACATTTGCAGTCTTTCTAAAAAGTTATTTTTTAAAATATAGCTTTGGTTCCAGAACACAGAGGAAAAACTTTAAACTTTTTCCAAGAGGGAGTTTTTTGTGTGTTTTATGGCGGGGTAGTCGTATTCTGAGAGAACTCCTCCTTTGGGAGTGAGAGGGAGCTGGATTCCCCAAGACAGAACTTCTTGGCTCTTCTTTCCCTGCAACAGAATTGCTGCTCGTTAAGGTAAAAGTTAGGCTGTGGTTTTGGTTTTATGTATTTTCTGTTAATTCACTTAAAAATGCTTTTCCCCTGTATGTATTCCTTATAAACTGTTAAGTCTACAGGATAATATATGTGCCCATTTTTATCTATGGCCATAGAATATGACATAGATAAATATCACCTTGTGCTAAAAATAAGTCTTTAGTAATACAGAGGTCAGTCCTGATCCATATGGTACATAAAACAGACTGTATTTTGAGTCATGACATCTACACAAAATGCAATACTGCTGAATTTTCATATTAAGAGGTTTTGGCTGAAGGAATTCAGACACATACACAGTATGGCCCCAGAAATCTTGCCAAGAAAAGTTGAGTTTGAAATGTAGGGGAACTGATCCAAGAATAGGCCTCAAACATGTTGCATTCATTACACGCAGCTGTGTACATGAGCAGTGACTTTTTATCCCACCTACCAAAACCCTAGCCAGAGCTGTCACTTTTTTTTTTTTTGCCAACTTGCTGACCTTTCTGTTCCCACAAAAGGGAAATGTGATTGACAGATGATTATTCAAAACATTTTGGCAATAAAAAAAATGCATGCTAATGTATTTGCTATAAATACAGCACATTTTTAAAGAGACATTTCTTGTGAGTTCAGCTTTTGTGAGTAAATATTAACGAACCCAAGATATGGAGGAAACCAACTCGGATTCAGAGTGTTGATGGAGACTGCATGAGAGGTTTGTGGAATGTAAGGATTTAGAGTCACTCGGGTTACCTAGGTGATCGAGAATTATTATAAGGACTTGGCAAAGAAAGAGAAAAACAGAGACCCATTTCAATATGCCTGGAAGAAATGAATGTCAGTCATGACACATCAGCAGGTGTTCGGTTGGGTTTTAGGGAAGTGGAGTGAGCGTTAGGAGATATCCATGGGCATCTATTTACAATTATTTGGTCAGGTCACACGTTCTTTCCTTCTGCTTCTTCCTCTGCTGCTGACTGATGTTCTCCTGTTTTATCTCCAGATCCAGCTTCCCATAGACAGGATCTACTCGATGGAGAATATTCTCCATACCGTAGACAGCACAGCCATGTTGGGCAGACCTATCATGGCAGACCATTATATGGATGCTGGCCTAGCGGATAGTTGGCTTTCTTTGGGTCATCTGTTGATTCAGTCAATGGGAACTGGAATCGCAGGAGTGATGCCATGAAGCCAAGCAGGGAATCCAAAAAAAGGGGGCTTTTGGAAGGCTTTGTGTGACTTTGGCAGCCCATGTATTTTATCGTAAAGGCATGCATTTGAATAATAAGAGGTATGTCTAAAAACATATGATGAGTTTTAACAGTATTTTATTTTGCTCGATTTTGCTCGATGGGAATGTGTTGGAGATATTTTAGTTTCTCCAAGAGGAAGTAAATAGTACCAAAAAAGATAATGAGGGATTAATTTGTATTGTTATTTTTATGTCTCTGATGGTCACTAATTCTTACTGCGAAGATCATGCCGGCAGAAGTGCTTCCCTGGTCCAGTAAACCCAGTAGATGAATACTGTTTAACCTGTGTGCAGGTATGTGTGACATACAGGGAGGAAGGCCCGGTATTTTCCAGCGCCAGGAAATATATTCTGTCTTTTGACCCAACAGATCCTCAGGCTACTTCTTTCCAAAGACTTTAACCAACTCCATGATTTTCTTTGGGGAAATGTATTTGCAGATTTTATGACTGTCACTATTCTAAAAACAGGAAAATAATCATTGCCTCTTCCAGACTCAATATTTGCCAGTGCACACATAGCTAATTTGTTTCCGAAATTATGCTACCTCTGTCTTGAAATCCTGTTCTAATTCCGTAATATCATAGGACTGTTGAGAATTATTTGACATTCTTGGATATTAAGAACTAACTTTAATTTTTATTCGTGTCCATCAAGATTATTCAACTTTTATGACTTTTAAAGCAGTGCTTAATTGTACTACCTTTGACTATGAAATCTATTTGCATGCACATGTATAAATTATATGAGCAGTTTCTTCGATATTGCTCTAGATGAGTATGGTAAAAATAGAAATACTTAAAAACTTGATTTTACTCATATCATACCTATATTTTAAACTCTTTAGATGCAACATTAATTTTTAAGTAATTTATCGCCTAAAGTGATTGATTGAATTAATATTTCCAGTAGCGCCGAGTAAAACTATTCTGTTTTAACAGTTTAAATCAAATTCAAATTATTAGTTTTGACGTTTGGAAAATTTCTAAATCTTTATTACTCTAGAACCAAGTGATCAACTAAAAGCTACAGTTGGATTAGCCTCAGTAATTTAAAATTTGCCACAAATTCAGTTCAGATAAAGCAACTTTATTCAGTGTGTAGACATCCTAAGTACTGTGGGGGCTTGAACAATGAATGAGATGTGAAACCTGCTTTTGAGGTTCTACTGTATTTCAGCTCTATGATAGGAATGTTTCAGTAGTTATGCCATTTAATTTCACAGGCAGCCAATGACATAGGAATTACATTATTTTTATTTCGCATACATTGCTGAGACTCAGAAATGTCAGGTAATTTCCCCAAGATCAGACATTAAATAAGTGAAAGTAGGGCAGAGGTAGAATTTGAACTCAGAGCTGTCTGACTCCTGAGCCCATGGCTTCTAGTTTTCATCAGGCCTCCATGCAGTGGTGTCATAGAGGGAGATGATGCAGCTGTGGTTTTGGTCTGGCGAGTAACAAAAGGTGACAGGTAGAGGAAACGGTTGATTTATTTGAATTTGCTAGTTAATGTATACAAGAATGTGTATAGGCCCCTTACTCTGCAAAAAGGCAAAGTATATTTGAGGAGCAGTAGGTAACATTTTATGAAGGAAGATTCTGGGGCGGGTTGAAGAAAACAGCAAATGAAGATTAAGAAGAAAGGCACAGGGCTTGTTATAAAAGGCCTAAGGCGTCCTGCTGAGGAGGTTAAATTTGGCTTTGTAGGAAACAAAGTAGAGACAAAAGCAGGTTTGTGTTATTAAAGGTCACTCTGGCAGGAGTGGAAAGAGTGCACCAATAAGGTGAGGGAAAGAGGAGGAAGAGAGAATATATAGGATGCTATTGTAAAAATCCAGGCATAAGAAGATTAATATCTAAATCTGGACAGCAGGGCGCCTGGGTGGCTCAGCGGGTTAAAGCCTCTGCCTTCAGCTCAGGTCATGATCTCAGGGTCCTGGGATCGAGGCCCACATCGGGCTCTCTGCTCGGCGGAGAGCCTGCTTTCTCCTCTCTCTCTGCTTGCCTCTCTGCCTACTTGTGATCTCTCTCTCTGTCAAATAAATAAATAAATAAAAATTAAAAAAAAAATAAATCTGGACAGCAGTTGCATGAACAAAAAAAAAAGGGGGGGTGAGATTCAAGTCCTATGTAAGGAGTAGAAGCCACAGGATATGGTGATGGACTCTCTGTTGGAGCTGAAGAAAAGGCAGTTGAAACTTTACCTTGGTCAACTAGGGGGGAAATATATGAATTGAAATATGAAGGACAAGAGGGAGGAATGGCTTTGGGCGTGAGTGTGACATGTAATATGTTTGACTTTGGATACGTTGCATTAGAATTGCCTATGAGACAGCCACAGCCACGTACAGGGAATTATGCGGTAATACAATCAGAAACGAAGAGCCGGGGGAATACAAAGAGGAAGAGATTAATGTCAACTAATTGGTCAAGGAAGGCTTTGAGAAGAAAATGACATTAAATGCCAAAGGACAGATAAAATTTCTGTGTGCAAAAATTGAGTACAAGGACGTTTGAGGTAGGTTGGAATGCAAAATGTTTTATGTTTACTGTTTTATTGGGTGTCCACCCGCATGTGTGCACAACGTGATATATTTTTATTATAATTATCTCTAACATGTAAAGTCTTTATGTTGGGCAGTAGTCAAGTTAAATACTTTATATATCTGTTCTTTAATTTAACCAATATTAAGCCAATCATATTGAACAGAAAGTATATTAGAACAATAGGTACAAGGTAGTAAGGGCTGTGATTGCTGTATTTTCTTAGTATAGTGAATTTTCAATAATCCAGTGGCTTCTAGCCATGAGGGGACAGGCGACTTTCAGGACAGAAAGAGGAGGCATCTGAGCTGAGACACGAAGGACAAAGAAGAGTGAGCCAAGGAAGGATGGTATTCCAAGGAGAAGGAATAGCCTTTGTGAAGTGCCAGAAACCATAACAATAGTAAAAACTGCAAGGAGAGGCTAGTTCCCAAAGGATCTTATAAACCCTACCAAGGAATCTGGAAATTATCTTAATGGCAGTGGGGAGCATTTAAAAATTTTCAATCAGGGAATCAATGTGATTATATTTCTCATTTTGAGAGATGGGAATGTGTTGGAAGAAACCAAGAATGGAGGCAGGTATGATATTGTATCCAGGGAAAATGAGGATTTCATTAATGAAGGCAGTGACTATAGTGAAGAAAGTAGCAAAGAGGGTGGAAAGCCGCTGGAGCGACGTGATGTGGGGGACTGGGCTGATAGATGAGAAAACAGTGGCATCCAGGTTTTGTTCTTGGGCATTTGGGGGACACAGAGGTTTTGCTCACTGACCCAGGGAATGCAGAAGCAATAGAAGTCTTTGGAAGATGATTATTTTAGCTCTGAACATGTTCCATTTAACATGCCTGTAGGACATCCTACTGAAGATATTAAGTGATTGGCTGTGAGCCTGGCAGGGAATTGAAATCATGGAATAACATAATTTGTGAATTAGGCCTTGAGAGATGGCAATGATTGTGCAAGTCAGAGATGAAGAAAAGGCGGGGGCAGGGGGAGCTTGGGGAGAGAGAGAGAAGGGATGAAGCAAGGTGCAGGGGAGGGCATCTAGGCAGGGGGAGACTGGCAAGTGGCAGAAAGGATAAGGTTATATTTGAGAAAAATCAGATTGCCAAGGGCGAAATGAGCCTGGAACGGTCCTCTTAGCTAACAGACTGAGGATTGGATGTATTCTGTAGTCAGTAGGCAGCCAATGAGGATCTGAGCGTGGGGGGAGCGTTTGCAACTACGTCTTTAGGAAGACTCGCCGGGAATATGGATTGGAGTGAGGATGCAGAGGCCATGTCAAGAGTTGTTGACACATCAACAAAACCTCTGACCCGTGTATGGCAGAGGTAATGAAATGAGACCTGGAATAAAGGAAGTTTCAGAGGAAAGAAAAAGAACAAGGGTGTGAGAGAAGAGGAGACACCTGTGAAAATAATAGGAGCTCGATATCGCTTCCACCTGAACGTGGCGAACACAGGGAGAGCAGGACAGGACATGACCATAGGAGCCCAGAGCTTTCAGGGGAAACGGGAAGATCAGAAGAGGAGTCTGGCTTCAGGAAATAAATGGCTCGTACTGCAGTGAGAACTTTAGGGTTATGCTTTATTGAATTAACCTGGAAGAATAATAGATCAGTATATTTTATTTGTAAGTTGCTTTTCTGTCCTATTTTCCTTGACTGTATAAAACTATATCCCAGAGATTAGACCAGGTGATTGTTTTTTCTTTTGCTATACACTGCAAAAGGAAAAAAAATGGGCGGAGGGGAGGCTTAGAAACCCACGTGGAAAGAAGCTCAAACGAGTGGACTGGACAGTCCTTACCAAGAACGCCGGGCAGTCATCTCTGCGGGGCTGGGCCACTAGGGAAGGTGGAGGCAGTCACAGCCACCGCCCGAAGTCTGGGCATCCACTTTGGCAGAGATCCGTCAGACACGGAAGACAGAGAAGATGTGCAGCATTTCCGTGGGCATTTCCGGGGGGCGAGTTGTTCTACTGAGCGGCTATCTTTGAAAAAATATAATTCTGGAGATACACGGAGAAGAGTCCGATGACTGAGTCAAACACATCAAGAAGGCTAGATGCCATTTCCACTTCGTAGCCAGCTCTTCGAGGGTGTAGGTGGGTGGGGAAATCTTTTCATGGTCCTTGCAGGTGGTCTTCAGCAGTTCCATGGTTTTATGGAAGTTATGGTTTTGTTCGGGAGAGTCCATTCTCCCTGCCAGACCGCCAGAGAAAGCTATTTACCTTTCTAAAGGTTATTTATTTATTTGACTGAGAGAGAGAGAAAGAGAGAGAGTACAAGCAGGGGGATCAGCAGGCAGAGAGAGAGGGAGAAGCAGGCTCCACCATGAGCAGGAAGCCTAATGGGGGGGGAGGCTCGATCCCAGGACCCTGAGATCATGACCTGAGCCGAAGGCAGACGCCTAACCCACTGAGCCACCCAGGCGCCAGAGAAAGCTATTTTACTTCAACTGTATTGCTTCAGTCTACAAATACAGTGTTTATCACATGACTTCTTCCATTCTTCAGTATTTACACTGCATGTACATTTTTTTTTCTTCAGTGACTTGATTTGTGAGTCGAATATTGTTACTGTTTTCCTTTTTCGTAAGAGTCTTTATTCCAAGAAAAAAAATTTTTTTTATTCCCATTGAAAAGAAAGACGGGGGACCCCAGCCTGTGGACCCAAGTGTGAAGACGGGGCAATCGGAAGTTGCTCGTAATATGGAGATGAGACATTCTGTCTCCGGCCTGGGAACGGGGCTGGCATCCGCTGAACAGGCAAGTGCTTGCCTGCCGTTCTTCCTCGGGCCACATAAAGGCCCAGAAGGAGCAGCTGCCAGCCGGGAGGAATGTGAGAAAATAGGAAATTGATTTGAAATAGGATAGGGAAAAAGGCAGGAGAATGAATTTAAAAATTTTCTTTTTTTTTCTTTCTTTTTTTTTTTTGTTTATTTATTTATTTTGACAGAGAGAGAAAGATCACAAGTAGGCAGAGAGGCAGGCAGAGAGAGAGGAGGAGGCAGACTCCCTGCTGAGCAGGGAGCCCGATGCGGGCCTCGAACCCCAGGACCCTGGGATCATGACCTGAGCTGAAGGCAGAGGCTTTAACCCACTGAGCCACCCAGGCGCCCTGAATTTAAAAATTTTCAAATATTCCCTTTTTAGGCATTTGTAGTTGCTGTCTCTGAAGAGGGCAGTGATCCTTAGTCTCTCACAAGGGTATAAAAGCAGCAAATTCACAGGCAGTACAGATAGAAGAAAGACATGAAGTTGGTTTATTTCTTCATAATTGGAGGAAAATTGAATATTGATTTGTATTTTACTCTTTGGAAAGTCTTCTCGATCCTTTAGAAGTAAAATAAAAAAGAAGAAGTGGAAAATTATAAATGTTCTAATTCTAGGCTCAGGAAAAGATTTTTTTTTTCCTGGTAGTTACAACATTAATTAAATTTCACATTAACCAGAGGGGGCCGGGCAGTTTCATGTTTGACTGTGAAGGTCACGGAGATTCTTCATTTTCTATTGAACAGATGCCTTCAGGCAAATGATAACACTTCTGTTTCTTTGCTTAAGGAAGTATGAGGTGGGTGCAGGGTCATGCTCCCAATTATTGGCATCAGTGGTAAATAGGAGAGATGTCTGTTTTTTAGGGTCATATACGCTAGCTGCCCTGTGAGAAGGTAAGAGGTTTGAGCAATAAGCTCTAAGTTTCTCTTGGGTCCTAACATTTGGTGATGTTGTGTGATCTCTTCAAAACCGGAAACTGGTGGTGATATTAACTACACTCTCAAAGAGCCTCCTACTCACAGGACAATGAACTTCAAGTTGTCTTAGAACACAGAGGCGTTAGAAAAATGAGATTGCAAGATATACAGAAATCTTAGCTAAAAAGAATAAACATACATGATTGCCACCAACGATATGAAAACATAACAATAATATAACTCACATACACTTTGTCGCCTCTCTTGGCTTTTGAAAAAAATCACCCATGTTGTTCTTAGGAAGGAAGCAACCTTTCACCTCTTACACGCATTGGAATGTGGCCAGTATCACAACACAGGAACTGTTAATATATGGAATCGAATAAAGATGAACATACCTGCTTTCTAAATCTCATCTGCCTTTAAGAAGTCAACATTTGAAGTGACCCAGTGGGCCCTTGAATTTATTCTTCCAAAAAAAACAAACAAAAGTTTGATCTGTAAATTGATATTGGATGGACAGGCAAGGAAACAGTCGGGGGAGTGGAAAGGCAGAGTGGAAACAGAAGACACGTTAAGAAAATGCAGGAATCCAAATATCCAATAACTGAAAACTAGGATCCTAAGACATCAAAGAAACTCGAAGAAACGGCTTGGCCATTTAAAGGATTCAAAAGACCTGAGCGATTTCCTTTTTTAGAGGGAAAAACTGAGGCCCAGATCAGTGAAGGCTTAGCAAGGTCACGCAGCCTATCGGAAGAGCCCTGTCTGGACGTCAGATTTCCTGATTCCTAGAGAATTTGGAGAGAATCCTTGAAGGGCGGGCTGTGATGTCTCTTCCCTGGTTTCAATGTACCAACTACTGAAGCCTCTTTGTGCCTTTCAGGTTCTCTTAGTCTGAGGTGAGCCCATTTTATTACCAGCTTCAGTGGTGCCTGTTCAGGTAATCTGAAGATACCTGCTTATCTGAATTACAGCCGTGAATTTTCCTGACCCTGATTATGACACTACATGTTTTTATTAAAATTGCTAGAAATAATCAGCAAGCAATAGAATAAGCTTTTTATGGAATAAATGCCTCGGTATAATTTAGGACTTCGCTCACTAATCATAAATTGCTGTTAATCACAAATCACAACCTAATCTAACTGTCCTTTGCCGGTCAGAAAATTCCTCATTCTAACCATCTCTCTGAAACCCTGCCAGAAATTCCTTGATGGTAAATTCCACCCCACATCCATACTAGAATACAAACAAAAAAGATGCCGTTAACCAACATAGACTTGTACCTAACTAGGAGGGCGTCTCTGCTTAGACCAGCTGCTTCTATCCTCTGCACTAGGGCTGTAACTCTGTAGTTAAAGTGACACAGTGATATATTGATCTAATGAGTAATATTATGAAATTAATTCTAAAATACTGTAACTCGTTCTGCCTTAATCTTTAGAATCATTTGAATGATCACATTGTGCAGACCTTTTGTTGAAAGTCTTGCAAAGGCCTCTGGCCAAAAATAACATAGAGCTCTCTGTATTTTCACAGTAGTTTCTGTGTTAAAATCAAATTACCACCAAGGAGGGTAGGCGTTTAAAGGCCTGTCTAGTCTCCCATCGGTATCCTCATCTGGACACTTGCCTTAGTGGTCAGGATCTTTTGTCTGGTATATTTACCTTGCTCGGCATCAGTTAAAGAGATGTCCTTATTTTGCCTTTCAATTACTCTAAACCTCTAGAAAGACCTCATTCCTTTTGCACCGGTTTTCTAAAGAAAGAGACAGTCTCTGAAGCTTGCTATCACTCAGAAGCTGACAGCCCCCAAGCTGAGAAACACTACAACTGGAGTTCTCCTTACCTGACAGCCTCTGACTCAACCTGTTTTTTTGCTTTGTACTCCTCTCCCCCCTTTTTAGAAAACTCAGTTCTCCCCCATGGACATCTTTGTATGATTCCCCTTATGCTGCCGAAGGCCACCCTCCGCTCCCCCCCCC
>LNAC01001011.1:355964-397009 GCA_002007465.1 Ailurus styani | reverse complement strand
CCACGGCCACGGCCACGGCGGCGGCGGCTCCGCTTCTCTCCCCGGCGGTGTGGGAATGGTAGGAGGCTCCGCGCGGGGCAGAGTCGCTGCAGAGGCTGCATTAGCATCCGAAATGAGGGGGCTTTTTAACCCCTGAGGGGCCAAATCTCAGGGTTCAGGGGACGTAAAGGCTGAACTTTCTCGACGCCTCGTCGTCCCTCGGACTGCAAGGTAGCCGCGGGGAGAATGGAGTCTTTTGTTCCCCGTGTTTTTAATTAGGTGGATTTTTTTTTATGGGGAGTAGACCGTCCTGATCCGCGAGGTAAAGCCGCCTCTGCGCGCTGCCTTCCGTGACTTTTGCGATGCATCTGGCCGAATTCGTCGGGAGCAAATGTGAGCAGTCGTGATTTCGGATCATGTATGTCTTGGGTCTGTTTTAAAAACCTGCGTTGAGCTTCCGTGAACCAGCCCTTTGGTTCCATCATACGGATTGCTTAATGGGGAAAGAGGTAGAAAATAATCGCGCTAATTGAAAGAGCGGGTTTTCTCTTGCGAAATACTCCGTGTGTGATTTTTGCCAGGAGAGGGGTTTCTGCAGCAGAGTCTCTAAAAGAAAGGCAACTTTGCCGTGGTGCTTCCGGGCAGGCTACTCCGGGAAGAAGAGTTGGGGGGTCGATTGGGGGAGACGTGTGCACCGTCGATGGGAGCAAAACACTCTTCTCTGCCATTTGTGTGTGTCTTTCCGTAAAATAAAACAAAGCGGTGTGGCAGCTCTCGAGGCGATTTCTTCTCTCTGCGGGCCGGCGTCTCTCTCTCTCTGCATGATCTCAGAAATGATATGTACGGAATATATGTGCGCCCGTGTCACAAAGTCATTCTGTCTTCTGAAAGCCTAATATAATCAAACTCAGTGCCTGGAGATGGTGTAGTTGAAGATTTGATCCCTTTCCACTGAAGTGGAAATACTTTCAGTAATTGAAAGCAGATTCACGTCTGGAGTCGTACAAGCCAAGGTTTTCATTTTTTAAAATAAACCTTTTGTTCCCTGGTTTTAAATGTTTCGGAGCTTCATCCAGAGACCTCTGGGTGCTAATTGTTAAAGGAGTCCTTAAGAAAGGACAGAAAATATCCAGAGGAGGCATTTTAGAAATACAGCTAACTTAGTAAGCCTCCCTCTCCGGAGAAGAATAGTTCAGTGCTGCATAGACTGTCTGTACCACACAGTTAGGTGTGTTTTTTTCTTGTTTTTTTTTTTTTCCTGCGGATTCCCTGACATTAAAACGCAACTGTACTCTTCACAACCCCCTAGCCCCAGGCAATGTCCATCTGTCCTAAGAGATGAAAAAACTTGTGAAATTTTGGTGTTGCTCATTTTAGACTGTGATTTACACAATTTGGTGATAAATTTAACCTCAGGTATGAAATATGTTTAATTGAAAGAGATGCTCATTATATAGTAACTGATACACTGAAACTTTAAAAATAGGATTTCAGGTTGTTAACCTGGTTTCTTTCTCATCTTTGGAGGCTTGAGTGTTAAAAGATTTAAAAGATTGGCCATTAAAGATTGAAATTACGGTACAGTCTAGACAAAGAGGGAGTCACTTGATGTTTTATTAGCTGTGAACATGGACAGGAATGGTGACAGGGAAGAGTGTCACTTTCTTTCTCTGGCACAGGAAATCTAAAATGAATTGTGTGATCAGGAGGAAAAAGTTAGGAGACTTGTACTTCTAACAGTGATAAGTGAGATCAGAGGAAAATAGAAGGGAGTGTTCCACATGTTTTTAATTACTAGTTTCTTGAACCTGTTGTGCTGATTATCAACAAGAGGTGAATGGGCGTATTTACAGAGTGTAACATTTCGATTTCTTAAAAACTACTTGGTAGCTTTCTATTTTACCTTGCTTCCTTGTCTTCCTGATCACTGGGGCATGTTAAAATAAACATAAAGTGAGTCACTCGGTCATAATTTAAATGAAATTCTCGTTAACATTTCTCATGTACAAGTCCTCTTTCATAAAATCAATATTTAAAAACGTCGGTGAATCTTTAAGTACCAAATAAATCTGATTACATGTTGGCTGTGTCGCATCATGTTTCCTAGATACAGGCCTAATGTGTGGCATCATAGAATTTAATTCCTCTTAAAGACTTAGAAAAATAAAAGTGACTTACTATGGACTTCTGATTTTCAGTGGAAGATCCTTGTCTAAACATTTATAGTAACCCTCTCTGTGAGTTCTATTTACTATTAGTCTTTATGTCCTTATTTTTTTCTTACTTGGAAAAGGGGGTGCCACAGGATCTCCTGTCATCTGAAATCATACATTCAATTAATCATGGGGCTCCTTTCTTTCATAACGTAGGAAAGTGGCAAAGGAGGCACTGTCTAAAATACAGTGATCTTGATAATTAATGCCATAAAATAGATTAAAATGCTGTATTCCAGGTATTCATTTCCTTAAAAGGGCCACCAGAACAGCGTTGCTAAGCACCCGTCACTACTGCAAGTAACAGAAAATGACCCAAATTAAAGAACCTGTTCTAAGCTGTATTCTTGCATTTTCTAAAGTGCATTTCAAAAGGTTTAACAAGACTCATTCAATTAGTGGAGGAGAAAAGATCTATTTTCAGCTCCGATCAGCAATTAAGAGATTGGGCTTTGGAACATCAGTCTCTTTATGTTTATAATTTATTTTGTTTTTTGGACTTTAAACAATTGTGAACCAAGATTTTTAACCGCCTTTCTAATGATCCAGATGTAAAAGCTAAATATAGGACATTATATTTGTTTTAAATCTTTATCTAAATGAGTAATTTTTACTAACTTTCCTTCGTATTAAAAAAGTTTAAATTTTACACTGATACATTATTGGTTTACTACGGATTTCTTTTTCTCTATTCAAATATATATATATATATATATGTATACGTTCATACCTTACATACATGAGTGGTTTAAAGTATGGCTGAAGTTACTCTGTCTTATCCTGGATGTGAGCGCTTTCATGCTGAACTCTTGAGAAGTAGGATATTCTTCCTTAAGGATGTTTGGATGTTGTGAATTTGGTACCATGAAGGAGATGGAGTGATATGTCCAAGTGAAAAAGGAAGTGATAACAGGCCGTAATTTGTTTGTTTGTTTGTTTGTTGACCATCGTGTAACCCCTTCTGGGTTAGATCAGAACTTCTACATGGTTTTGGCTAAAAAAACCTAAGTCACAGCTGTGTAAGTGTTTAAAGAGTTAGGTCTTGCAGTGACCTGATTTTTAGCTAATCCAAGAGCAGTCACAAATAAAGTGGTGGAACTTTCAGGCAGAGAGAAAGGGGCGGGAAGGGTGGGGAGGTCAGAGGAAGATGAGAGGAGGGCCAGGGGGTTCAGGTTCCCAGCGTCTTAGATGAGGCTTACTTAGCACGACTTCGCTGTGTCACATTGATTTGAAAGAGTCTCAAGCATATAAATATAGATGGTAAGTTATCAATCCTAAGTGCTGTTTTGGCTATAATCATATTGAAGCGATTCTATATCCTCAAATAGTGAACATTTTAAAGCCAAAGTAACACTTAATTCTTTCTCTAAATAAGGTATTTTACCTTAGACCTTCTATCAGATTGTTTGGCATTGCAGATTTCTCTAGTAACAAATACAGAATAAATGAAAGTCATATGCCTCTGGTAATAGTTTGTCTTAAATAAAAAGTTATTGTAATACTCAATTATGTCTAAGGCCTTTTTTTTTTTAACTTTNAAATGAAAGTCATATGCCTCTGGTAATAGTTTGTCTTAAATAAAAAGTTATTGTAATACTCAATTATGTCTAAGGCCTTTTAACGTGTGTGAGTTTANCTTTCACAGCCCTCACCAAAGCACAAACCCTCCCCAATGTCCATAATCCATCCACCCTATCCCTACCCTCCCACCCCCCAGTAACCCCCAGTTTGTTTTATGAGATTAGAAGTCTCTTATTAACGTGTGTGAGTTTGGGTATTGGGAATGTATTGTTTTTTGACGCATCAAAAAAAATTTTCCCCGTAGAGAATAATTCGGTGTGTGCCAGTTATTTGATTATATATGTTTTTAGCAGATTTGGAATGGTATATATTTTAATATTTAAGAAACCAGTTGTCTTAAAATGTGTATGTTTTTAGTTACAAACCTACACCTACCTGTTCCGTTATAAATCCTATGTGTTTAAGTTTTGAAATAGGTACTCTTAATTTTTACTACAGTAGGGTGAGAATAACTACCGCTTTGGTATCCCAGTAATAGTTGATGGCAGACGTATTCCTGACAATAAATTCATTTCACAAGGGAAGAATAAAAGATTGAAAAGTACACGCAGATATTTGAACGTACATCACATCTAAATAATAGTAAGATTTGGGAAACCACATACTACAGTATTTAAAAGAAGAAGAGTTTTTCTCTCAAGTGTTATTTTCCTCTTTTAATATTAAATACTGTTTCCCATAAACACCTTGTTTTGTACATTTCCAAGGCAGGATAGATTAGAGAACGTACCAAAATGACTAGTATAGAACTAATATGGAAAAACACTTCAGGTTTTACACACGCACGTGCACACACACACACACACACATATCACCCCAAATTTTTTAAATTAAAGTGACGTGTGGGAGTTTTCATCAATTTTTTTTCATGTTAGTTTCTTCGCGGTACCTTTTCTCCATAGTCTTCTAACTCTTTCTGGGGCTGAGGGTCGGGGGACTTGCTGTCCTTGGAGACCTGGAACTCTTTTTATGCTTCTTCTTTTAAAGAAAACAATTACCGTATATAACAAATTTAACATTGTTAACCTTTTATAATTATTTAACCATTATTTCATTTTACCTCCTGCTTAGAAGTTGTGCATTAGTGGAATAAGACACCTGGCTGTGCTCTTAAAAGTTTATTTGTCTTTCAATTCCTGTGATAGTAGGGGGCAGTACATCTCCTTAATTATCTTTGTTCAGGGAAATGCTGAAAGGCCAGGGTAGTTAAACAAGGCCATTTGGATTTGTGAGGTCGAAGTCAGATGCAAGGAAAGTGGTTAAATGCATTATCATCTTATTGAGCCCATCATCAGTAAAGTGACCTTGATGGAGGTGGAAAAAGCCATTTGGCTACTTTATGACAACCACCCTGCTTGTTTTATCACTGACAGATTGTTTGATACCGCTTTATCATATTTCCTTTTTTTTTCTATTTTCAAATATTATTGCCTGCCATTGTGGATCATCAGAGTGCAGGTGAACATTAAAATTAGTTTCTTTTTAATGACAGGAGATTTTCCTTCCCAAGTTTGTTTCACACATGGATATATCCGAAGATATTCCTTCATTAAAAATTAACGCAATCAGGCTGACTGACCATTCTGTATTTGCTTTTAAGGATCTTTTAATCATCATGATTAGTCTCTTTGCAAAGAAGCTGTTATCCTGCTAATTTTGAAACTGTTTTTAAGCTAGTAAGAGGGGAGACTTGCCAGCCTCAATTTTAGCATTGGGAATAATGTTTGTTTTAACAAGTGCCTAAGTATGTTTACTTGAAGGTTATTCAACTTTTAATAGTTCTGTTGCTTGCTGTCTAGAGTCTTCACTTTGCTTAAAAAGTTAAAACCAAAAGATTTATAGTTTATATTTCCGAACTTTATGGCCAATACATCCCTTGTGAGGTATCTTATTTCAACCCCATTAAACTGAAATTCTTGCTTCAATATTTGAACAAGTATTGTCCAATAATAGGAAGAGTTTTATTAAACACAATATAAGATCTAACCTTTTTGGAAACCCCAGTTAGAGCAATTAAGTGCTGCATACAAGATTTTTGTTTTCTTAGGCGAAGCTGTCAAACTTTACTGATTGGAGTTTAGCTTATGCTATACTTTTTACTGACTTCTCTTTTCTTACATTTAATCAGAACGAAGTACAGATCTTATTGTAAGAAAGAAAAAAAAATTGGCCCTTTATCAAAATACCTAGAATACTATTTCAAACCTTATCAGAAATATCGCCTTATCATCTTGCTATGAATTGGGTAACAGTAAAATCTAAGGAATTCAAAATCACCAAAAAGAGTTATGACAGGGGAGTCAGGTTTTGTGGATCTCCAGGGATTTATTACTTTAAGGACTTTTTAGTTTAAAAACAAACATACTGAACTGAAATATGTTTGAAAGGAATTACAAACTCCCCCATCTCCCCTGACTCTTCCACCGTTTGGGCCCTTTTCCTCTGTCCTTAGATTCTTTTGTTAGCCCTAAACCTGGTCTCCCCACCTCTGTTTCTTCTTTCATCCAGCTTCCAAACTGTCATTGTAGTTGTCATCCTGAGTGACAGCTCTGACCATGGCACAGCCCTGAATCACGTCTTCATTATGTTTTCCCAGTCAAGTCCAAATTCCTTAGGATGTTTCATCAGACTTTTCACGATCCCACCCCTTCCTCCATGTCTCCTATGGGTTCATACCTCTCCACCCATGCTACAACATTTTCCCTTAGTCCGTGCTCCTCAGGCCCTTTCTTACCCTGTCACAGATCTTTCAAGAGCCAACTTCTGTGGCATCTTGTGTCTGAAGCCTTAACCAGCTGCGTCCTGCAGAGCTGGCTCCTAAAACTTCCAAAACCCCCTGGTGCGCGTTTCTGTACCACACTTCACACATTGTACTGTCATCATTTGTTTAGGGTTCTTTCTCCCCCACTAGGGGGACAAGTTCTTTCAGGTCACAGCTGTGTCTTGTTCATCTTTACATACCAGCACTAACCACAATGCCGAGAAAACAGGAGTCATTCAACAAAGGTTGGCTGAATACATATAAAACAAAGTATATTAATTATAATTTAACTTCTTGGTAACGGAAGATTATCATCACGAACATCAGTTCTATAGTTCCATGTCCCAATACAGTAATTTACCCGCAAGCTGGCGAGGGCTAAGTATTCCCAATCTAAGACACCAGATAACGATGCTTAATATTACCTTTATGTATCATCATGGGCCCTTACTATGCACAACGTTTTAGCCATATCATTTCATTTTATTCTCACAACCTCCCTTTCAGACGGGGTTCCTCCTTTTTACTGACGGGAAAATTGTTCCTTAAGAGAGATTAAGTCGATTCAAGGTTACACAGGTCTTGAATGGTAAAACAATGATCTGAACGTGGTATCGTGTGATTCCAGACCAGCTCCAGATATCACCTTCCTTCTTGTAAGAATGGTTAATTCCATATGCAGCTCCAGGGCAGGCGTAATTTTTAAGATATGTTTTCTGTTTTTCTCTTGTCACGCTGCCTACTTTCACTTCTCATTACACTGTCATTAAACAACCCAGGTTATTTTGTTATTGTAATTTTTGCATAAGATAGGGATAGGAAGCTTGTGAGCAAAGACTATTCTCAAACCTACTTTTATTAGCTTTATTAGTTTTGGCCTCTGGGAAAAGCTCTTTTGGCTTAATACCTTCATTTCTTTGCATTTATGGTTAGGTGAGATTTGAAGGTAACAGGGTTCCAATAGATGTCAGGTGTTTAGGTGAAGCAAAATGTTAATTTCCACAATTAAGGACTTTTAAAAGGAGCCAGTAGTTCATTGAGTCTTAACACCAAATTTGAATAAGAATAAAAATGCTGACAATGCATGCATAGATACATTTGAAACTTAAACATATCGATAAAGAGATCTGTAATTCTAATCTTTTTTTAAACTGGCAAACATCGTATCTAATGAGACTCTTCTAAGTGACTAATGTAGGGAAGATGTATTCTTTTTTTTTTTAAGATTTTATTTATTTGACAGAGAGAGTGAGAGAGAGAGAGAGAGAGAGAGAGAGAGAGATCACAAGTAGGCAGAGAGGCAGGCAGAGAGAGAGGAGAAAGCAGGCTCCCCGCTGAGCAGAGAGCCCAATGCGGGGGCTCGATCCCAGGACCCTGAGATTATGACCTGAGCCGAAGGCAGAGGCTTTAACCCACTGACCCACCCAGGCGCCCCGGGAAGATGTATTCTTTAATATGATCAACTGATGAAGAACTAGTACAGCTTCAGGGTTTTTTTCACCAGAGGGGTAATAGATGGGGAGTGTTGGAAAGGAAACCCCATATTTCTGCTCTCTTGCCCCATCTTCATTGACCATAGGAGAAAAAATACCCACAAAATTTTAAAAACCAGTTTTACTAACTTCTGTGAAGGTGAGTAGGATTAGACATTTTCAGAACTGAAGCAAAGCTCGAGATCCCCTAATCCAGACTATGCATTTTATAAACAGGAGAAGCAAGGCCTAAGAATAGCCAACGTGTATTAAGTGTTTACTAAGTGCTGGTCTCTGTGCTGAACCCTTTATATGGGTATTCGATCTCATCTTCAGAACAACTCATGGAGTTCACTGCTCTTAGAATCTCCATTTTAAGATGGGGAAACTGAGGCATAACACAGGTAAGTAAGTTGCTGGTTAGAGGTAAAGCACACACGTAAGGCAAGCTCCTGCCTCCCTTGGAAACGACAGGATACACTTCCCTCCTTGAAGAAGTACCTGGGCCCCAGAGCCCCTGACTTCCAGTCTGCTTTTTACATTAAAAACTATTGTTATGACATGTTAAAAAACCCAAGATGCAGCAGGCAGATTATGAAGTAAATATTCTTACTCCCTATTTTATAGGTGAGAAAATTAAGGCTTAAAAAGATTAAGTAATTTGTCTAAGTTTATTCATTTACTTAAGTAAAAGGACAGGTTGATGCTAATTTCAGAGTTCTACCCTTCATGACTGAATTCTGCCTCCAGTTGAAGTCAGATTGGGTTTTGTTTTGACTTTAGTCCTAACTTTGCTTCACATGTAAGTTCTCTTTACTATTGTAGAAGAGAAATATGCCTGTTTTCAACCTTCTGTAGATGCTGTAATCAATGAATGTTGCAAATATTTCCATTTGTTCAGGGCAAAGCATTTAATTTATCAACAAGTACTTAGGGAATATGTGTTTTAGAACTGTACTCTGTTTTTAATATTGTTTAGATTTTTTTTTAGTGAACCATAATCATAAATGATTATCTATGCTATGGTTAATGTCCACTCCCTGATTAATATCCAGCAATGATTAGCATCATTGATTAGAAAATTAGTAGATTATGCCTTTATTGACACTTCTATTCCCTATTTAATGGTTTGTTTATTTAATTGATGGCTAATGGCTTCACTGTTAAAGGCTATTAACACATCAAAATGGTATTTATTGAACCTGGCAAAATGATAAATTATATTTGTGTTTACTCCTTTGTGCCCAAGGATTATCTATTGGTGGTCTTGTTTTTTTCATAGTCTTGGTCTGCTAAGAACTTCTGCTTAGGAGTCAAACAAATTAGCTTTTAAACTACTATCTGGTTGTGTGACCTTGGAAGAGTTGCTTGAGTTGGAATTGTACTTGTGAAAGGAGATAAACCAGATCAATGGCTTCAAACTATGGATTCTAGTAAAGGTTCTGTAAAATTTCTTCAGCGGATTCAAAATTATTGGGGGGAAAAACCCTAAAGGGGTAGTGAAACATTATGCACGATAAAATACATAGGAAGTCTTTACATACTGTGCTACGGGGTGAGCTTATTTTTAGGTACCTGTCCTGCTTCTCCTGTGCATATATTTGCATTTTTTGTGAAGGTGTCATTGGTTAGGGAATTTGGGGCTCTGCACTGGCGCTTTTTTGTTAATTCAGCTTGCCTAAGGAATAAGAAGAGAAAGCATCCCCCGCAGAGGAACTGTGGGGGAAATGTACCCTACTCACCAGCTTCCAGGGAAGTGGCTAATTACTGTGGGCCATGTATGCTTGCTAATTTGGTCTTTAGATGTAATGGCGATCCCGAAAGTGAAGGTAGGTTGTCCTCCTTACAAATAGATTGTTACTCTTCCCACGTTCCTGTCGTTGTCGTTGTAGTACTTTAACCAAACTTCTTTGAAACTACTCTTGAAATTGAGTTTATTTGCAAGACACAGATAAGAATAGCGCTTGTCATGTAGGCACGTCTCATTTTGATCAAATACCAATTTGGCTAGTTTGATTGTTTACTTCCTTCCCAGGCTCAACTAACCGACATTTGGCTCTTTCATAAAATTAGATCTATATTCAGAAAGAGAGTATTTACCACGGTTAAATACATCCTGTGAGTCCTTTTCAAAAGAGAAGAAAAGGGGATAACTCCAGAGATGGCCCTTTGAAGGCAATACTGCTCACCTGGGTGAATTCTGGTATATTTAAGAGTTGAGTGGCGTTACATGAGACCCCTTTTACATATCAAGGTTCAGGACTGAGCCCACAAATGGTGTCCTCAATGGGCAGAACAATTAAACTTCAAAATTTAGAAACTAAAGCTTTATAGTTGATTTTAATGTACAGTTTTTTATTTTTAGTGGTTCTGAGACTTTTTTAAACTACTAAGGTCTGGGCGCCTGGGTGGCTCAGTGGGTTAAAGCCTCTGCTTTCGGCTCAGGTCATGATCTCAGGGTCCTGGGATCGAGGCCCGCATCGGGCTCCCTGCTCAGCGGGGAGCCTGCTTCCCCCTCTCTCTCTCTGCCTGCCTCTCTGCCTCCTTGTGATCTCTCACCCTCTGTGAAATAAATAAATAAAATCTTTAAAAAAAATAAAAAATAAAAAATAAACTACTAAGGTCTGTGAGTGTCTGATAATATGTTTGATTTCTTTAAAGTATATTTAAATTTCATGCATATTACATTTCATACAGAAAGCTAAGCTCAATCTTTCCTTTTATGCTTCCAGTTAAGAATAAGGGATTCAGGTGCCAGGTCTTTCATAAATTGAAAAAAAATTTATTTACTTTCATGCTCGGATATCAGTATAAACACCTGGTTTAATAAAATGCTTATTAATAATATTTCAGTAGTACCTCAGTTTCTCAAGAAGTAGGCATTAGAATTGTAAACGTATAATATCTTCCCACTTCCGTTGAGGCAGATCTTGGATAGAATTCTATATTAAAGATTTTTGAAGTGGGCTCCTGGGTGGTTTAGATGGTTAAGCATCTGCCTTTGACTCAGGTCATGATCCCAGGGTCCTGGGATCAAGTCCCACATTGGGCTCCCTGCTCAATGGGGAGTCTGCTTCTCCCTCTGCCTCTCTCTCTCTCTCTCATGAATAAATAAATAAAATCTTAAAAAAATAAATATATTTGAAGTATATTCGTGGAGAAAGACAGCTGATAGTATCTTCTAATTAAAAGAATATCTCCTTGTATGTATTTCGTAAAATTCTTTTCTGATCCCCCACTTCTAGGAATATGTCAATTAGCAATACCAAGATATCCACCTCTAAGTTCCTAGGGTGTACTTTAAACTCTAATGTGGTATCTCATTGAAAGACCACTTGAAGATTTTATTAATCTCTGCAGTGTGGAAACAGAAATACTCTAAACAGAGATAAGTATTTCCAGGCTCTGATACGATAATAGGTCACCATCATGACCCTAGGACAGAGGACCTGAAGGTTGAATAAAGGTAAATTTGATATATTACATGAAGTTATTTCTCTCTTTCTTAAGTTCACCAAGAATCTGCTCTGTTTAGGAGAATTCCTCAGTTACATTTTTTTTTTTAATGATTTAGCCAGTCATAATCCAATCCAAGGTCCATGTCTGAGCACTCGATTCACATTGCTCAAATAGATGGCAGCCCCGAAAATAAGTCTGCTTTTACTATAGGCTAACGTGTTCGAGGTGGTGAGGGAAGCTCACAGAAGATCCTGAAGCCGTGGGCCCGGGAGGGATAAAGGGCAGTCACACGGAGCCGTGGTCTGTGCAAGGACGGACGAAGGGAAGGGGGAGAGAGATGGGAGCAGAGGCAGTG
Source organism: Ailurus styani (assembly GCA_002007465.1). Lineage (NCBI taxonomy): Eukaryota > Metazoa > Chordata > Mammalia > Carnivora > Ailuridae > Ailurus > Ailurus styani. The sequence goes on along the minus strand of LNAC01001011.1, from coordinate 385,189 downwards.
GTGTTTCGCTGTCTCTGTGACGTTCGATTTCTTTCAAATAAAGCAAGAGATCTGAAGTTAACCACCTTTTATGACCTGGTTCTGTGTGCCATTTATTATACTTTATTGCACAACTTCTCCTTCCCTTAAATGCAGGGAAATTGTTAGTGTTGAGCCTGATTTCTCTATAAAAAGTGATTTTTAACCCAGTAATCACAGAGTGTAAGTCACTGTACTTAGTCATGATTACTACATAGCAGATTTTTTCCTGTCTGTAAAATCAGAAATCAATATGAAACATTTAACTGTTACGTATTTTAGGAATTTACTGATTTATTAAGGAAAATCAGTTCATAAATTTTAAAAAGTGAATTTCATCAGCATTTATTGAAAGCCTACTACGTGCCACCTGGCATGCTCTTTATCATTCTATTCATAATTATGTACTTTTGAGTCCATTTAGACTAGTTTCTTTTCACTTATTTATATATATTCAATTAATCATAAAGAAGTGATTCTACAAACCAGAAGTTTTTTTGGATTTTCCAATTATAATGCCATCACAGTAGTGTTTTATAATATCGCTCCATTAGCTTCCCTGCCTTTAACTTTCTCTTCAGTCCAAAAAGACAAATTATCTTTCTCAGGGATCTCTCTCTCCTCTCCCTCTCCTACTCAGAAAATAGCGCCATACTCATAGCGCCATATCAAGAAAATATCGAGCCCGATGGGAGAAGGGGTAGGATTATGGACAAGTGACAGAAAGGAGACATTCTAGGCAGAGGGGAGCGCATAAGCAAAGTTGCAAAAGTTGGAATGTGAGAAGTATATTTGAAGAAATATCAAATAATCTATTTGGAGCGTGAAGTTCATGAAAGAGAATTTTGGAAGATAAGGCTAAAAAAGTCGGTGGAAGCCAGGACATGGAAGACCTTGAATCGCAGATAAAAGGATTCAGGTGTCCCTCTGGGGTCCACTGGGGATTCGGCATAGAACACAGCGATAGAACAGAACTTTTTTGGGAGGATGTTGCTCTTGTCGTTGAATGGCAAAAGGAAGATGGCCGACAGAGAGAAACCAACAATGGATTTTTCCTACAGCATTTTCAATCCATGGCTTTCTCTTAAATGTCTTCAGTTTTACAGTTTATCACTGTAAGCTGCACAAAGGCAGGAGCTTCTGTGAAATCTGATAACCTTAGAGCCTAGGACTCCACCTGGCATTTGGTGGCACTTGGTGCTGAGTGAGTCCTTGTCGAACTGAATGAATGAGGACATCAAGATGCAAAAAGATTAAGTAACTTTATTGCGTTTACACAACTGATAGTGAGATCCAGGACTAAAAAATGCAGCTGATGCCAAGTTTGGTGTTCTTTTGAGTGTGACATGCTAAGCTGTCACATGGGTCGTTTCCTCCCACGTAGCTTCTTCTTTCTTCCTTGTCAACTCTTAAGTTTTCAATCATTTTTTCCAACAAATGGTTGCAAACTGTCTCATGTCTTATGTACTCACTACATCCTCCCCTGGGCTCTTAATCGGTTACCTTCACGTCCTGATATAATTGGTTCAGCTATTTATTCTGTTGCTTTCTGTGGATGGCAAACTCAAGGTTAGAGACTCTGTCTTCTGTTTGGGGTTTTTTGTTAGTTTGCTGTTTTGCTTTACAGCAACTCTCTTCTCCCAGAACACCTTTGTCTGGGCAGAGAAGCTTGTTGACTGACTGCCTAATCTTCACGTCTGTCTTTTAGTCCACGTTCTTGAGAAGTTCCAAATACTTGGTTAAAATTACTTTGGTCAGGCTGGAAAAGGACCACTTGCATTTACTTGGTATTTTTGTAGTAGTTGGAAAAAATAGTGAAATGAAATGTTTAAGGGTTTCTAGCTCTATATGAAAGCAATTGTCCTGTGAATTAAAAAAAAAAAGAGGGGGTTTATCATTTTGTCACTTAAAAGCAAAAGGAAAGAAGTTCACAGTGTTATTCTGTCCGATTCTGTGAGACCACCTTGAAAGAAGATGTCACAGAAAGAACGTTATTGTTTGAAGCTTTTGCAAAAACTGCGAGGTGACCCACTATTAACTGAATTTGACTCAGAATATTAGTCATTGCAGCTGTTGCCACCATATTGCTGTACTTTAGTTGAATAGTGCAATTGGTGGAGTACGTTAGCCCAAGTATCTCTTATTTGTGTAAGTCTTTTCCTGAAAAAAGTGCTATTCATTAAATGTAACAGAGGCTCTTACTGTGATTAATAAAATATTAAGGAATAAATGTTCTTAAATAGACCAAGAAATTGCCACTCTTTTATAAACATTTATAATTGTCAGCAAATCATTAACCTTTAGATTTAGAGATGTTTTCCTCACAGTTGAAAGGATAAAAGCTAGACATACTGTACTGATGAAATAATGAGTTTCATAAAATATAAAATATTCATCTGTGATTCAGAGGAGTCCTGATATTACTACACTTGCCAGATTTAAAACTTTTTAAAGAAAATTTTACAATAAATTTAATCTCAAAATCAGTTAAAATTACTAAAATATGAACCAGGCTTACGCTGAATATGGCAGTATGTGTAGTCCTACCTGATATTGATTTAGAATTTTAAAAGTTATCAAATTACAGAATAAAAGGCTTTGGGCTTTTCATGCTATAGAAAGATAATTTCCAAGAAATAATACGTTTCAGGTGGATTCTGTGACAGAACCATAAATCTGTGTTTACTTAATAATCTTACTAATTTCTAATCACTTAATGTCATTGTGTATATAGGTAAAATTAATATATTTGTATTTTTTGTTTGTTGATTCAAAGCTTTTTTAAATATACTCCGCCTTCCCCCAGTGCTCAGTATTATCTGCCTAAGCTTGTGTATTCTTTTGATACTTATTCCCTGAATTTACTCAGTTTTTAGACTCTGAATGTCCCTTGGCATATTTTAGAGACAGAATTTCTTCGTAATGCTATTGAAATTTTTTAGAGGGTGTGGCAGGGGGAAGAGCATATTGATTAAAAACTCTTAGAAGAGCTGAGTAAAATATCTACATAACCCATTAAAGTTATTTTCTAATAGTTAAGTCTTTCTTAAGCAAAGAGGTTGTTGGTAGTAAAACAAATGCTTGCAGTGGTTTTATACAAACTAGTAAAATAAGACACTATTCACTCTAATTTAAGAAATACTTATTGACTACCTGTCATGTGTTTGGCATCAGTGTTTAATTAATATAAGATAGAAGAAATTCACTAATAAGCATACCATTTAGTAGGAAATAAAATAATTCTTATAACCCTAGAGTGCTTATAACACTAAGTTAATATCTATTGACCAGTTTCTTGTAAAAATAAAATAGTTTTTGTTTTCAAGTTTTTATTGAGAATATTCTATTTCTTATAGAAATAGAGGTAGATCCAGATCTCATTTCTGTATTAAACTTTACTAAACATAGACCACGCTAAATCATTACTGGAAGTTGAAACCAAAATATAATACAATTTTGAGTGATTGTACTAGACTGTTAGGCTGATGGCTAAGTTCACATTCTAGTGTAAATCACCAAAGAACAGACAAAAACAAAATACAAGGCACTGTACTGGCCCAAGAAAGATGTAATGCTTCATTGGCTGGTTTCTTAGGCGTTTGAGGATATATTGTTCCCTAGGGGTACTTTAACAAATAATTATAAACCTGGTGGCTTAAAACAACAAAAATGTCTTCTCTAATAATTGGGGAGGCTAGAAGTTCAAAGTCACAGTGCCAGCAGGCCATGCTTGGCCTGAAGCCTCGAAGGGAGAGCCTTCCTTGCCTCTTCCAGCTTCCAGGGTCCAGGCGTTGTTTGGCTCCTGACGGAATCACGGTCTTCACATTGCCCTCTACCCTCTGTCCCCTTATGTTCCCTCCTCACCTTGGTATTTATTCATCTTACAACGACACCAGTTCTCGGTGGATTTAGGGCCCATCCCAATGCAGTAAGACCTCATCTTAACTATGGGGCGCCCGGGTGGCTCAGTTGGTTAAGCGTATGCCTTCCGCTCAGGTCATGATCCCAGGGTTCTGGGATCGAGCCCCACGTTGGGCTCCCTGCTTGGCAGGAAGCCTGCTTCCCCCCTCCCTTTGCTCCTGCTTGTGTTCTTTCTATTGCTATGTCTCTCTGTGTCAAATAAATAAATAAAATCTTAAAAAAAAAAAGGCCTTCATCTTAACTAACTGTACCTGCAGAGGCCTAATTTCCAAATAAGGTCGCATTCTGAGGTTCTGGGTGGACATGCATTTTGGAGAGACACTGTTCAGCCAGCTACAGAGGGAGAGAAAGTAGCATAGAAGTAGGTAAAAAATGGTTTTCTTTGCTAGCCTCAGTTTTTTGCTTTCTCATCTCCTAGTGGGTTTAGATAAGTCACAATTGAGCCTTCATACCTTTGTACTCTTACTCTTTTAAAGATATTTTATCTGCTGGGGCACCTGGGTGGCTCTGTCGGTTAAGCATCCAACTCTTGATTTTGACTCAGCTCATGATCTCAGGGTTGTAAGATTGAGTCCTGCATTGGGTTCGTGCTCAGCATAGAGTCTACTTGAGATTCTCTCTCTCCTCTGCCTGTCATCCCCTCTCAAAATAAGTAAATAAAAATTTTAAAAAATGATATTTTATCTGCCAAAACTGACCTGTGCCTCTTTTTTCCTGAGTCTCGCATTATGGGGAACTATGGTAAGAGAACCATAGAATATTCCGTGTTTGCTGTTCAGTCATAGGGGAAATGAAAATTTAGTTTCTATGCTTCTTCTTTATTTTCAGAATTTGAAAATCTAAGAAGAAACAAAACATTATTTAGACTGTCTTACTACAGAAATATAGCACTCAGAAAATAGAATTATAAACTTTCTAGTTGTAAATTCAGCTTTATAGTGTATGCTGTAGTTATTAGTTATAAGAAACATTACGTGGGTATGGTCCTTGTGCCTTCCAATTTCCCTCTACATTTTAAACTTGTAAACTATTTTTTAATGAAAAAAATAAGTGGTATAATAAATGAACTTTGTGATTGTCAACAAAGCTTATTGGTAATTTATTCAAAAAATTACCCTTGGCTTTCCATTTAAGTTGCAAACTTGAAATATCCGCACATACCAGGAAATTGTTTTAAAATTTCAACCATATTTTAATAAACGCTTGAAATAGTTCTCTGTGAGAATGAATAGATATCTAGGTCAGGAATTTCAAGAGGTTTATCATCATCTTTCAAGACAATAAATGATACACTGAAGTCTAAAGTGTTATATTCCCAAGGAGTGATGGATGAGATCCTTTCCTGGGAGCGGCTGGTGGTTAATTAGATAGGAAAGACCCTTTCAGGGTCGTGGGCTAGGAGCTGTGGACGAGGGAAGGGCCTCAGTGCTCACGCTGTACCCGGCTTGTAATTCTGGGCCAGCTCAGCCCCGCCAGCAGGGGAGTATTTATATAAGATAGAACACTATGGAATATGGCCTAAGCCTTTCTCTGTGAACGCTCCCTGGGAATATGCAGTCTTAGAGTGTTAGAGTGGTCTCTGCCTCTTTGGGGAGGGGGAGGTGGAGAATAGGAACGGGTTCTGAATCAGGAACTTTCTCTACCAGTCAGATGTTTTGCAGTGTTTATCCGTGGGGTTCATCTACGGAGATTTCTCATTTAGACATGAAAGCATATCTACTTTTGTTGTTGGACAGTCACTCAGCTTTCTCTCCGACTGGTGGGATATTTTTGCTACATTTCCACATTTCTGAAGTACATACATGTCTTCCCCAGGTGTGACTTGCCTACAACTTAATGTTTCAGCCCAGAAGCTGGTTGAGGAAGAATGATAGGTTTTATTTATTTATTTTATTTTTTAAATAGAATTATGTTCATTTTTTTTAAAGACTTTATTTATTTATTTGACAGATAGAAATATCACAAGTAGGCTGAGAGGCAGGCAGAGAGAGAGGAGGAAGCAGGCTCCCCGCTGAGCTGGGAGCCCGATGTGGGGCTCGATCCCAGGACCCTGAGATCATGACCTGAGCTGAAAGCAGAGGCTTCAACCCACTGAGCCACCCAGGTGCCCCAAGAATGATAGGTTTAAATTACACACCTTTCCCTGTCTTTCTTGTCTACATGCCATTTCCAATTGCAATTGACTTTATAAAATCATAAATTTTAAACAAATATTTGACAGGTTTCCTAACAAGTATATTTTGCCATATGAAAGTATATCTGAATCTTATTGCAGAGTATTTTTCCGTGGAGAATATTCCAAAAATGACTGGCCTGGGAAGATGTGAGTTGGGTACTCCTTCCTCACACCGTTGATCAGTTTACCTCCTCTGTTATGGGAATTGACACGATCTTTCTTGAAATGAACTTGAAGTACACTGCTGTCTAAGGAAGTCAGGGAGACCCAAGTCTTACCTCATGAGTTTCTCCAGTCTTACGGGAGAAGGAGGAAGAAGTGATGACCTGACTTACAAAATTTAAATTCCTAATAATATCAACAGTCATTACCTTTTTTAAAAAAAATGTTTTCCGGTTTAAAATTCTTCAGAGCTCAGAGGCAATAAATAAAAGGCATAAAAATGTTTCACTGTCATTTATTTCATTAAGTACCTAGTTTCTCACACTTTGTTCAAAACCAAGTTACTTTGTTAACTTGTTTTTCTTACAGTATTAAGATCCCCAGTATAGGGCGCCTGGGTGGCTCAGTGGTTTAAAGCCTCTGCCTTCGGCTCAGGTCATGATCTCAGGGTCCTGGGATCGAGCCCCACATCGGGCTCTCTGCTCAGCAGGGAGCCTGCTTCCTCCTCTCTCTCTCTGCCTATCTCTCAGCCTACTTGTAATCTCTCTCTCTGTCAAATAAATAAATAATATCTTTAAAAAAAAAAAGATCCCCAGTATATTTGACAGTGGTCAGATCTCTCTTCACATGGGCCGCGGAGCGTAAGGACAAGGTGTACTGTTCTGGATGTGAGAGATGTGGGTTCTAGTCTGCGCCCTGGTGCCCGCTGCCTAACTTGGGTTGGATAACAAAATCCTAAATAATGACTCAGAAGACCTTTAAAAAGAGTTAGTTTGGAATAGAAGATCTCAGAGATTCTTTCATCTCTGAAATTCTTTTACCGTACTTTAAACTAACACGTAACACCCCTCTTTTCAAGTGTACATTATCATGAGCCAGAACGTGTTCTTTCCCTATGCCTACATGGAAATTTTCATGATAATGAGAATAATGCGTTCCTTTTTTCTTTTTCTTTTTTTTTTACAATCTCCTTTTTCAGTTATGTTGGTTTGTTTAGGAATAAATAACCCAATTTGATGTATTAATTTTATTAGATCCTCCTTCAGTACTCTATTAGGTTTTGTAGCCACAAGTTATTTAATTATTTCCCAGGAGTCTTTAAGTGAATTTGAAAACAAACGAAGTCTTGTGTGTGTGTGTGTGTGTGTGTGTGTTTTATAATTAGCATATTAACATTATCCCTTCTTTGCTTCCAGTAATAATAGTCACTAATTTATCTATGTTTTAAGCTACCAATTACTTTGGTAGAGAGATAGAACGAATCTCAATGTGTATATTTAAAATAAATGATTTAAATCAAAGATCTCTAAATCAGTGATGATGAGATGATTTTAGGATTTCTTTTACACAGTTAGCCAGAAGAGTCAGCAATTTTTTTTTAAGTTTGTGTTTATTTGTACAAAATCTCCAATGGAAGCATTGTTTCTAATAATTTTTATTCTTGAATATGGATAAGCATCTGAGTTTCTGCATAAATGAATTCTTAAAACTAGAATAAAGAAACAAGCTGAGATTTTATCTCTGTTTTGTTTAGTGATAAGTTCTGCTACCATATGCCCCAATTTCATGATTTTACAGTAGTAAAATAAAATTAAAGCCTTAATTGCCACATTTTCAATTCACCTAATTCATATTTCATGTGTTATAGTTCAAAAGAATTATGTAACTCTAGAATAGTGAAGGACTTACCGAGATCATGAGAAAATCAAGACCCAGAGAATTTAAGAAATTTGATTCTGGAAGTCTGTAGGTATTGGTGAATACAGAATACAGAAACTAGTTGTGGGTTCTTACCTAGTATTCTCTCCCTTGTTTTGTTAAAATAATGGCATCAACCTTAGAGAAAATAAAGTAGCTATCTTTCTATCTGTGTAATATATATGTAAAATCCTGCTTATATTAACTATAACGGAGCGATTTTAATAATTTTTTTCTTATGTTGTGTCAGATATCCCTGGACATTTGGAAGAGTTCCTATAAATTTGAATTTTTTAATTACAAAATATCCAGCTGGGACTGGGCCATTTTTAGAAATGAGTAATAGAATCGTAGAGTTGGAAAGGATCTCAAGTGGCTGTGAATACTAACTTATCCCTCGGGTAAGGTCATCATTAAAAAGTCTGGAAGTTTTTTATATACTATTGGAACTAGTTTCATGCTGGGCCCCCAAAGTCATTTATCTGGCTATATTGTCCTAAGTGACTTATATATTAACCAGTAAGAATAATATATAAATGCTCTGTTATAAGTTTGATAAATACTATTTAAAACAAACAGATGAGGGCAACCCCTATTTCATTTAAATCTCTATTTTAAAACTGTGCTTGGAACTCGAAAACTATTTCCTCACAATACCTTAAGTGTCACAGGATAACCCATAAAATCTTGTTTAACCCAGAGTATAACAGAAGAACAATTCTTTAAAAAAAAAAGGAAAGAAAAAACCCCAATTCTATAATATTCATTTTCAGTCCCAGTTGCCAGGAACATGGTTCCTTTGGTTAAATATTTGGACTTCAACCTTACCACTTCCTATAGTACACTACAGAAGAAGATGTATATAGAAAATTTTAATGTGGGGAAAGGAAAGGGAACAGAAACCTTAATGACTGCAAAGAGGAGACAGGGTCCTAGGAAATTGAAAGGATCCTTGGTCCATCTTTGCCAGAAGTGAAAATAGAATACATTGATAACACTACCATACTCTGGAGCTTCTGCAGCCAGATGAGAGTTTGCCATTAGAGATTTGCTCTGATGTATATCCACCATGCAGGAGGTCCTCAAAACTCTTCACCACAAGAGTGGGTCAGTTCTGAAATTTTTTGAAGCTTTGCAGGTCCTTAGAGAGCTATCCTGAAAGCAAAACTCCCCATAACCTACCCCAGGTAAGCGGCAGCACATTTGGTCGCAAAGGCCTGAAACTTTTTCCAGTTGAATAAGACAGTTACAGCATTTTAAGTAAATTAAATTTGCAGCAATATTTTAAGTCATGTAAGTGAAGATTGGTATTGTTCTTCTGGCGTCGAAATCCTCCAGTAACAGCATTTGCCATATCTGTCAATAAGAATAGAGTTATACTCGCCTTGAGTTTTACTTGGGTTTTTTCACTGGCCATGTTCTTGGGGAAATTTTAATGAGCAGTGATGACCAAAAGCTGGACAGCCAGGGGGAGGAAAATAAAGATAATCTAAAACATGCTTAATTATCCTCAGTATAATAAAAACTTGATTATAATGGGGATAACGCAAGAGCATTCAGACTATCTAGAAACATTTTAAAGCGGCCTTCTCCTGTTAGGAGAGCAGATGTGCCACTATATATTGTCTCTATTGGATGAGCTTTCTCATATATATATATATATATATATATATATATATATATATATTGTTATTTTTATATGTCTATCATTATAAAGTAGATTACTTCTAAAAATAAGTACTCTTTTTAAGGAATAAAAATGAAGTCGAGATAATCATAGTTGAATAGCTCATTTAAACATTCCTTATGATGTCACAGTGCATCGTGTCTTATTTCTCCTATTGTCTTTATTTTTTTAAAGATTTTATTTATCTGAGAGCGAATGAGCAAGAGAGCATGAGTGGTGGGGACGAGGGGCAGAGAGAGGGGGAATCATGCTCCCCGCTGAGCAGGGAGGCCCAAGCAGGACCCCAGGATCTTGACCTGAGCTGAAGGCAGATGCTTAACTGACTGAGCCACCCAGGTGACCTTTTATTCCCCTAGTTTCTTCAAAAGTATATTCAGAAATCTACTTTTATTTTGAAACTCCATTAAATCATTATTAACAACGAGACATGATTAAGATAGTCAAATTTCATTTCAGTGGAACACAGTTGTCTGGGACTCTTCCTTTCTATCATTTCCAATTAAAATTTCCCTAAAAGTTAAGAGTAGTTTATTTTAATTACTAAAAATACCCAGTTTGGGGTGGGGGACTGGTTTTCTTGAGTTAATTCTTTAATTTTAGAAATGTCAAGGGATTTTTTTGCCTTGTGCGTAAATTACAGAGTCTAAGACCTACATTCTTCTAGAACCTTGAGTTTTTTTATATTATTCTGCCTAAGTATAATTGTAACTGCCTTTTTCTTATCTTAAAGTTTTTATATTTCTGTTTTCAGGGGTTTTTTCCTGATTACACTAACAGTAGCTGTTACATATTTTTTTCAAATCTTATGTCCCATTATTTATAATTGTTTTTCTTTTCTCTCTTTTCTAGTTAGTAACCTCTGCTCAATCCATTGATTCCCTTTGCTTGTTTTCCTTGGACAAAATTATGGCTATTGATATGCTGGCAAGTATAGCCTTGTCCCTATTCCATGTGTAGGTTTTCTTTTTAAAAATCAATATTCTCTGTACATTTTGTGACTGCGGATTTTATTTTTCTAGTTTTTTTGTAGGCCATTGAAATCAGATAATGTGACTTGGAGAATGTTAGCTTTTAAAAGATTAATTGAGATTTTCTTTGCATTTTTTACAGCAGTCTTCAAACTTTTGGAGTACATTCTCACTAAAAGAATTTTTAAAAACTAAATACCCCCTCACACATTTTTTAGTTAAAATCTAATGTTTTTCATCACAAGTAAGAACAGTTGCAAAGGGTTAATTTCCATGTATGATAAATATTGATATTTTGAATAAAACTGTTTACATCACAATTTTAAATGTGCATAACTAATAATAAACAATAAATGTCCTAACAGTTTTATGCTCACCATCATTTTTTACAAATAAATTAAAAAACTGACAGTTGGTTACTTAAACTATTTTATGTTCTCTTCGAAATATATTTTCATTGTACTTTCCCAAGAATATTTTATTTTAATGCAATTTACTTTTACTTCATAAATAACATTATTTATTCTTGAAAGTTCTTTATTTGCATCCATATGTAAGTAAAAATTTGAATTAAAATTGTTTTCTATGGCCACAAGATTCTAAGAGCTAGAAACGAAATTTCTGCTTCCAGTTTTTAATATAATCAGTACACACTAGATCCAAAACCAAATACGTATATTTGATTTAAAAAAATGACCATAAAAATAAAACTCTTTTAGAAATGTATCTCCTATTGAAAAGGGGTGTTAAATGTTTATAATGCTTTGTTTTATTGAGGTACACTTTAATTGTTCATTGCTCTTCAGTTTTCTGCTCTGTGATATATATTGGGGTGTTGCCATGGTAAAGTTTTGGGTAGTTGTCTGTCTTTTTTTGAGTATAGGTAAGAAAGAAAAATTTCTTCTGCAGCTGCAGTATCAGGGCCTGAAATTGACTCCTTTGATGCTCTTCAGGCATGCCCAACTCTTAGAATGACTTTTTTAACTCCCAGAATTACAGATACTATAACTTGGAGACCTTTTATATAATATATGATATGTTTTTATGATTTTTTTTTCAAAAAGGAGAGAGAGGGAGGGGTAAGGGCAGAGGAAGAGAGAGAGAGAGAGAGAGAATCTTAAGAAGGCTCCACACCCAACATGGGGCCTGACAGAGAGCTCGGTCTCCCGATCCTGAAGTCATGACCTGAACCAAAATGAGTCAGATGTTTAACTGACTGAGCCACCCAGGCGCCCCGTGAATGATTGTGTTTCTTAAAAAGTGTATTCTTTATTTGTGGGTATCAACATTTGCTCTGTATCTGCTAGAGCAAATTCAAATTTATTAATTATTTAGATGACCGAGTATAATTCCACTGGGGTACTGTTTAGCATTGCAGATAAAGCAAGTCTTCTTTTTGAGGAACTGTCCCTTCAGTTTTAAGATACCTCGTGTTCTTAACTCTTGTTCATAGACCCAGATTTTGTGGTGACCCAGACACCTCTCCCTCCCCGCACTACCTTTCCAACCATTCTCAGGCAAGTGGGACTGTCCCTGGTTGAGGATCACTGATCGAAATCCTCAATATCCTTCTGAAGTCTGTTGACTTTCTCATATATTTAAAAAACCTGTTAAATTTTTAAAGTCTTTCACTATAGTTTTGTTTCTGTTCATTTTTTAATGAGTTTCTTTCTGCTTTATTTGCTACAGAGTTCGTGCCTACTATATCTTCATTGTAGATTACAGTCTTAATAGATCCTTTTAATCCAAATTAATGCTTTTTTTATATCAGAGATTATTACCTTATCTGATATTAATACTGTATCCCCTGCCTTCTTTTTAATTGAACTTTCCTGGTTTATGTGTGCCTCTGGCTTTACTAACCTTTGCGTTGTAGCTGCTTCTTTGTAACGTTGGCCTTCATGAATAAAATGGGTTGCAAGTCATGTTGTTCCATTTCTTCTAGACCTGCCCCCATCTACACACCTCAGCTCTTCACTGGAGGTGACGTGAGCCATGTTTCATCAGGATTTCCCCTATATGAGTCTTCTGACTCTGCAGAGGTTTCTCGGGATGGGCAGTGCAAATTCAGTGAAAGAATCTTCCTTCTAAGTGGTCACAGCTACCGTGGAACTAGCTGAAATGCCAACACAGTTTTTGTAATGCAATGGGCTACCTCAGTGCTAGATTATCTCCTGGCTTTATATCCGTTAGCCATTTCAGTTCTTATTAGGAGAGGGAGAAGCAGGGAGCCTGATGTGGAACGTGATCCCACGTTCCTGGGATCATGACCCGAGCCGAAGGCAAACGCTTCATGGACTGAGCCACCCAGGCATCCCTTCAGTTACCATCTTATTTGAAAGTTAGTTATTGGAAAATTCTATTGTTTTAAAAATATATCTGTGATTTTTCAATGTAAGTAGATTCAGAATCCTGGACAAAGGGATGGAGAATGGGTATGTCTACCATTTATGTATATGACGTATTTAAAACTGGTCCCTTTTTTTGCTCTAGTTTTATGAAAGTTTAAATATTCTATAAAATTACTAGGCAGAAGCTTCGGAAAACAAATCACATTTATGATAGAGGATATGTTTTTATACGTTTAACATTAGACTGAAATGCCACAGCACCAGAGGAAATGCAGAAAGTATTCTGCAGTTCTTACAAGATTGATACTTCGGTGGCTTATATCATTAGAAACCCTAACATCTCTTCGTACATACATATGCATACTTCTTTATTCGCTTCATAAATTTAACTTATGTAAATGACAAGTAGTAGCAAGCCTACACTCAGGGATTTTATCTTCGCTGGCTAATTCATCAGATGTCTTACCTTTCCGTAGTCACAGATGGCTTTAAGATCTGTCTCTGTTGAATAATCACTCAGATGTCCATCTCCATCTTTACTAGATAAACAATAATTCAGTATCCCTCAAGTGACTACGATAATTGGATTCCAAAAGAGAATTCAAGTTTTGTAGATATTGTCCTAATCACAATTTGTGCTCTGCGTTCCTGTGCATTTGAATATACTCCAGGTTCAGTGGAATACACGGGATGGTACTATTTCGTGTAAATTACTTAGACTGGATTTTGTGAGGAAGCCCTAGCTGGAGCCTCTTTGCTTTCTAAAAATGGCATTTACCATTCCCAACTGGGTCCTTGGTGGTATTACTTGACTCATTCCAAAGTGACCTACACTTGATTAAGTGAAGTCTCATCTAATAGCTGAAACACCACAGAGATTTTTAGTGGGTGTTTAAAATGAATACATTTATGTAAACCCACTTTAGTCTTTAAAAACCTTTATTCCCCCCCCCATTTTCAAATTTAAAAACAGTTTTCCTTTTTCAGTCCCCTGTTAGTAAAAACAGATGACGTGGCAGTGGTTCATGTGTATGGTTTTAAGCTGAACTGTTTGCTTGGCGAGGAGAAAAAAACTGGTGAAGAAATAAGGTTTCTGAGACTGGCTTGTGGATTTTCTTGATGCTGGAAGAATGTTTTTAGTGCGAAAAATTTTTTTGAGATATAGAAAATGTTAATTTTTAAGGCAAAGGGTGGTATTAAAGGCATAAAATTTCGGCCACCCATTGCATTTTTTTTAAGATTTTATTTATTTATTTGACACACAGAGAGAGAGAGAGATCACAAATAGGCACAGAGGCAGGCAGAGAGAGAGGAGGAAGCAGTCTCCTTGCCAAGCAGGGAGCCGGATGCAGGCCTGGATCCCAGGACCCTGAGATCATGATCTGAGGTGAAGGCAGAGGCTTTAACCTGTGAGCCACCCAGGCGCCCCGCCCATTGCATTTTTTTAAGTTTTTGAAACTACGTGTGCCCTTGCACGAGCATATTTAATTTCTTAAGTTTTTATTGTGCTGATATTTTTAATGGTCCATTAATTAATTAATTAGTATTATTATTATTTGCCCCAGGGGTACAGGTCTGTGAATCATCAGGCTTACACCTTTCACAGCACTCGCCATAGCACAAACCCTCCCCAATGTCCATCATCCAACCACCCTATCCCTCCCCTTCCCCCCCCCCCCAGTAACCCTCAGTGTGTTTCTTGAGATTAGGAGTCTCTTTATTGTGCTGATTTAATACTCAGAATACACTCCCTTCCTTAAGTAACCCCGTGTCAACTGCAGAAGTGAAGCTGAACCACACTTCCCAGGGTCTGATAGTGAAGCTGAACCACACTTCCCAGGACAGAGTGTGGAGTCTGGAAGATCAGATGTTTTAAATGTTACAAGAGCATCCTGCTGGTAGGAGAAGCTGAAGAGTATCGGCTTTCCCGTTGGCTCCCAGTAGGTCATTATTGACAGGGGCTTCGACGCCTGCTCAAATCTTCAGAAAGGTTACTAATGTCTCCTTCTAAAAGTTTAAGCTCTTTCAGATGGACACCATTTCTAAAGCCACATTTCTTAAAATATCACACTTAGCAGCTTACGTGTTTAATTAGCAAAAGATTTGGTGGCAAAGATATTAGTAACACTTACTATGTTTATATACTTTTTTATGTTTCTGATTATGAGATATCACTGAATGTTAGCTCAGTGAGCCCATGATAGTCTGAGCACTCATTTATCTTCATTACTCTTAAAGCTTTTTTAAATTTGATACGTACCGAGTCTTAGAAAGTGAATGTGGGCTTGCAATTAAATTATTTTGCCAAAATTTCTGTAAAGAGAGAGCAAAATTGTCCTTGATACATCTCTGGTCGTTCAGCTACTCATTGCTCGTTTCCTGTCACTCATCCCTCTTTTTTGTCCAGATTTGATTGGCACCTGACTTCTACTGTATCTTCTCAAAGATTAATTGTAATTAAATTAGAGCTATTGAGATACATTATCCTAATTTCTTAATTCTGAGAAACTTCTTAGAAAACTCACAACTGAAGAGTAATCTGGTTTTTGAAAGCAGTCTTGCTCCCTTTTTGAACATGTATTGGAACTCGGAACGCGTCTGTGTCGAACTATCCAGAAGGTTCTCTTTACCAGAGGACAACTGCTATCTATATTGGAATGGGAATGAGGCAGATATTTCTGTGAGATATTTTTTACTTTAAATATTAATTTCAAGGATTGTGCCATGGTTAATAGTCTTTAAACTTTTTTTATTGGTGTCTCTGCTTTATTTATTGCTAGAATTGCTCAAGGCAGTGCCTTTAAAATGTTCTTTTTCATTCAGAATTTTCCATTTGTTGAAAATCTTGAAGCACTTTACACTTGAACCTTTGAAATGACTAGAAAGCTGTTAAAGATTGTGCCATCCCCCATGTAGAAAGAGCTTCGTGGACCTCCTGATGGTTTTCATGTTTGGGCCGGGAAGAAAGTGTGAAGACACTTTTCTTCCCTATTTTGACATAACCAGCCTTAAACATTTGCTGAAATCCCTAGAAAGAAGGGCCTGGTGGCCGTGGTTTGCAGGCACTGTTTACATTGTGTAAAAACAAATAAATAAAAATCATCAAGCACACGGTTTATGTCCCATGATCATAGGGCTCCTGAAGGTGAGAAAGTGAGAAGAAGGGGTAAGCACAGGCCCCGTCGTTCCTGCGTCTGGTATCTGTCCTACCATAGCTTTTCTGTCAAGGTTTAGGTTTTTTTCTTTCTTTTCGGTTATTTCTCTCCTGAATTCTACAATGTTCTCCTCAGACAAGTTATGTGAATAAATTACGTACATTTCCAAGATGACACTTTTTCTGATACAAGAAAGCTATTTGGAAGATTTTGTATCTGAGATACAGATGATCACAGTTCATCTAATACTTTATTTTCCAGTAGCTATTTTAATAATCATAATTAAGTGTTTTATTTGTATCCTAAAATACCATTATTTCTGATTATGGAAAATGAATATTGAAAAATAAAGCAAAATAATAAAATTAAGCAGGTGCTCTGGAAAATACCTGGAGAGGGCTAATTTGGTAAAAAACAAAAATTAATTTAGTTTAAAATTGTTTATACTTTTATATCCTACCAATTGTAAATTCTGTACATGGTATAACTGTAAATCTATTTTGTAAAATGACTTTCATGCACAGATCTGAATTTTAATTTAGTTTACTTGGTTCTGTGGAATTTTTTTCACACTTTTAATTTGTTTAGAATTTAACATTTTAGAAAACATTAAAAGTAACTTTTGTAGGGTCTCCTCTAAGGTCTAAAAATAACCAGTCCAGTAAAATTAAAGAATTGGTCAAGTATTCCGTAATGTCATGTATAAAAAATTGACTGATTTTTTTTCATTTTTTGGCCAACTAACTCTATTTAACGGTTGATGTACAATGTTCTGACTTTATTCATGCTGCTGCTCATGGAATTTTTATAATTTCTTTAGCAAATAGAATTTGACTCTCATACATAGAGTTTTCTTTTGTTTAATAATTAATCTCTAGAAAAGAAGTATGACATATGGTGTAAAATTTTACTGTTCTGTTTTTCAAGATCTTTTTATAGCCCTTGTCATGTGCCGTCCTGATCATAAGCTTTGATCTTCATGCAGTGACTTGACTCTTCGCCACTAGAGGGCAGTAAAAAAATTGATGTTAATAATCATCATTGTAGAAATAAAAAAATTTTTTTTCTACCATTGTTCAAGACTCTCAACCCTGAAAATTTTACCTAGATGTCTAACTGGAAAGGAAATATGCAAACCTGAGTAAAGCTTATCTACATACCTTCATAGATTGTACTTCAAAATCTTCCCTTTTTCATTAGTGGTATTAAATTTGTTATGATTCTAGACCAAATATTATTTAATCATGTAGAATTTCTAGAAATTTATGATTTAAAATATTCTTTGTTTTCTTAATGTTTGGGCTTATCGAAAGAATAGGAAACCTTCGTGGTTGATGGTTGTTGACTAAATTTTTTTTTTTTAATTTTATTTTTATTATTTGCCCAAGGGGTACAGGTCTGTGAATCATCAGGCTTACATCTTTCACAGCATTCACCAAAGCACAAACCCTCCCCAATGTCCATAACCCATCCACCCTATCCCTACCCTCCCACCCCCCAGTAACCCTCAGTTTGTTTTATGAGATTAGAAGTCTCTTATGGTTTGTCTCCTTCCCCATCCCATCTTGTTTCATTATTTTTCCCTCCCTACCCCCCACAACCCCCCACCCTGCCCCTCAAGTTCCTCATATCAGAGAGATCATATGATAATTGTCTTTCTCTGATTGACTTATTTCGCTCAGCATAATACCCTCCAGTTCCATCCATGTCGTTGCGAATGGCAAGATTTCGTTTCTTTTGATAGCTGCATAATATTCCATTGTATATATATACCACATCTTCTTTATCCATTCATCTGTTGATGGACATCTAGGTTCTTTCCATAGTTTGGCTATTGTGGACATTGCTGCTATAAACATTCGGGTGCACGTGCCCCTGAGGATCACTACCTTTGTGTCTTTAGGATAAATACCCAGTAGTGCGATTGCTGGGTCGTAGGGTAGCTCCATTTTCAACTTTTTGAGGAATCTCCATACTGTTTTCCAGAGTGGCTGCACCAGTTTGCATTCCCACCAACAGTGTAGGAGGGTTCCCCTTTCTCCGCAACCTCGCCAACATCTGTCATTTCCTGACTTGTTGATTTTAGCCATTCTGACTGGTGTAAGGTGGTATCTCGCTGTGGTTTTAATTTGTATTTCTCTGATGCCGAGTGATGTTGAGCACTTTCTCATGTGTCTGTTGGCCATTTGGATGTCTTCTTTGGAGAAATGTCTGTTCATGTCTTCTGCCCATTTCTTGACTGGGTTATTTGTTTTATGGGTGTTGAGTTTGAGAAGCTCTTTATAGATTTTGGATACTAGCCCTTTATCTGATATGTCATTTGCAAATATCTTCTCCCATTCTGTCAGTTGTCTTTTGGTTTTGTTGACTGTTTCCTTTGCTGTGCAAAAGCTTTTAATCTTGATGAAGTCCCAATAGTTCATTTTTGCCCTTGCTTCCCTTGCCTTTGGTGAGGTTCCTAGGAAGAAGTTGCTGCGGTTGAGGTCGAAGAGGTTGCTGCCTGTGTTCTCCTCGAGGATTTTGATGGATTCCTTTCTCACATTGAGGTCTTTTATCCATTTTGAGTCTATTTTTGTGTGTGGTGTCAGGAAATGATCCAGTTTCATTTTTCTGCATGTGGCTGACCAGTTTTCCCAACACCATTTGTTGAAGAGACTGTCTTTTTCCCACTGGACATTCTTTCCTGCTTTGTCGAAGATTAGTTGACCATAGAGTTGAGGGTCCATTTTTGGGTTCTCTATTCTGTTCCACTGGTCTATGTGTCTGTTTTTGTGCCAGTACCATACTGTCTTGATGATGACGGCTTTGTAATAGAGCTTGAAATCTGGAATTGTGATGCCGCCAACTTTGCTTTTTTTTTTCAACATTCCTTTGGCTATTCGGGGTCTTTTCTGGTTCCATATAAATTTTAGGATTATTTGTTCCATTTCTTTGAAGTAAATTGCTGGTATTTTGATGGGGATTGCATTAAATGTGTAGATTGCTCTAGGTAGCATAGACATTTTCACAATATTTATTCTACCCATCCATGAGCATGGAATGTTTTTCCACTTCTTTGTGTCTTCCTCAATTTCTTTCATGAGTACTTTATAGTTTTCTGAATACAGATTCTTTGCCTCTTTGGTTAGGTTTATTCCTAGGTATCTTATGGTTTTGGGTGCAATTGTAAATGGGATTGACTCTTTAATTTCTCTTTCTTCTGTTTTGTTGTTGGTATATAGAAATGCAACTGATTTCTGTGCATTGATTTTATATCCTGACACTTGACTGAATTCCTGTATGAGTGCTAGCAGTTTTGGAGTGGAGTCCTTTGGGTTTTCCACATAAAGTATCATATCATCTGCAAAGAGTGAGAGTTTGACCTCTTCCTTGCCGATTTGGATGCCTTTTATTTCTTTTTGTTGTCTGATTGCTGAGGCTAGGACTTCTAGTACTATGTTGAATAGCAGTGGTGATAGTGGACAGCCTTGCCGTGTTCCTGACTTTAGGGGAAAAGCTCTCAGTTTTTCTCCATTGAGAATGATATTCGCTGTGGGTTTTTCGTAGATGGCTTTGATGATATTGAGGTATGTACCCTCTATGCCTACACTATGAAGAGTTTTGATTAAGAAAGGGTGCTGTACTTTGTCAAATGCTTTTTCAGCATCTATTGAGAGGATCATATGGTTCTTGTTCTTTCTTTTATTAATGTCTTGTATCACATTGATTGATTTGCGAATGTTAAACCAACCTTGCATCCCAGGAATAAATCCCACTTGGTCGTGGTGAATAATCCTTTTTATGTGCTGCTGGATCCTATTGGCTAGTATTTTGTTGAGGATTTTTGCATCCGTATTCATCAAAGATATTGGTCTGTAATTCTCCTTCTTGATGGGGTCTTTGCCTGGTTTGGGGATCAAGGTAATGCTGGCCTCATAAAAGGAGTTTGGAAGTTTTCCTTCCAATTCTATTTTTTGGAACAGTTTCAGGAGAATAGGTATTAATTCTTCTTTAAATGTTTGGTAGAATTCCCCTGGGAAGCCGTCTGGCCCTGGGCTCTTGTTCGTTGGGAGATTTTTGATGACTGCTTCAATCTCCTTACTGGTGATGGGTCTATTCAGGTTTTCAGGGTTGTTGACTAAATTTTATTGGTTAGATTCTACTTTGCCACATTTTATTTACTAGCATATTTTACTTGAAGGAATATTTGTCTTCTAAAATATCTTCCAATTTTATTGGAAAGTGGAGTTAGAAAGTAAAAGGTTCAGCACTTACCCATATTTTTCAATAACTTCATAGATTAAGTGTTCAGTTTAATTAGACACGAAAATGTACATTTTTAGCTTGAAAATGTAAAATCCTCTATAATTTTGACTGTTATTGTTTTCTAATTCAGAAGTGGATAGAATTACTAAGTGATAGAAATATTAAAATTCTCCAGTGGTACTACAGACATTTATTATTTATTTAGTCTTGTGATGAAGTAACAAAGACCACTTTCAGGGATTTTGTATTATTTTAACTTGCCTTCTTATTTGTTTTATTTTTATGTATTTATATTCATTAGTTTGAAAGTTATAAATATATTTATCATAGTCTGCCCATCAGCCCCAGAACACTACCACCTAAATTCAGGCTTATGAATACTTAATTACTAAATTTAAAAGTGTTAGTGTCTTGTTAAAAAAAGCAAAGCTTATGATATTGAATGTGCAATTTTGAAGAAATGAGGAATGCCATTTGTTTTTATTAAGCTGGGATTTGAATGTTTGAAGAAAGCATTGAGGGAGGCATTTCTTCAGAAATTGAGGTAATAATCTTCATTTGTAGTGTTGAAAATATTATTTTTACTGTACTCTCATTTTTTATAAATAAACACAGGAGTCCATGCTTGAAAGAAATAGGTTTACTTTATGTGTCTACTGATAAATTGCTTTTTGTCATTTTCCATTCTATGGAGAATTCTACCTAACTCCAAAATTAGAAGTAAACATTTTTGATCCCTAAATAGGGTATCATTTTCTTCCGATGGAAATACCAACATATTGATTTAGGATTTCCAGTACATAAGAAACTGTCTTACGGTGTTGTTGATATTAATTCTTTGAGGATAAATAAATGGGCAAAATTATAAAAAAGCTTTTCCCCTGACTTTTGCCTGCACATTTAGAAAATAAATATAAAGTGAGAAGAAAAAAGTAAGGTATAGTGATTTTTTTTATTTTTTTAAGAGTCTACATCACATTCTTTTTTGGATATGATTGATAGCACCAGGAAGTATTTCCAGGTATTTTCAAAAATCTTATCAGCAGTTATTCCGTTTTGGGAAATATTCTCTGTATTACTGCAGAATTTTTAAACTGGTTTTCAAACCACCACATTTTTATTCTCTCTAAGCTGTGCAGAGGATTCACTTATTTTCATCATGCTAAGCTTCTTTGTGAAATTGGCACTAGAAATAAAACAAAAACCAGTAATAATTCAAAAATAAAATCTTAGGCGGAATGTAGAGTATTACACTAATGTGACAGCACATCATAGATTTCAGTCTCTCAGAGTAAAGCTGTTCACAGCGGAAGCTAGAAGAGGCTGTTGGTGTAGTTAATTGTTTGCCAAAATTTCCTGGAAATACTAGCAGGCCAGCGTCCTAATGGTATTTTTCAAAATCACGATTTCCATTCTGCTAAAGTGGGAAAAAAGCATTTTGAAATACAGTTTTTGAGTTTGTTTGATGGCCTTAAGTAACAAAGTTGTTTCAATATATATGTACATATATATATTATTTAGATTAAATATATGTATATAAATCTAAAAAGCTGTGTTAGTAAAGATGGAAAGTTTAAACTTTGGTTCTAATTGTGTTCAGAAATTTGTGTCTTTGAAAACACACGAGTAAACTGTAACGAACAATTAGTTGTGTCATTTTTCTTTTTCTTTTACATTTTTGAAAAACCAAACACTTAAATACTTGGCACAATTTTCGTAGGCTTTTTTTTTTTTTTAATCTGGATTTGTGTGGTGGATTTCCAGATGCAAAATGAGTTCTTGCACATGACTCAAGTATGGTTTTAATATGTTAGATGTCAGCTGACATCTTTTCGGGTAATTATTTCAGAGAGGGGAGAATTGGATATTCAAGGAGTAACTTTGAAGGAAACGTAATTTTCTTTTTTTTCTATTAAATATTAGCCATTTTGAAGAATAGTTTTGTTTGTTTTAATATAATCACCTTTAAGAATTCTCTATTTCCTGGGGCTTTTGAGTTGAGAAATTTTGTTTTATCGAAGAAAATAATTGAGTATTTATAAACAAACTCTGAAAAATAATTCAAAGAGAGGCTTAGATTTTCTAAACCCAGATTTAAATGTAGTTTAAAATAGAGACTGAAAAAATATTTTCGGAGGAGGCTAAGATTTTCTAAAGTTTTAAATGTAACAATGAACAAGGAGACCAAAAAATCCTGATATAAACTTTTCCTTCGTCTTTTACTTTTTAACAATAAAATAAGACAAAAGTATCTCTTCTCCTTTACCTTGACTTTTCCTAAATTCTTATATAGTAAATATTCCTCAGATTAGTTTTCTGTGGTCTTTAAACAAATTTTTGTGCTAAAGATCCATTATACTAGGTAAATCTTCAACTTTGTGTTTATGTTGGATATTTTTTAAATGATGGTTTATTCTATTTGAAAGTATAATTTATTTTTAAAACAACTCAGTGATTTTTTTTAACTTTATATCAGAATTTAAGAAGTGACATTTGCTTTTGTTGTTCATTCTCTCCCCTCCATGGTTATTTTGATGAAAGGAAGACACAGTACAGCAAAGAAGCAAATTTGTCACATTTTAGAAAATGCAGATACTGTATCTTAATGAAATCTTTTAAAATGTAATGTAAATTAAGTTTACACTTTACTGTTGCTCTAGTGACTAAAAAACAAAAGCCACCAATTATAAATTTTATCAAATTTTACACGTTTTTACAGAATTACAATTTTATACTGAATTTTATCAAATGTTACATTTGAACTAGCAGAAATATATTTATATCTTATCAAAAATAATATAAATTAGTTTTCTTGTGGATATCCTGAACTAGAAGCCCTCACTGAAACTAGGTTTGGGAGAATAATTATTGTTTTACTTTATATACACATTTTTTGTTACAATAATGCTTTTGGTTTTATGACTTCTTTCAAAATAATGACAAAGTAAACTCAAGCATTAATATGCCTAAATCCACATTATAGATTTATTATGTATTCTAATGAACATAGTAACACAGACTGATTTTGTTTTTTCCCAATAACATGGAGAGTCTATAATGTGAAGAGACCATAATTAACTGTGATTTAAAAAAAATACCGAGTCTAATCCTGCAGATATTATTGTTGAAATATTAATATGATTAAATTTTGACATTGTAGAAAAGAATCTTCACCACATTATAGATTAGGATGAAAGTCTTTCTTAATTTTTTGTAATTTCAGCATGATTTTCATTGCTAACCTATAAAAATATCTACATACAGACCATTATCTTTTATGTGGGAGGGTAGCATTGCTTCTGAGAGATTCACATTATTTGAGAAGTATACATTCATGTCAGCTCCTTTCAGAAACCACAAGTAGGTATTACACAGGAATATGATCTATTTTTATGGTCTTCTCCCATAGGATGCCTTCTTTGTAACATACTACAGTGTACTTAAAAGAGGTCATTTTATTAAAATAAGAAGGATCCAAGGAAGCAGATACTTATGCAGATTTTCAAGATATGAGTCACGGTAGGATTTTAGATTCATCTCTAAATTCAATATTTTAAAATTTGTTTTGGCTTTGTACATGTCATCTGCTTCCAAGTTTTCATTGAAACTAAGAATATCATCCAAATTCTTATATTATTTTGGGAGCACATACAGGAAAAAGAAGGTACTTGTTGTTCTTCAGGTAATTTTTTTCTTTATGAATGAGTATATTCCCATGATTTCATATTCCAGCTTTTAAAGCAGGACTCATTAATGTGTGTGATATATATGTATTGCCAAAACACAATGTTGTTTACTTGCTTTATCTGGTGATGACATTTTTAAGTGGAATAATAGCATTGTGGTTGTCTCCATGCAGCATTAGAAATATGTCTTTGCAGTAGAAATAGTAGATGATAAGAATAAATAGTACATTTGGACTGTAGAGTGTGTGTGTATGTGTGTAACAGTTAAAGATTTCCAGAGCCCTTATTAAATACCAACACTTTATGCCACATTGAGGGGCAGTTGCAAACCAGCTGCTTGATGTTAGTTTGTAGCTGAATACACAGTTTAATAAGCTTAAGGGATCAGCAACTCAGTTTCTTTGATATTAGGGCCACTTAGACCCTAGTTCTCATGGAGGTGAACAGACCGTTGTGGAAATCAGAGGTGGAACTTCCGATAACAGAAGCACCAATGTGTTATGTGCTGTACTCAGTAACATCCCATATACCTCAATGACGTATACGTAGAAACATGTAGCAATAGGACGACATTGTCATGGTGTCCATCCGTACACCTGTTAAGATCTTCATGAGCTCAGAGGCCATGTTTGTCTTGCTGGCAATTTATTTCTAGCAGCACAATACCTGTCGTACAGTAGAAAATAAACAATAGTATGAATGTGCCAGATACTATTCTAAATACCCTGCATAGATTAATGTATTTAGTCTTTACATCGACCTGATGAAATAGGTACAGTTTTCATCATCTACTGTACAGGAAACTGAGGCACAAAGAGATTAAGTAACTGGTTTAAGGTCACAGAGGTGGGGAGCTGGAACTTGAGCCCAGGCAGTGTGGTTTAAGGGCTAATGCTCCTAATCATTACCCTGCTACTTCTCATGGTGAGGGAGTGAATCCTTTCCATAGAAGCTGAAAGGCTTGTTTTACTTGTACTTCCCTTTCCCTGCTGATAAAATAGTGATAATATTTTACTCTATTTTTTCTACATGGTGATTTTTCATGCTTAGAGAATGAAAGAAAGTTGTTAGCTGATATGAAGTGCCCTTCAAATAGGATTCATTTTATCTGATTGCGTACCTACAGATGAGAATGTTAAAATCTTGTAGGTCATGAGATTTAGGAAATATCACATTTTTAATGGAAGTAATAATGATAAAATCTGTCATGTATTATTTCTGGATATGTAGCTATTTTCAAACGTATTAAAATTTTTGAAAATTGCTCCTTATTTGAGTTATAGGTAATTGTATGCTTTGCTATTAATCTCAAAATTTGCTACAGTTTGTATGATCTTTCCATTATTTATTTTAAAACTTATAAGTGAAAATTAACTTGTTATTCGGTAGGCTTGATAATGCAATTATTATTATTAAACATGCAGTGATAAATTAAAAGTTATTTAACTACCACGAATACTCTCTTTTAAGCCATAAATTAGAAGTTTTAGGTTTCCTTTTAACTAAAAAAGGTCAATAATTTTATTTTAAGTACTGTTTTTTCATATTATTTTATATTAATGACTCAAATATCTGTTTTTCATAGTTTTTATATTAATAATTCAAATACTTTGAGGAACATATTTTACATGTGTTATAATAAATACAGTTATGTTTTTTTCAGACTCAGAAAAAGTTTTGATATAGTATATAAATCAGTATTTTTTGGTAATGGCTATATGCAAATGGCTTTCACCACATTGACCACATTTGTATTTTTAGGAGGAACGTAATAATTATATGTAATAAATTTTCTTAATTACAAGTGTTTTACCAAAACTGCTGATATTGAACTTGTAAGAGGAATTTCTTAGGGCTTCATTTGTATCTTAAACAGTATTAACTGGTTAATTTTTAAAATGAGAGTAATAAAGGGCCCTTTGCCTAACGGCAACTTTATGGAAATGAACATTTCAGATGATTTCACAAATTATTTCTTTTCTCTATAGCCCCCAAACAAACAAAAAATATAATGTATAAATCCAGCAAATCTGTCCAATAACATATGCAGTCACACCTAATTTCGGTCCTGATCAGGCAACAGTAAAGGGATTCAAGTTAACTCTAAATAAATGCTGCGCTAGAATCTCCCTAACATTTTCCGTATTTGATCATTGACTCCAGAGGTGAAGAGTGAGCATAGAGTCCATAAAGTGAGATGCAATGTGATGTGACTCATCTTTTGGGGTTTTTTGGAAGCCAGTGTTACAAACAGTGTTTTCGTATATTAAGTATTTATGGAGGAACTGCTGGTGGTAGGTACTGTGGGAACCCCTGGGATATGGGGCCGTGGAAGACAGAACCCCAGTTCTCCAGGTCTTCACCTCTGTTGGTAAATGTGGTCAAGGAAGCAGGAGATGTTCGCGTGGCTCCAGTACCAGCAGTGCTGGTGCAGAGCTCAGCGGGAACCCACGCAGACCTGCGGCAGGAAGCCCCTGGGCCCTGAGACCTGAATCGGGAGGAGAAGTCCCGCGGGTGGGGAGGTGTGTGTGCGGGGAATGTCCCAGAGGGCACGGCAGGGGCAGAGCGGGCGTCCGCACAGAGGCCGGGAGAGCTGTGCGAGCGTCCGAGTGGACGGAGCGCCGCGGGAGGGGACACGGGCAGGGCTGGGGCTGGAGAGAAAGGCCCTGTAAGCCCATCTGGGGTGCTTGGACTTCATCTGGAGGCTGATGGAAGGCCATGGAAGGATCTTTAAGCAGCCGTTTAAGCCTTTTTAAAGCCATTTTTGATAAGTCTTAAGAAACAATTAGGAAAAAATATTTTACCTTGCTGCATGTCATTCTTAAGAATTAATTTTTAAGGGGTGCCTGGGTGGCTCAGTCGTTAAGCATCTGCCTTCGGCTCAGGTCATGATCCCAGGGTCCTGGGATCAAGTCCTGCAATGGGCTCCCTACTCAGCGGGAAGCCTGCTTCTTCCTCGCTTACTCCCCCAGCTTGTGTTCCCTCTCTCGCTCGCTCTCTCTGTCAAATAAATAAAATCTTTTAAAAAAATTAATTTTTTTAAAAAAAGATTTAGCTTATCTTTGTGGGACCACCCTATGGGAAATACTAGCTGCTATAATAAATAAGCTCCCAAATTACAGGAGAGCAAATAACTATATTACCCCATCCCCGAGACACCTCATTTTAGGAAGGGGGAGTGTCGAGGTTTTGGCTCACAGCTGCCAATCTCTGCTACAACACGTCACCTAAAGTCCTTAATGCAACTCCCAGGCAGTGAACAGCTACTCTTAAAAAGAATTAGGCTGATCAAAGTAAACCAACCAAAAGTGTGGTGATGAAAATGGTAGGTAGGGTCCAGGATTACAAAAGCCACTGAAAAAATATGAGAGTGGGAGAACTGCTTCCCATCTGCTGCATTTTATTTCAGGAAAGCCCAAAGAGATTCAGGTTTACCGTGTCTTCCCTTATCCGCCAAGTGCATCAGGGGGTCCGGTTGACTCCCAGGCTTGTCGTATTTTAAAGGGCTACCCTTTGTGCAGACAGCCCTCGATGTGTGTGTGTGTGTGTGTGTGTGTGTGTGTGTGCGCGCGCGCGCGCATGCGCGTGTGTACTGCCCTGTCCTCAAAACTATTGAAATTCCTCAAATAGTTTCGTGACAAATCTGGTCCCTTGAGGTCTTCCAGATGGTGTTATTTAGCCCACCTCAAAAGAGAGCCAGTTCCAGGCAAAACCAAAGCCAGATGAAGGGGCGCCTGGGTGGCTCAGTGGATTAAAGCCTCTGCCTTGGGCTCAGGTCATGATCTCAGGGTCCTGGGATCGAGCCCCCACATCGCATCGGGCTCTCTGCTCAGCAGGGAGCCTGCATCCCCCTCTCCCTCTGCCTGCCTCTCTGCCTACTTGTGATCTCTTTCTCTCTCTGTCGAATGAACAAATTAAAAAAAAAATCTTAAAAAAAAAAAAGCCAAATGAAAAACTAAAGTCCATGATAGGCGCATGGCCTCTGTCTTCTTGCTCTCCTCCGCTTTGCAGTTTGGCCAGTGCTGCACCCTGTATCCTAACTTTGTTCCAGACGTCAGCAGTGCTAAAGGAAATCCGTAGTGGATGTTTCCTGTAGCTTCCTGGGTCCCACATGTGGTTTCTAGGATTTGAAGAATCCCTGGAGTATGAGATATGATGGAGAAGAGGGATAGCCCTTTGCATGGCTGCTGCAAACCAGTGTCAAAATATAACTGTGTGTTCGTCACATCTGATGCCAGAGTATCTCTGTGCTAAAAGCCCCCTGATAAAATGTGAAGTGCCTTTCCATTGTAAGTGCTGGTTACTCTTGTTATCATTTTGTGTGTTGACCTCTATCTTTTTTTGCTCTGCATGGAGACTGCATAAAGGCATGTAATATATAATGTAATGCATGGGGAACCAGGAATTATTGATTATGTGGAAGTTCTGGAAGTCTCTGCCCACCCAGGGGAAAGGGGGGGGATGAACCCAGGGGGTCAGGGGAGGTAGCAAGAAATGAGGAATTGAAGGAATTAGCCCTAACAGTACTTCACAACTGCTTTAAAAAAAAAAAAAAAGGATTCATTTCATTTTCACTTTTAAAGGACTTTAATTACATAAATGTTCCTCAACCAGTTGAAAGATCATTTTTTATCCTCTTTATTTTAAGTGAATTTCAGATTACTTTTTGGAAAGTGATTACCTGCTCTTGAAAGTGTACATGCTTTCATGGGTATAATATGAACATAATGTGTTCGGAATTCTGCATAGTTCCTGTTCCGTACAGTGGACAGAATTTCATCTTTAAGGTTATGGTGGACTCCAGAATTGGTAGGTGAACACTAAATTGACTCTTGGAGCCACAGTTTTATTTTGAAAGTATAAAACTTTATGAAAAGTGTACTACATTGTATAATGTGCTCTAATAAACCAAGGGAAAATGTATCCTTGCAAAATAATTTAATTCATTCTCTGATTTTTTTGTGTTTACATGATCTCCAAAGCTGCATGTTCATAATTGTATTTACCAGAGAGATATTACTATGAGGTGTAGTGTAGAAGGTTCCAAACCGGCACTGTGTCTTTCTGAAAGTGTGAACTGTGAAATAACCTTTGGTTATTTTAGTAGTAAATTACACATTCAGGGTTTGTGTGAATTTGCGGGGGGTGGGGGTGGGGG
>LNAC01001011.1:243925-355819 GCA_002007465.1 Ailurus styani | reverse complement strand
GGGGGTGGGGTGGGGGGACATGCCAAGTCACATAGTGGGCGTGTATAAAATATTTAGACTTTAATAGAAAGAAAAACCAAACTTTATTGAGTTAAGTTGTGAGTAAGAACACCATGCTGTTGGAATGATTGATGGTTTTCTCATCACGTGTAACAGACTAACATAATTTCACAAAACCTTTGCTCACCACTTACAAATTATCCAAAATGTTTGCAGTAAAGGTAGCAGTATGTGCTTCCTGAGCAAAACATGGCCCCATTCTGTCCTTATTTTTGTTCCCTTCCTTCCTTCCTTGTTTCTGATTTTAGAGTTTTTTTTTCAAAAAATTCTATTAAAAAATTATTTCATATCTTTCTTTAAAAATAAAATTTGATATGTGTTTTTGGTCATTAAATATTTTATAGGAAAGAAACTATACATAAAAGAAAATGCACTGGAATAGAAGGTAGGAAACTAGAATGATTGGCCTCTTCCTTTCTCTTTTTTTCTTCCTTCATTACACAAATATTTATTTTCAGCACCGATGTATATGAAATACAACACCAAGAGCGGTGAGAGGTAGTGAGAAAATTTCATTACTTCATTTATTTAACACACAGTCTCTTGAGTGCTTGCTCGGTGCTAGTCATTGGTAATTTATCATTGAACAAGGCAGGGTAAGTTCCTGCCATAATGGAAACGTATATTCCAGGTCTGCAATCATATAATAAAGTAATTGTGTAAGGAGGAATACACCATGGTAACAGGGGGTTGGGGGGGAGGCAGTGAAGGAAGTGAACCAGTGACGCAGCAGGGAGCCACTGGAGAGCCCATCGGAAGATGGAGTGGTCAGGAAATGGCTCCCTGAGGTTGCGATGTTGGACCTGAGAGATGAGGAAGCACCAGCCAAGCCAAGATCTGGGAGAGTGGTGTTCAGAGCAGGAGGCAGCAGCATATATAAAGGCCTGGAATGAGGAAGGACTTGGTACTGTTAAGGATCAGAACAGAGGCCGGCATGGCACCATATGAATGAGCCAGGCAGAGAATGGTATGGGGTGAGGTGGGCGAAGTAGGAAGGGGGTAAATCACAGGGAGTGTTGAAAGTTTTGGTGAGTGGGTTTGGGTTGAAACAGGGGTTGATGTGGTCTGGTGTATCTTTTTAAAAGATATATCACTCTTGACCGATGGGTGCAGATTGGATAGAGGTTGTCTTAATAGAAGTTACAGTGTAATAGGGGAGCTCCGAACAGGTCATATAATACAAAGTAGGAAATGATAAATTGTGAGGTGAAGACCAAATTCAGTCTGAGAGAGTGTAAGGCTTGGCTAAGAAGATCAGGAAAGACTTTAGTAGAGACGTGTTTCAAGGTGTGAATGATTTAGATATCTAGAAAAAAATTTAAGAGTATTCCAAAAATGAGATGAAGCCCCTAGAAGAAAGGGTCAGGGATCTAGTGAGTAATTCAGTTTCATTAGAACTTAGTGGTAAGTTCGGGACCAGATCATGGAAGACCTTGAACTCAGGATTAGGAATGTGAACTTTGATGTAAGCAGTGAGATGCCAGTGAAGAAATTAATTTTAGCAGTGTCTCACAAACAATAACTTGGGATCTGTGTGTAAAATATGCTGTGGAGATTTCTACTTAACTTTGCTACCATCTAGCTGTGCAGTTTGGCCAGGTTTATTTAGTTTTGTCTTTATCATCTGTAAAATAAGGGTAAACTAGGTGCTCTTTATGGTCTCTGTTATTTTTAAACACCGTGTTTGGTAAAAAAAAAAACCAATATATTTTTTAAAATATTTATTTATCTGAGAGAGAGCAGGAGTGAGGGAAGGGGCAGAGGGAGAGAGAGAATCCCAAGCAGACTTCTGCCAAGTGTGGAGTCTAATGCAGGGCTTGATCTCATGACCCTAAGATCAAGAGTCTGAGTAGATCATATTGTCATGTTGTACTTGGTACATAAAGACATCAGATTATAGGGAAAAAAATGGCTCTAATTTTTGATTTGGTGGAAAGAAAGATGGGATGCATGGTGCTTGGAGTATTGTGTGAGGTTAAGTTTCTCCATTAATTATTTTAATTATACCAAAAGAAACACATTTATAATGATTTCGTGAATGATGGGGTTTCTGAGATTGTCCCTAGGCACATTTAGTACAAAATAAAAGGACTCCTCGGCAACTCTAGTGGAATCTCAGCCATCCCCGTGAGCTTGAACTTGGGAGCTCTTGGCCTTGGAGCACCAGCACTCAAGTTGACGCTGAGCTGCAAACCTACAGTTTCCTGAATCTTTTCTGCCCATTGCAGTTTTTACCTGTGCTTTTCTCATTTCTCCTCTTAACTTGCCAGTACAGTGCACACAACAGATGCAGGAACCATTTCGAGAGAAAAGAAAAAGACTTTAACGCATGCAGGTGTGTGGGGTAGTTCGCATCTACGACTTCAAAACACTCTAGCGATTCAACGGGAACTTGCAATTTTGCTGATCTCCTTTGTGAGGCTAGTAAGCCTGCTCTAGGTTTTTAAGAACCGAAGAAAGATGTTCAGAGAGGTTTGTCTTTGAATGCAATAGGGTCAGTATGTTTTCTAATTAACAAAATAAACTTTAAGGCACAACCTACAACAATGATTAAAGGACTAATATTTCTATGTAAACTTTGGGAGATATTTGCTTGTCATAGTTCAGTTTGGGACACAAAGGATGTTGGTTAGATGAGGAGTGGATTTCACTACATGGATATCCCCAATCTTTTGAAACAATTCTATCTGCTTAATTTTGTTATATTAAAAATCTCAGGGGTGGCTCAGTCGGTTTAGTAGCTGACGCTTGATTTCGGCTCAGGTCATGGTTTCAGAGCTGTGAGATGGAGCCCCAAGTCAGGCCCCACATCAGCACAGAATCTGCTTAGGATTCTCTCTCTCTCCTTCTCCCTCTTCCCGACTCCTGGCTCATGCACGCGCACGTGCTCGCTCTCTCTCTCTCAAATAAATAAAATCTTTAAAAATTTTTCAGTAAAATTTGTGTATATAAATATATACCCCATATATATTTCTTCCATATTATGAAAAAGTCGTGACTTATAATCAAACGTATCAGCTATAGGCATTTTGATGACCTGATATTTTTCTGTAGCATTTTGATAATGTTTCATATCCTGGTACATGCCTCTAATCTAATCTCATATCCTGATTTTTTTTTTTAAATCAACTCCTAGAACATGATACTTCGTTAGTTTTTGGTGTGTGTTCTTATTTATATTTTCATCAATGTATTTTGTTAATGTTAAATTCGTGAAACATGTCAGTGAAAATCGCGTTATTTTTTTCCCCCGTTCTTTTCTTTTAGTGGTGAATTGTACTCAGTTGATGATGAGAAGTCCCAGGGGAGTGCTCTTTGGCCGCTTTAGATCTTTTACCATAGATTTTAATGTGGGACACCTACAGAATCCACTTTTGGCACGGGGAAGGTTGGGAGAGGATCGCATTGCGCTGTCAGCGGGTGCTGCCGTGGACGTTGGTGTAAAGCAAGAAGGAAGGGACCGGGGTGCACGACAGTAATTGGAAAGAGAGAAATAAATCCTTCCCTTTCAGTTGCTTCACTGATTCCCAACGTTCCAGGGAAAGTGCCCCTGCTGAGTGGCTGAGAAGAAGAGGTAGAGGCTGGCATTCCATTAATTTCAGAGGAATGTCAGCGGACTGCATTTACTCAGCAGGTGTGATGAGCTGAAGGAAGAAGATGGACCGAGGGCAGAGGAGCGAAACAGTGGTATCCCAGATAGCGTAGTTCTCCAAACAAGGGACAGAATGGGCAGGGTATAGCCTTAGAAGCTTCTATTTCTAATAATTCTCCTGCAATTCCTAATGGTGCTACAAATTCTCGTAGTCTATGAAGTCACAGTGGAATCGTGACAGCATATGTTAAAACCGTGCCGTGTGGTTCAGTAATATAAAGCTAACGTTTCCTGAAATAATTTGAAAATCTAGCAGGCTGTGAAGTTACCCTGATAAGGAACTTGGTTTTGATTACAATAATGAGATATACGGTGTGGTGTCAAAAACTGTCTTCCAGTTGACACAACAATCCATAATTTATAGATTGCCTTAAAAATTAAAAGACGAAGTCAATTAGAACTAATTATAATGCTACATTTACGCGAGAAGTTATTCTATCCTTTGGGATAAAGGAAGTAATATTCATGTCAGTCAGGAATCTTTAGCTACAGCTTCCTGGTTCTATCTTAAGAATTCTTCAGTTTCGTTTCGTGAGAATCCTAAGCCACTGAAAGCCTGAAACCCCCGCTATTTTTAGAAATAACCGTAGTAGCTTCTGTACGTCGTTGCACATTTGCTCCTCTTCTGAACTTCTTAACGGTGCCAAATCTTCAGAGAGGTTCCTGGAAGTTTTCACGAGGACTGCTGAATCAGTCAGAAGCGCATTTTAAATCATGCCGGGGAAAATAAGAATAATTAATCTGAGTTCCAGCATCAGCGTGTCCATCGTTATTCCTATTAGTGATAGTTTCAGATACTCAATAGAAATTAAAAATCCCAAATCCTGCCTAGTTATTCAATCTTTATCTCAGGGAGGTCAGCATTTTTTTTTCCTTTTTTACAGACAAAAGCCAAACTACCTGCAAGTGATACTTGCATATATGACCATCTCCTAAAGAAGTAAAAAAAAAAAAAAAGAGTAGTTTATATTTTCCAATAATTTTATGGCATAAGGAGAGGAGAGCTACATCCTTGTATCAACTTCCTAGAAAATTTAATGGCTTTCCAAATTTACAGCTGAATATCAGGTGATTGGTGAGGCCTTCTTTGGCCTACGCTTTGATCGTGAAGCCGTTTCTAAGTACAGCACCTGTGTCTTATTTTCTGGAATCAGACACAAGGCATGTAGGTAGCATAGACTGCTTCGTTATCTGGGGGATTGGGGGGGATGGGAGAACGTTCTGGAGGAAGGAACATTAAGGGAATATGGACCCCAAGAAGACAAACTACAACATCCTAGTTGTTTGAGTACTATTATAAGTTGTGATCCTTTTTATATATTTAAGATTTCATTTTGTTGGAAAGCTTTCAAAGGGTGACCGGGTACACGTGCCGATGACAAAAGCTCCTTGTAACAATTCAGAGCATGCTTTATGCTTTATGAAATGGGATTGTAAAAATCCTCTCAAAAATGGCATCTGAAATAGCATTAAAACACAATTTCCTTTGATAAGGCTTTATTTAAGGCACTCATAGGAAAAGTGATACCACTCTGAGCAGCACGTATCAGCATTACGCGATGGGTTGCTCATAACTGACATTAATCCATTAAGGGTGCGGGGGTCATTTATTTTCCTCATGAAGTCATTAAATACCATTATTGATTTCTGTTCAGTCCGTTAGATTGTACCTTCATTTTATGATCGTTACCTACATTAATGCTAAGTGTTGATTGTGTGCCCTTTAAATAATAGATATTACCATATTTAACGTTAAAGTTTAAAATTAAGTTAAAATAGTAACAGTGACAAGAAAGAAATTCTGTAATTAGTTCACTAACCAGAATCGAGTGTATTAGAATTATAAAAAATGTTTAAAAATACAGAACTTACACATCTCTAGTAGTGTTTGCTCGATAGTCAAGAGATAGCCTTTTATTCACTCTTACGTTAATAAAGTAAAATTAATAAAACTGGAACATGGGTCTTTATAATACTCTTTTCCTGGTGCCATTTTTATAACTGGATACACTACTATGTGGTGATTTGCTGATGGGTCCAGTGCGCTTCCATTTTAACAATTCCCTACTTTTTGCCCTGTAAACAAAAGCAAAGAGTAAATACTTAACCAGATTCTTGGTTCTTTGGAGTGTTAAGCAAGAAAATGCGGGAGGACGATGAAAAAAAAATATCAGCATATGATACTCTGTTCCGAAAACCTAGATGGATAACACAACATGGTTTTTGTTACAGAATTCATTTTATGATAAGTTGTTTGTTAAATTGAAATGATGTAGAATTGATATTTCTTTACACTCCCTTGAAATAATTTTATTGGTCAGAAGACATGGCGACATAGAGAATTCTGTTCTTTCTGACTTCCGTTATTTTTTTAAAGACCAGTCATTTTTTTCCTGAAACACAAATCCCTTATACCTCGTGCTTTACCGGAAGGCATACTTTCGTAGTACCAGGAAGTTGGTAACTTCCCTGTTTGGGCGGCATCCTAAATGTGCCTCTTACCCACCCTTTTGGAACTTGATACAGAAATTCTCGGCTTATACAAAGGTGCGATGATGTTTATTAGATCACCGTTCTCCCAGGAAGTACTGCTCAAGGTCCTCAGCCTCCAGCGCAGTGGAACCAAGTGGTCCCACGTTTATTGCAAAGAGCATCTTTGGAGAAGTTGTATGCTCAGCACTTTCTCGTAGGCTTCTTGCCTGGCTCGTGCAAGGCAACCTGAGCGGAGCTGTGATATTAATGAATTATGACGAGCCTTTTGCCTGTCAGGCCAAGGTTCCCGCCTTCCTCCTTTAAGACAAAAACTTAATGGAAGATGCTCAGATGGGCAGGCTCTCCGATGATACCCCTTAAGTGCTCATCCCTTTTCTGATGTGAATATTCAGAGAGCCGTGAAGCTGCAAGTGGCAGCATTTAATATCGTCTTTCTCATAATGCCTGAATAATTTTCCGGAGACTGATCGCTGCAGCTGCCGTGAGCACGGTTATTTGTTTATTTTTCACCTTGGTCCTGGTGGAATGCTGACCTAGCTAATCCTCAGGACTCACGGGGAAAAATGGTTTCATATTCATAGCTCTCGTCGCTTCTCTCAAATAAACACAAAACTGAAGCGTACAACTGGCCACTTTAATAATAGAGAAATAAGGAGAACCGGCTCTTTGGTTTCCTTTAGAAAGTGCCCCCCCCAAAAAAAATGACTGTTAATGAAGAATTCGATGAAAAATGAAGACTGTCTTGCATATTTTTAATGGATGTTTGTGAGAGGAAAGGAGAAAGCATAGGCTGTCGTGGTGAGTTATAGAATGTTTTCGAGATTTCCCTCTGGTCTTGCTGCTCGTTATGTCAGACAGCCTAGCTTTTAAGCTACTGTAGTTTTCGTTTTATGTGTATTGGCCTTCATTTGCTGAAATGCTTCAAGTTCACAGCACTAAAGTCATTTTGAAAACGGGATGTAATTACAAAGGTATCTTATGCCTACCAACAGCTTTTTTGGATCAATTTAATTATCATTACTTGTGGATACTGTAAATTGAATATCCCTTCCCTAATTACATTAAACTCGGGGGTTAGCTGCTTAAACATCTAAATGAGAAAAGTTCATCCTTCGCTATAAATAGGAGAATTGTTCTCTTATTTAGACTGACCTTAGAAGCGAAGCATTTTGCATGATATTGTCAGGTGAGCATTATAAAGACAGTCTGTAATGAGATCTGTAATGAGGAGCTAAGGTATAATGGCCCTTTGAAAAAGTTAATTTATTCAGCGTTTTCTTATTGCATGATGGAATTAAAGTTTGTGTGTATGTCTAAGCCCCCCCTTTTTTTTAAAGGGGCTGGTCACAGCATTCTTGCTTTATTCATATTCTGCCAGTAGTCCAAAGTGGTTTAATATTACTCTTCTAACTTAATGGAAGCCACCATAAAGTAGTGAATTAGTCTTGCCCTTTTAAACAGAGCTAATTTATTTAGAGACTGGGAATGTTATTTGCCCGCCTTCTCCTTACCCCCTTTTACACTAATGATATACAGGAATTTATTTATTCAAGCCACAAAAAGTATATTTTTCTCAGAGGAGAAAAAAAATGCTTTTAGACACCTATAAACAAGGACTGTTTTTTCCTGTTGTGGAAAATCGGCCTTTAATTAGTTGATGTGGGTGTCTTATTGTATTAGTTGTCTGTTTAGCTCAAGTGATTTTGTGCTTTGTAAGGAAACAGAGATTGTTTCTGGAGAGATTTGATTGATTTCTGCTTGTTACAGTCCTTGTAAATTTTAGTGCATACATAGCTATTTGCTTTTATTTACTTTGTTTTCTTCCTTAGTTGTAGCTTCATTAAAAGGCTGTCTATTGCAGTTGAAACTTAAAAATGTAAGCATGACTACCTATTTTCACAGAGCAGGTCCTGCTGAGTGTGCTTTATGATTTATCATAAAACTTGGAAGATTGGACAAATAGAGGCTAAGTGTGTTAGGATCTGAAGCAATTCCTGGAACAAAGTAACTAGAAGAGGGCTTTTTTGTGCAAATAAGTAGTTAAAATCACTAGTGAGTAATGACTAATTTTGGATCAAAACCCATCCTGAATGCTTTCTGGATTTTCTAATGAGGTGTATTGTAGAATACAACAGAATCAAGAAAAAATGTGGACTTAGTACCATTCAGGAATTAACAAGTGGTTTTGAACTCTGGGTTTTCAAAAAGCAATTACATATTATATTAAAGTATACCGAGAGAGGTGTATTTACAGCTGTTTTGAAATATTTTCAACCATACCACATTCTAGAAACTTACTTTTGCTAGGATGCCGAATAACAAAATGAAAATTCTTTGGATGTAGGTATGTCTTTTAATACCTTTTTAAAAACGAGTTTCTTAAAAATATGGAGTCTCACATAGTGGTTTAGTGGTTAAAGGTATGAAATTGAATGCTCGTACAAGTGGCAATTTTCTTGATCAATTCAAACAGGCACTGAACTCTGGAATTGCATTTCTAATATTAAAGGACTGACCATAGGAAACCGAACTTGAAATATACAGGCGGCAATTTTTTTTTTATTTTTATTTTTATTATTTGCCCAAGGGGTACAGGTCTGTGAATCATCAGGCTTACATCTTTCACAGCATTCACCAAAGCACAAACCCTCCCCAATGTCCATGCGTCTGATACAATTAGACACAGTTAGCAGCTGCATCGGCCCATTAGCAGTCAGTCAAGTTTTATTCTTCATAAAAAGCAATCAGAGGTAGGCACTTAAACATAGATTTGTATAGATACGGAGGGAATTTCAAAGAGCCCTGCACATACAACTAACTGTTACAGAGAAGGAATCTTTGTAAAGATACTATGTGTGTCAGTAGTCGAGTAATGAACACTCAGGTTCATGAAGAGTGAAGAAGCAGTGGTTTGAAGCTTATTTAATAATCAGTGCTTATGATACTTTTCCTGTTAAATGAAGTAGGGGGTTGTGTGGGTTTTGTTTTGTTTCGTCCTGGTGGTTTTTATCTTCGTCACTACAGGACAGCCCAGAGTCATAAGAGTTGAGGTTCTCAGTCGAGAGTTTGTGAGACAAAAGTGTGTGTGAGCCATAGGCTTCTTGGAATGAAGGTGCTGACTCATGTAATCTCCTTCTACGTTTTCTTTCTTTTTTTTCTTAAGATTTTATTTAATTATTAGAGAGAGAGAGATCACAAGTAGGCAGAGAGGAGGCAGGCAGAGGGAGGGGGGGAAGCAAGCTCCCTGCTGAGCAGAGAGCCCGATGCGGGCCTCGATCCCAGGACCCTGAGATCATGACCTGAGCCGAAGGCAGAGGCTTAACCCACTGAGCCACCCAGACGCCCTCCTTCTATGTTTTCTACTAAAGCTCCGGGATACAAATGTTTTTTGATGTTGATGATGATAATTGACACACATTAAAGTTAGCTCAGAAGGACGCCTGGATGGCTCAGTGGGTTAAGCCTCTGCCTTCGGCTCAGGTCATGATCTCAGGGCCCTGGGATTGAGCCACGCATTGGGCTCTCTGCTCAGCAGGGAGCCTGCTCTGCGTACCCCCCCTCCCCCGCCTCTCTGCCTACTTGTGATCTTTCTCTCTGTCAAATAAATAAATCTTTTTTTAAAAGTTAGCTCAGGGGTGCCTTGGTGGGTCAGTGGGTTAATGCCTCTGCCTTTGGCTCAGGTCATGTTCTCAGGGTCCTGGGATTGAGGCTCGTATCGGGCTCCCTGCTCGGTGGGGAGCCTGCTTCTTCCTTTCTCTCTGCCTGCCTCTCTGCCTGCTTGTGATCTCTCTGTCAAATAAATAAATAAAATCTTTAAAAAAAAAGTTAGCTCAGAAATTAAGAGCTATTAGCAAAACAGCTCCTCATCATTTATCCTCCCTTCTTGAGAAATTTGTATACATTGTGGACTGTTTATGGCACTCTGCATGCCCAGTTAATGGTATCATGATCCCTTCTGATCACTCTAATTATGTTTCCCCGAGATGGTACCAAAGCCGGTGGCATCTTGCTAAAACTTTCCTCCCGTTAGCTTTATCAGTGGCTTCCTTTGCATCCTCAAACTCTATTAAACAATTTGTTTCTCAGAAATATGTTAAAAGACATTTTAAAAACATTTAAATTTCAGACATTTAGATCTCAGTACAGTACACAAGATGGTTTATTAAGCAACATCTGTATAAACTTGGCCATAGGCAAGTTTCCTCGAAGAGCGAAGGAGTCTTGTCATAAGTAATTTTAAGCATTACCTGAAATGTGTAGGTGCTTTGTAGGATAGTTCTTGTAGAAGCTTGAAAGTGGAAGTATAGAGTTTTGACTTGGCACAGTGTGTGGTCCCTCAGTATGCATAAACAGTGATGGGAGCATGAAACCATTTGACTCGGTAACGAAACCGTTTGGTCATGAAGAAGTATATGAAGGACTGAGGCTATTTAAAGTAGGATGATCTGAAGAATATCATTTAAAGTTGGAGGTCAAAGAATTCCATCTTAACATGTAGGGGAGTAGGGAAGAACATAAATGAGAGCCTCAGTTGAAAAAATATATCATGACATTTAATTTTCATGGTTTCTCTCTGAGGTGTCAGTCCCACTTCTCAGATGGCACAACTGAGTCTCAAGGAAGTAAAGACAAATTATTTTCCCAGGCTCAAAGCACTATTGTAACTATCCAGTATGGGAGCCCAGGTCCATATCACTCCAGAGTCTTTCAGTGAAACCTGCCTGCCCATACTCTGTGGCCCATGGATTTGGCATCCGTATAAACGCAAAGATGAAATATTAAGGAAGGAAGGAAACCTTTCCCTCTCCTTTCTCTTCTCCTGTATCCTCTTTGTATGTTCCTCTCATCACTGCTCATTGCCCATTCTCCTCCCGTCATCGTCATTACTTGTCCCAGAGTAATTTACAAGTACGTAAGTGTAAGGAACAGGTGTGTTTGTTTGCAGAGCAAACGCATCATCAAGACAACCCCTTAAGCCTCCACTGTTAACAAGTTCTAGAACTCTCACTGCTCACAGCACTGAGAAAAAACAGGCAGCCGGTGACAGGACATGAAGTTCCTGCAGGTTACAGTTTACTGACTAACTGGCAATTTTGTAAACCCAGCCATAGGCCAGATTGCCAACTACTGAAGTCTCTACCGCCCTTCTCCCAAGATATATTATTTTCTTCTTTAAACCTTTGACAGACTGTAATAATGCTGGATTCATAAACCTTGGGTAACAGATGTCATCATAAAATATCCATGTATTTTTAAGGGGAATCTTAGAAAAGCTTCTTCCAACATGTACCTCTTTAAATAGCAACAGGGCCAGAATCCAAAAGAGTGAAAAATAATTTTTAAATAAGGCGCTTATATGACTTCTGGTTTACAGAACCATCAAAATATTGTTCCTAAGTGTCAGAAGTCATTCTGGTCTGTGTCTGAAGCCAATACGAGATGCATGGAATCCAGGAAGTAAAATACTTAAATCTTTGAGACATGAAGTGAA
This sequence comes from Ailurus styani, assembly GCA_002007465.1. Lineage (NCBI taxonomy): Eukaryota > Metazoa > Chordata > Mammalia > Carnivora > Ailuridae > Ailurus > Ailurus styani. Next base: position 344,123 of record LNAC01001011.1, on the reverse strand, counting down.
TACCTTGGTTTTGTCAATGAATTATTGTATTATTATAAACATTGAGAAGCTAACATGTTCCAACGACCATCTTTAAAAAAAACGTGTATTGCCAATTGTATTGAAAGTTAAGGGGGATTCTTACATGATGATAACTTATTTTTATCTTGTCTGTACTGTAAATTTGGCATGCGTTATATTGACCCTTCCTTCCCCATCCTCCATTTCTCCTTACCCCCAACTACATCCTTGTTTGTTTGTTTGTTTAACCCAGAGGCTAAGGAGTAAGCTAGTACCACCTTAATTCTTGTGCCAGTCCCAGGAATTGTTTTTAATTTTTACTCCTGAAGCTGGATGTATAATTCACTTCTTCCCCCCCCCCCTTTTCCTTTCTGGTTCCCAAATTATGGTTTATGCTGAAAATCTTATGCCAAGTAGGTTTGTCAACTAGGAAAAATGGGCATCAAATGGCAGAGGAGTGATTGTGATTGACTGCTGTTATCTTCCTACTGCCTTTAGTACAGACATGTCAGCAGACCTGAGTTAATATAGCAGCCATACTCGATCATATATTTCACTTACTAATCATCAAAGGCACAAGTCAATGGTATCTAACTCCAAATTTTGCAAAATAGCTTTGTGTACTGACACGAAAGCATTGAATTTTCATCACAAAATCTCCATCCAGAGACTAAATGTGAAAAAGAAGCTTTAGGAAGAAGCAAGTAAATGAGTTAATTATTTACAAATATGACAGAGGCTTGATATTCTTCATATATAAAGAGTTCTTACAAATCAATAAAAAGGAGACACAAGAGAAAAATGGGAAGTTTATAAAAGGTGACATGGCTAGCTAAGAATCATGAAAAAATGTTCAGCATTATTAACGATCAATGACTTTGGAATAAAACAGCAGTGTAACATCTTACTTCATTTCTCACATTGGCAAAGATTTTAAAAGCTTATTAATGTTACTGTCATATACTTCTGGTAGGAATATTTCGTGGTCAATAGTTCAAGGAGCACAGCTTAGCAGCAGATGTTTAAAAAATTTTTTTTCAGTATATATCACTTGGTTTAGAAATTTATATTTGAAATTCTAAGTAAACAATTTGGAAAAGTTTTTATGTGTGTGTGTGTATAAGAACACTTATTGGTATTATTTGTAATGTCAAAAAAAAAAACCTTTAATGGCCCACAGTAGGGGATTGCTGAAAGTACAAAGTTGAACATCCCATAATCTTTGAAAGTACTGATTTAGAGCTCTGTGATCTCTAATAATTATTGATGGCATTTATGATCGACTAAGTAGAAAAATAGGTTATAGAAGACCACAGGTGGTATGTTTCTATTTAATATATATGCAGTGTATATTTGAATGGGAAAAGTCTGAAAGAGAATGCTCAAAGTTATAACCTTATGTATTTCTGGATGAAGAGAGTTGGGAAATTTTATTTTTTTTATTTTATCTTCTGATTTCTTTGATGACTCCAAGTCTTTTAGAATGATGAGCATGTACCGTTCATATATGTAAGCAGTGAAGAGGAAGCCATGTAACACTGGTAATCGGATGATTTAATCAATTCCTATCACCTCAAAAAAAGTTCTGCCAAGCAAATATTTGTCTTAGCAGTAAGAGCCAAAGAGTACATACAGACTTACTTAGTGTAGTAGTAGTTTAAGTAACATGCTTACCACAGCCAGACTGATCATCAAGATTAAATCGGTCAAAAAGTAGAGAATAAAAAGTGGAAAAATTAGATAGAAAAATCCAGTTTGAAAGAGATATTGGGAGTAAAAAATTAACATTGTGTCTAAAAGCAAAGTATTTTTGTTGAATACTGTATCACGTACCATTAATCTTGGCAATTTATCTTAGTATATGACACCTCAGCTGTAGTAATAGACTGATTTACCCAGACTTTATAAATACCCAGGGGCTTTTACAAAAGTAAGTTGGATTATATTTTAGAATATTTGTTCTTTCATTAACTATTTTTAATATAAATAATTTAGGTACATAGTTAAACATTCAATAGTGCTGAAAGATTTGTCGTGAAGGATGGTAATGGTTCACCTCACCCCATTTCCATATCCAGAAGCAGATACTGTTAACACTTCTACCTGTTTATTTAGAGGTTAAATCCATGTGACTAGATCATATACCCTTATTTCTTAATTTGTCAGTTTTAGGTATTATCTGTTCACATCTTATGACATGAGGACACATTTCTCTTGCAGCTTGTCCACTTGTTTTTTTCTCTGTTCTTCCCAACATAGTTATAGGACTATTTGAATTTAGTCATTCGTTGCATATTGTTAATTTAGAACCACAAATTGTATGCTAATGATATGCATTCTCCCGTATAGCTCTTTGTTTTTTCTTCTTTCACTCAAGTGTGTTCTCAAAGTCCTAAGATTAAGTGCAGGGAAGTAAATTTCTTGAGTTCTTACATAACTGAATATTTCCTTTTCTGTGCCTTCACATTCGTATGATAGCTCATGTAGAATTTGCAGTTGAAAATCATTTGCTCTCAGAATGGGGATGACCTTGCTCCATTGTCTTTTTTTTTTAATTTAATGTAACTTAATTTAATTTTATTATTATTATTTCCCCCAGGGGTACAGGTCTGTGAATCACCAGTCTTACACCTTTCACAGCACTCACCATAGCACAAACCCTCCCCAGTGTCCATAACCCAGCCACCCTATCCCTGCCCTCCCATCCCCCCCAGTAACCCTCAGTTTGTTTCGTGAGATTAAGAGTCTCTTATGGTTTGCCTCCTTCCCAATCCATCTTGTTTCATTTTTTCCCTCCCTACCCACCATGAACCCCCATCCTGCTCCTCAAGTTCCTCTTATCACAGAGATCATATGATAATTGTCTTTCTCTGATTGACTTAATATTTCGCTTAGCATAATACCCTCTAGTTCCATCCATATCATTGCAAACGGCAAGATTTCATTTCTTTTGATGGCTGCATAGTATTCCATTGGTGTGTGTGTGTGTGTGTGTGTGTGTGTGTGTATATATATGTATATATATATATATATATATATCAATATATACCACATCTTCTTTATCCATTTATCTGTTGATGGAAATCTATGTTCTTTCCATAGTCTGGCAATTGTGGACATTGCTGTTATAAACATTCAGGTGCACGTGCCCCTGAGGATCACTACAGCTCCATTGTCTTTTATCCAACTATTGCTGTTGAGGCCTCCAGTGCCATTCTCATTCTTCTTTGGTTAGATTCCATTTCTACCCAACCCCATACCCACTAGAAGCTTCTAGGATGGTAACTTTGTCCCTGGGTTTATGACATTTTGTGATAATGTGCCTTGCGGTGTGTGTGTGTGTGTGTGTGTGTGTGTGTGTGTGTGTGTGTGTGTGTGTTTCATTCACTGTGCTTGTTACTCACTCCATGGGTCCTTTAAATTTGGAGACTGTTATGATGGATTTCCTTAGGATCTTTCTTTGAGAATTCCCCACCTTCCATCTCAGTTTTTTCTTTTGAGCCCTCTTTTTCAGTGGATATTGAATCCCTTTTGTTGATTTTCCAATTTTCTCTCTTCTTTCACATTTTTTCCCTTCAAGTTTTTTTGTTCTGCATTCTCAGAAATTTTTCAACTTTTGCTTCTAATCCTTCTATTGAATCTTCTGTTTTTTTGACTTCATATTTTTAATTTCCAAGAACTCTTTTTATATATTTTTGTTTATTTATCATAGCACACCGGTTCTGTATTTGGATGTAGTGTCTTAATTCTTTGCATGTTAAAATGTTTGGTTGTTCATTTTAATTTGTTCTGTCCCTTGCATTATCCATTAATTTGGGCCTCTTTTGTTCATGTTAAGATTTTTTTTCAGGTTATCTTTGACGATTCATATGAGTTAAATCGTGAGGTACCTAAGACTCCATGGAAGCTCTGTGGTCTGGGTGTCATGCACTGAATGTTTCCTTTCCAGATTCTTCTGTTGAAATCCTAACCTCCAATCTGATGATATTTGGAGGTTCGACTTCTGGGAGGATATTAGGTTTTGATAAGGTTGTGAGCAGTCATCTGCAAACCAGGAAGTAGGCTCTCATCAGACACATGGATCTTGGACTTCTAACCTCCTATGGCATAAATTTCTGTTGTTTAAGCCACTCAGTCTGTGGTATTTTTGATGTAACAGCCCAAATTGCCTAAGAGATATGGGTTGGTGGTTTTAACTGGTACACTTTACTGTTTTATGATCGGCTGAAAGTCATCTTTTCTTTCTTTTTGCATCCGTCCAAATGAACATGTTTTATCTAAAACTCGTTCATTTCTCTTTAAAAGAAACTTCTGCTCTCTTGTCTTAAGGGTATACAGCCCAGCTGCTAATGTTTCTGTGCAGAGATTGAGAAAGGGGCTTTTGTGTCCCGCTGGTCTTCAGAGCTCCCATCCATTTTAGCTTTGACACCCCATCTCACCACTCTCTTCCATCATGTCTGATGCCCAAAGTCTTCCCCATTCTCTTCCTCCAGAGAATATGCCTTTAGTTTCCTGATTAGGGTGGGAGTTGGGGACAGTGTACACAGTTGGCTGCTGGGAATCTTTCCCTGGGATGGGGTGTGAATGGACTGGTTATATATTTAGACTTGTAGGTTGTTTTCCAGGGTGCTGTCCCAAATGTCTTCTCCATTTGTCTTGCCTGGGTCTTCCCAGTCTTTAACTTCCCGTGGATAAGGACCGAATCAACTTTCTTCTCTTTGCCTCAGTGGGTTCAGTGGCAGACTCCACCCCTTACTTATTCCTTTTCAATTTCACTGGCTTTTTGCTGTTTTTTTTATTCATTCATTTATTCATTTGTCTATAAAATGTCTAGTCTTCTATAAGCCAGATACTGTTACTAGGCACTGGAGTTACAGCAGTGAACAAAATAGACAAAAATCTGACTTTTGGAGCTTACCTAGAGGAGGATATGATTCTGAACATTGTTAAAATAAATTTGTAGATTCAAGGAAGGGGGAGCTGCTCCCATTTGGGGTGCCCCTTTGCTGTTGCTTATGTAAATTAGGCATACTCCTACCTCACAGCCTTTGCATTTCTTGTCTCCTCTGCTTAGAATGCACTTACTACATTTACACTACCCCAACAAACAGTCCTCAGATATCGAGAAGTTGTATTACTTGAAGGTTATAGATTGACAGTGGCTCTCCTGGAATTGGCTGGGCTCTGTTCTACACATCTTGTTTTAAAATCCGGCTAATCTCTCTAGGGTATATGGTTATGGTAAAGAGCAAAAACGCAAGGGAGGACAGAGCCAAAACTGGCAGGTGCATTCAAAGCTTCTGCTCAGGTGTGACATGCCCCACATAAGTTCATATTCCATAGGTCAAAGCAGCTGACATAGCCAGACCCCAGGTCAGTATATCAGGGAAATGTGATGAGGCCAGGAGGAAAGATATAAGTGCGAACAGATCATTTAATCTGCTGCACCCCAGATAACAACACAACTCATTCCCTCACTTCTTTCAAGGCTCTGTCTAAATAGTATCATCTCTCTGATGCCTTCTCTGACTGCACCTTATCTAAAATTTTATTATTCTCCCATTTCCTCTCACCTTTCCCTGACTTCCTTTTCTCTGTGGCACCTCATACCATCCAACATGTTAAATAATTTACATGTTTAGTTTCAATTGACTGTCTCCCCAACTAGAATATCTCTGAGGGTAGAAATTTTCTGTTTTGTTCCTCACTGTTTGCTCAGTGCCCAAAACAGTGCCTGACACACAGGGAGAACTCAAAAATACTATAAATATCTAGAGATCCCTTCTTTGGAGCTCCTGGATTCTTTGAAATCTTTTACCAAGTCTCAACAGTTTGTTGACATAACTCATCCACTGGTTTATCTGCCTCCATTCTCTTTGACTTTGTGATCTATACATTCACTCTTATTTTAAAGGAGATAAATACCTTTTTTAAAAAATCAAATTAGCCACCCTTACCTAGAAATCTGACTTCTTAAATATTCATGAAATAAAGAAAAGACTCTTGATTCAATATTCTAGCCTTCATACAAACTGACTTCCAGTTACAGATTTGCTTGGGAGGTTTTACTAAGGTAAAGGTAACATAGACTCCGGTCCTCTCTAAATACTAGAGTAAATCGACTGCTTAACATAGTAACTATTACGAGATAAGTTTTGGTTGTGATGCCACTCCCTGTGAATAGGTGATTCCTGCTTGTCCTTCACTTCAAAAAGCAACGTAATAGTCCTCTTGCTTGAAAGTCAATCAGTCCTTGTGTGGGGGTGAATGAAGGTGCCTGTGTGTGGTCAAGATCATTTTTATACTGAACGCATATGACATTTGTAGTCTCCATTCCAAGGACCCATTTGCTATTTTTGCTTCTGACCTTATAAATGCAAAAGCACCCCCCACTCCTTGCAGCGCTACACCGGCTGTCAGGTACCATCATTTCCCATCAGTTATTCCTCATTGCTTTCGACGGCATTTCAGTGCGCCCTCCATCCTCTGTGCGCTGTTTCCTGCACCCTATGCTTGTGATCTCCCCAGCCCAGGCCCCCATACAACAGATGTTTGGGTATCAGCCTGTTCTATATTCTTTTCCAATTCAGCGTAGTCATATTGTGATGGTGATCCTCCTCCTTTTATTCGTCCGTGAGACTGATGACACTTGTTTCTTTATGACACCAATAATACCTGCTTGTTGGCTGTCAAGGGAGCCATAAACTTATATCAATATCATCAATATCGATCAAAACATTTTGAAACTCCTCCTGTAGAAATACCTTTAGAGACAGCTCACAAGCCACATTTAAAAGGTAGTGTTACCATGTATCAGCCTCTTATTTCTAATAGGCAATGTTAACTCCATATGAACATCTCCATTCTCTGGCATTTTTGTACTCTGAATAATGTGTTTATTTCCCAAAATAAAATCCATTCTGCAAAGGTGAAAATCTGTATCACACCTAAAATTGTGTGATATGGTTCTCAGAACTGCCTGATAGCATTCCAAAGTGCTTCCTTTGAAAGGGAAGTCCTTATTTAAATGCCTGAATTATTATGTTTTTTAAAAAATCTATTTACTCTATTTCTGTGCCTCCTACTACCTCTTCTGCTTTTATTTTTATACTCCAAATCTTACTCTCGTTTCCCCATGACATTATCACTGACTCGACATAAATCATTCCTTTGGCCTTGTCATCATGTGCATACTGAAATGTGCCTTTCATAACAAGGTAGAAGGAGACAGATTTCATATTTCTTCTTATTAAACCAAAGCATTAAATTTCTCTCAGGAAAAGTAGTTGTTCATTAGGAAATAAACTCAAAAGATGATGCTTCACATAGTAAAATCCCAAAATGTTATAAATGGAAAGGACTGGAGATAATTACTAATGAAGAGAAATACAACAGCTCTGGTCTAGAAAGGAGCAGAAATTACTAAGACCTCAGGAAGACAGAGCCCCGGAAAAATCCTGACTGAGCGCTTTCAGCGTGTTACTTCTAGTCCGTTAGCTTTAGCTTCACTTTAGCCTGAGCTGGACGCCTAAGATCCTGATACCCGTCAAGGCCCTTCTGTTGTTTCTGTTTTTGTTTTCGGAAACCTGTGATATTTGAAACGTATTCCATATTTGGAGATAATACAGTATGTTTGAAAGAGTGCATGTTTGGGAATTGGAAATCCTGAAGCTTAATCTTATCTTCACCTTCAGCTAAATATCTCCATCTTTAAAATGGGTGTATGAACATCTAAATGACAGAGCTAAGTGATAATAGTGGAAACAGTATATGGGAAAAGTCACAAGATTGAAGCACTGGCTTGGTACAAAGTGGATGCTTAAAATGTTGGCTGTTCCTTTCTGCCTTCTTAATTATGTAGTAACATTTGTGTGGAGTGTGTGCGTGTGTGCATGCGTGAACATGGTAGGATTTATACATCTCTATCTTGTATGCTATGCGAAAATGAAAAGTGATCATAAGCTCAATGCCTGCTCTCATATATTTCCAATGTTTTACATTCCGGTTGGGATTTTACATAAGTACATGTACTCCCGGTGTATTTATAAAGTAGGTTTTAATAAATGAACTAAGAGGTCTGTACACAGAAGACTCAAGTAAAAGAATGATCAGAATTTAAGGAGGTGAGTTTGGACCTGATACCGAACCTTCCGTGGAAGAAGTCCATGTCATCTTTTTTAATTTCCTTACCTGTGCTTGAAAGTACTTCATCAGTTAGTTCAATGATTGTTCCTGTCTTAGGGATGGCTGGCCTTTATTGCCCTGATCATAGTGAAAATGGGCTGGTTAAGTTTATCTGTGTTTAATCTTCATAGGCAAATACTTTGGAACATCTTATCTGTCATATTCATGATCCATAAAACCTCTTTTGAAGTCAGGTTGCATATTGCAAAAAGTAGAGCTCTAAAGTAGGTCACAGTCCTAAGAGACACACTGGAATCAACATCTGAAATTGAAAAGCTATTCTCCATTCGTATTAAGTTTTTAGGTTACCACCAAGAAAAAAACACACTAAAACGAGATGAAATAAAGGAGGACTGACTTATTCAAAATGTAAAAACTGTAGAATTATGCTAACATTTTTCTTGTGTCCTTTTGTCCTCTTCTGTCATTATGTCTAAAAATTGATATATAACATTATATAACGTTAGGTCTCAAGATCTTGGAGAACTGATCAGCTCTGCTGTCTTCTTTTTTCTTTCTCGTCCAAGTACTCTTGCTCTTGTGCCTTTTCTCTGTTCCAGAAACTCATTGCCGAGTGTCTTTAAAAATCAGTTACTGTGGACTTACATATTTAAGAACAGAATCAACTCCCCGGTTTGATTTTTCAGGGGTCAGTATTCCCTAGGTAATTGCACTAGCTTTTTCTATAAATCAACATGTAGGGGTTGTATTTTCTTCATTCAGTCTCGTCCAGAGAGCTGTTGAAGCATGATGCCGAAGCAGAATGTTTTTCCGTAGAAGGGAGAACACAGTAAATTACCAATGCCGTACCCTTTTTATGGGAGACATTTTGAAAGCTGAAGTTTATAAATTTCAGTTTGGGGATGGAGACACTTTGCAAAACATTTGATCAAGTATCTGGGAATGTCTCACTTTTGAAATGTAGTTCTTCCAAACGCATTTCTTTGAATGTCTCCTGTGTGGTTACTGTCTTCTCCTTTGGCAGATTGTGGCAAATAAAAGCATGAGAAACCTATCATGGAAGCATATTGCCTTAATTGTCATATCTTTATGTTACCTTCTTATATATCGTGCACTGATTATTTTATATACCTAAATTGTAAATAGAATTTTTGTCCTAAACTCCAGTTTGGCCACAGAGACTTGTGCTTCCCCGTGCCCTGGGGCGAGCGGTTTCAGACAACTGTGTGGTTAATACTGTGGATTCTGGCGTCGGGTTTCCTGTGTTGAAACCCTGGTTCAGACACGAAATAGCTGATTGATCTGAAGCAGTTTATTGAACCTCGTGAGGCCTCAGTTTTCTCTGTGTAAAATGGGGGCTAATACACTTCCTTCCTTGAGTCATGAGGATGAAGCATCGTATGTGATATTGACAATGCCTGGCTCTTGGTAAATGTACGATACGTGTTAGCCATCATTCGTTATTGTTGGGGCTGTTGATGGTGTTTGAGGGGCTGGCTTGCATTTTCTCAGTTATAAATAATTTGTAGGGTAGGTCCTATGGACCTTGGTTTCAGATATTCATAAGGAATGGTTTCTTTCATTTGAGATTTTCATAGTATATCTCTATCATTCAAATAACTCTTTCTGTAAGAGTTTGCTCATTGTGATTGCGATGCTATAAATCTCATTTGGCAAATAAGCACCAATAATATGATATTCACAAATTAGGTGTAGCTACCTGAACCCTCACCTGTTGTCAACAATGACTGAAAGTCCACTTTGTAAATATTGCCTCTATGATTATTATTTCGACTTCATAAAATTCATGAAATATTTATCTTACTTAATAGCACATCAGTACAGTTTACTTTCGTATATCACATAGTCGAATAATAAATGACACTGTGGGATCCTTTTCCTCTAACAGATTGTAGAACAGTGTCTTCAGATCCACTGTATCTTGCTAGACTGTGTGCTGCTCCGTATACAATTAGTCAGACTTCGTGCAGGTGAATAAGAAATGATGAAACCTGGTCCTTTCTTCTTTTCTTTGAATCAAAGTGACAACCTAACTTAGACTTTCAATTAAGCTTTCCAGCTTCCTGCCTGTGTTCTTGTATTGGTTTCTTAGGTGGGAACATTTTCTCTGCATGGACAGAAACAGTTGATAAACTCAGCTCCAACAGAGAAATAAATTACATGCCAGCTATAATGAGACATCAACGCCTAGTAAATTTTCTTTTGCTTGTAAAAATGTGGCAGGATGAAGTAAGAGTCAATAATTATTTATTGTTAATTCCCTAATGTTGCCTTCTGATGCACATGTAAATTGTGATGTGACTCAATTAGACAGAATTATCAGTTATTTAACATATTCACTCTGCTGCACATGGATGAAAATGACTGTGATAATCTGGTGGGGATCCTTTGTGTTGTAGTGAAGCATGTAGGCGCCCATCCTGTAGTCCGGCACAAATGTATCTCTCCCCGGATTTAATGAAAATTACCTTTTCTGGCAGTGAGCCTCGCACACTCGGATCACAGGAGAGTGGCTCTCTCCTCAGATGAGTTTATCTCTGTTTCATCGGTTCCCCCCTCCCTTTTTTTTTTTGTTTGTAATTTCTAGTTATAGATTCTTGTGGGTGTTCCGAGGTCTATTTTAAGCAGTTTTGCCTTTCTTCACAAGAATACCATAGCAAGCACTAGAATAATATAGGCAAATAGAAGCATGAGATGCTATGTTATATAACATAACATCATAATAATGTACTAAGCATTGCTATTTCTTTATTGTCCTTCTTGCTCATTTACGTGATGCTCCAGTAATAATACACAAACTAGCCTTATAAATCATTATTCCGTTTTCTAAGAACATGTACTATTTGAGGAAAATACGACCTGGAACTTTATATTCACGTGTAGAATTCATCTCAATAACTGTTGTCAGAAGACACTGAATATTTCTCATGAACAAATACCGTGTATGTAAGCAAGGAGAGAATTAAATCCACCAGGGGAAAGAAAATGGAAAACTCACCTTGAGGAGGTACAGATGGATAGTGTATATTTCAGACCTAGGGACCATTTCTGAACCCAAGCCAGGAGGCCATAAACTCTTGTGCCACTTAAAATCTTAGTTGTGCTTTTACCCAAACCCTATAAAATTTTCTTCAAATCACCTCTCCTAATTATCTTCTCATCTCTACGTCATTGCCACCACCATAGCCTGGTCCTTCCAGTTGGTTTATTTTGTTTTGTTTTGTTTTTCCTAATAAAGCAGCCATATTAATCTGGCTTAAATACTGCTTGGTCAATCACTGTGCTGCTGAGAGATTTACAAAAATGGCCTTTGTCCTTCTCCATCAGCACTAAATGTCTCGCTGGGTCCAGCCCTTTCTAGATCCAGCTCCACTCTAGCTCCCAGACTCACGTTCTTGAGTCCGAAGACAAAGCTGTGCTTCGCCTGATTCCTTTCCCATAGGATCACATCATGTCCCACTTGCCTGAAAGACCTTTCATTATAACCCTCAGTTTTTCTTTTCTTCTTTAATTTAAATTCAGTTTAATTAACATAGAGCATATTAGTTTCGGCGGTAGAATTTAGAGAGTCATCAGTTGCACGCAACAGCCAGTGCTCATTCCATCACATGGCCTGCTTACCGCCCCTCGGCCGGTGACCCGTTCCCTAGCCCCGCCCCCAGCAGCCCTCAGTTTGTCCCTTAGAGTGGAGTCTCTTATGGTGTGTCTCCCTCTCTGTTTTTATCTTATTATTACTTCCCTTCTCTTATGTTCATCAGTGTTGTTTCTTAATTTCCCCATAGGAGTGAACAAACCCGCTGTGTACTTGTCTTCCTCTGACTGGCTTACTTTGCTTAGTGTTAATACCCTCCATCTCCATCTGTGTCTGTAACCCTCACTTTTGAAATCCTTGTTATCCTTTAAGGATCCGCCTCCAGGACTGATGAATTTTCTGATGATTACAGTTCTTTATTTTTTAATTTTTTAAAAATTTTATTTATTTACTTCACACAGAGAGAGAGAGACAGTGAGAGAGAGACCATAAGCAGAGGGAGTGGGAGAGGGAGAAGCAGGCTTCCTGCTGAACAAGGAGCCCGATGCGGGGCCCAATCCCAGGACCCTGGGATCACGATCTGAGCCACATGATTCCAGTTCTTACAACTTTATGCTCTTAAATCTTCTTGCACATATTATTTGTAGCATCAATTTAGCATTTAATTATACTTAACTAATGGATAATGTGAGTCTTAAAATCAATGACGTTTCTCTATTTGTTCTTCCCACTTGAAAGTGCAGGGCTGACTTACTGGCCTATCTCTAGTAACTGTAGAGAATCTTTGATAACCATTTCTACGTATTTATACTCCTATGTAACTTTCCCTACAGTGTTATATTCATTGCAATACTTCTCTTTTGCAACAAGTCCAGTTTTTTAATTTTCTTATATATTTTGTCTTGCAAGCCACCTCAGATGTGTGTAAGGAGATGTCAACTTCCAGGGTCCCTGGCAGCCCTGATGTTCTTGCTGCTAAGCCATAAATGTAAGGCTCTGTCTGCTCGTCACCCGGGTCTTTTCTCAGGGTTGTGTTTATAGCAAGAAACCTTGAGGAATGGGACGCCTGGGTGGCTCAGTCGGTTAGGCATCTACTTTCGGCTCAGGTCATGATCCTAGGGCCCTGGGATCAAGCCCTGCATCCCTGCTTGGTGGGAAGCCTGCTTCTCCCTCTCCCTCTGCTTGCCACTTCCCCTGCATGTGCTCTCTCTCTCTCTCTCTCACCAATAAATAAATAAAATCTCCAACAACAACAAAAGAAGCCTTGAGGGCTGAGATGTTAGCCGGGAGCGGGCTTGCTTACCGGTTACTATAAAACAATGGATGTCTGGGCTCAGTGCTCAGCTGTGTAACAAATCCACTGTGTGCGCTTTGGGCCCTTGAACTTGGGGGCCAAAGGAATGAACACATACTGATACTCCTGTTGCTTGCCATGCCATAAACAATAAAATTCTTTGCCCCTGACTCAGGAGTCCTGTGTCTTCTGTCCACATTCGTGACACCAACAGGTCAATTTACTAGGTTGTGATTCAGATCAGATGAAGTCCTAGACCAAACCATGCTTTATGGAAAGACAGAGACTATCCATAAATTAATATAAATAAATGTGTTTTGAGCCTTTTAAACCAACCCACCGTGCATAGCACTGTCCTAAATATGCTGAAATGTAATTAGATGTAAGTATATACTTACTCTGCTTTGCAGAGCTACCGTTCCAAGAATCATGGCAGCAGTAACAATAATTAAATCAGTCATTTCTTAGTATTATGTTGGGAATACTCAAGCTGTTAAAATTGCTTGGACTTTCTGCTTCACCTGAAAAGATGAATAGAGCATACATTTAACATCAGCTTTCTTCTGGGAAGGTTTCTGGAGAGCATTCCAGTGTAGAGTAGGAGTTCTTTATTTACTTACCTCAGTAATAAGGTTCCCACTCCTTCTGTCCTCTTTGTTCTTTTGTCACTTCCTGGTTTTCATTCTCACTGAAATTTTGAGAATGTAGCACCTCTATGTGGATAAAAAGCAACAACGTATGTTTTCAAATTGTTCAGTTTTTTTTTTTAACTCCAGCCTTAAAAGATAAAAAGAAATAATGAGCATAAGAATAATGGCATATGACCTCTGAAGGATTAGGGTAGAAAAACATTAATATATATTAATTAGTTACAAAGGGCCAGGTCTTTTTAAAGTGCTTTGCAGGCATGATACCTTTATACCTTCCAATCATCTAAGAGTTAAGTATTATTCAAAGAGGAAACTAAACTGTTAGAAAACAAAACTAAGTTCCTTATTGTGGCAAAGCATGATTGGAACCCAGCGAGATCAGCCATCAACACCGAAGGCATGTCAACCATTAACTCTCATCCATCCGCTGTGATAACGTAGAGGAAGCTACGGGGGGTGGTGTGTGTTCCCCAGAACCTCCGGTCCTCTCTTGCTGGGCTCGACTACGTATCCCAGCCCCCCTTAGCCCCGGGCATCTAGTCAAGGACAGGCACCCACTTCTCTGCAGTGGACTGTGAGCAGAAGTGATGGACCAGGCCAAGGGTGTGCCTCCCCCAGGGTCTCCTCTGCTGTCTACAAGCACAGGGCTTCAGGAATCATAGCAGATGACAGACTCACGAGACAGAAGGAGCTCAGGTCTCCGAGGGAGCCCGTGGAAGACCACCTTGCGGAACACCAGCCCTGGGCTACTGTTAGAAAGAAAAAGAAGGGCGCCTGGGTGGCTCTGTGAGTTAAGCGTCTGCCTTCAGCTCAAGTCATGATCCCAGGGTCCTGGGATTGAGTCCTGTGTTGGAGCAGAGAGCCCACTTCTTCCTCTCCCACTCCCCCTGCTTGTGCTATCTCTCTCTGTGTGAAATAAATAAAGTCTTGTAAAAAAGAAAGAAAAATAAAAACTTCTATTATGTTACCCCACTAATATTTCATCTTATCCATTATAGCAAGCAGCTCACGTTACCTTACTGTGGAAATGATCACATATCACCATTAGGAGCATTAAGATATTTAAGTATTTGATGAAATCAGTTCAGCATTGTTTTTGAGACTTCTAAAAGATTTGATTGTTATCTTGCATATATGAAAGAGTGAATATTACTTTTATAAAAAGAAAAAAAAACTCTGAAAGTATGAGAATATTGGGAGTGATGTCAAGATTCTGGTAGCTGGTCCAGCAACTGCCTCTGTTTAATCAGGCAACTGATTGCATCTCTATGAGCCTCACTTTCCTAATCTAAAATGAAATAATCCAAGCTCTCTTGGGGGCTGTAATATTGCTACACTAGTAGTACATAGAAACACAGTGGTCAGTCCACCCCTTTAGGGTAGAAATAGTGTCCACTTTGTGTGTCTGTCCTGGCACTGTTTTAGCACACAGGACAGATTGATACATACAGAATGAATTTCTAATGGACTAGAACATGCTGTCCTTTTAGAAAACATTTTGGCATTTTGCATTGAAAGCCATAAATGTACTATTCTGGTTGGCCAAGTATTAGCAGTCAGCATGATTTGTGAATAATCCAAGCAAAATAAAAAGTGAGATAAGATAGGGTCACAGAAGCCTTTCCCTTTTCACTTTCAACATGAACATGATGGAATAATCTGGTGAAGTATGATAAACTTACCGCCACGTTCTCCCGCTGTTGAAAGGTAAATAAGTCACGGTGATTATGGTTAATAATACAGTATTGCATATTTGAGAGTAGCTAGGAGAGTGGATCTTGAAAGTTCTCATTCTGAAAAGAAAAATTTTGTACCTGTGTGGTGATGGGCTTTAAGTGGGCTTTCTGTGGTGATCATTTCACAACATATACAAATATCAAATTGTTACCTTGTGCATCTGAACCAATAAAATGTTATTTCAGTTGTACCTCAATAGAAATTAAATAAGTGAAAAAGGTAAATAACAAAAACCATATTAGCATCATGAAAGTTTATGTTAGACAACTAACAAATACAGCATTGAGCTACGTTATTGACAGCATGGAAAAAATTAAATTTACACTTGATAAAGAATTAGAAGGGAACATACATAGGGAATTGAAAATAATTTGATGTGTTGGTGGCGGAATTATGGATTTTTTTTCCCCTTCCAATCAATTTGCAGGGTGAGATGGGAGAAACTAGGAAAAGTTTAGGGGCTAGTGCTTTAAGGATCTCGAATGGAAAAAGAAACCTTTGGATTTCATTTTGTAGGTCCTGGGGGGCATTACTTAAGAGTTTTCTCTAGATCTGCAATTGGATCTGGCTTTTAGAAAGGTAGTTTGTGGTAAGAGAGTTTGGTAGTAGGGAGATAGTTTAGACCATTACAGCAATAATTCAGGTGATAGTGGCAAATGCGAATTAACCATGTCTTTTATTTTCTGTATTCTGATGCTTTGACATCTGGGGCCTTGCTGTCCTAGAGGGACTGCTCCTCCCAGATTAGCTAATTCCCAGACATAAGAAGCAATCTGGCCCAGGAGGATGTTTTTCCATTGGGCTGTCACACTTGGGGCCATTATTCACCTGCCCTGATCACCCCCGGCCAGATACTAGACAGCTTGAGACAGCCCCTATGCCCCCAGAGCCTGCTAAAATTATTCCAACTACAATCATAAGCCTTGTCTACCCACTTTGCCAATTCCTTCCTGCAGAAACCACAGTAAAGGCTCTCGTTCCCAGGTCTCCCCTCCCTCCACCTCCTGACTGACTCAGGTGTCTCCCTCATTCCTCCCCCAGGGCCCCACGTCATGTGGCATGTCCCCTCCGCTTGAGAACTATGCACTGTAACTGTCTTTTCCATTGTAACAGTCTCCTGATCTGTTGGCCGTAGTATACCTCAGATTTTCCAGGAGTCCTCTCTATTTTTTTTTAAAGGATTTTATTTATTTATTTGACAGAGATCACAAGTAGGCAAAGAGGCAGGCAGAGAGGGAGGAGGAAGCAGGCTCCCTATTGAGCAGAGAGCCTGATGCGGGCTTGATCCCAGGACCCTGGGATCATGACCTGAGCCGAAGGCAGAGGGTTTAACCCACTGAGCCACCCAGGCGCCCCTGTGCCATCCGTTTTGTTTCTTTTTGAAATATGTGTTGTAAGCCACTGAACTGAATTCGTGAATGACTAAAACATCACAACCCATTCTTTGGAAAACCCTTGTCTGGAGCATAAAAGGAATTTAGACTTGGAGAGATTTGGAAGTCATAAATTTACTGATGATAGCTGAAACTATGGGATATTTTCTAAGGGCCAATGTGGGGAGCTAGAAAATTTCCCAGATTATATCTCTATAGAAGAGAAAACAGTTGGGACACCTGAGTGCCTCAATCAGATAAGAATCCAACTCTTGATTTCACTTCAGGTCATGATCTCAGGGTTCTGTGATCAGGGGTCATGAGATGGAGCCCTGTGTCGGACTCCATGCTCAGCATGGAGTCTGCTTGAGATTCTCCCTCTCTCCCTCTGCCTGATACCCCCCTTGCTCTCTCTTTCTCTCTCTCTCTCTCAAAAAAAAAGGCGAAACATTTAAAAATTTTAAGGTGATAGAGAAAGAGGAGGCAGCTAGAGGAAGGGGGAAAGAATAGTAAATCTTTTTTTTTTTAAGATTTTACTTATTTATTTGACAGAGAGAGAGATTACAAATAGGCAGAGAGGCAGGCAGAGAGAGGAGGAAGCAGGCTCCCTGCTGAGCTGGGAGCCTGATGTGGGGCTCAATCCTAGGACCCTGTGATCATGACCGGAGCCAAAGGCAGAGGCTTTAACCCACTGAGCCACACAGGCACCCCTAAGAAGAGTAAACCGTAATAGTAGAGTCAGTAAAGAATAAGGCTGAGAACCAAGAAAGGAAAACATTTCAAGGGGGCAATAATCAAACAGTAACAAATACTGATGACACAAATAATCTGAAGAATACCAAGATTAGATTTGCAGTGTAAGATGTCACTGGGGGTAAATGAGAAAACAGTTTTAGTAGAGCATGCCTGGAAGAGTAAGTTGCAATGGGAGGTAAAGAAGTTAGACTTCTTTTACAGAGAGCTTGAAGAAGATGTAAATGTAGATGTAATAAATATATTTATGAATGACAGTAACTAAGAAGAGCAGAAAGAGGGTTAAAGTGAAATCCTTGAGACTGGCTAGTTTGTTTGCCAGGGATTCATGTTTAAGACTGAATAAATGTTTGCTGAAAGTTTTTGAAAAAAGAATTTATGGAGTTTAAGAGGAAATAAATGAAAGTGGCCAATAGGCAGAAAGATAACAGGAACAACTAGAATAAGATTGCAACCATTTCAATTATTTAGCTTAAAAATGGACTGTGGTTACTAAAGTTAAAATTATACGTTGGCTTACATATATTTCCATAAGATTGAGAGAATTAGAAAAACAAGAAAGAAAACAAAACTCCCATTCTACTACCAGAAAGAACCATTGTTATATTTTTATGTATTTCCCTTTCGTTAATGTAAAGATGTCAATTTTACTATCCGTCTACAATTTATTCCAATATGTCAAGCAATGTGTGCAGGGCCAGAGAAGGTAACCCCAGATGAGCTTAAAATCTTTGCTTGAAATGTTACATTTGTTAATGTGAAGAAGTTGAATTGCAACACCATGTCTTTCTGACTCCAAATCTGTTTGCCTCCAAAGCCTGTGCTCCTTCTAAGATACCACAGTGCCTCTACTGAAAAATCTTTACCAGAAAAATTAAAAGATGACTTACAGTAATACATTATAGAAAGCATTAAAAATAAAATTTTAAAAAAGCACCACCTCAACAGGCCCTGAAGATTTACATTTTTATGTGTAGTTTTATTTGGAAAAAAAATTAATTTGGGGATTTCTAAGTAGCTGACATTACTTGTAGGATTGATTATAAGTTTTTTTCTAGAATATATTCAAGAGGTGGGCAGAGGACGCTGGTTATAGTTGGTTTGGGCTGTTAACACTTGCAGTTATTACCAGTTATGTGTACAATGGGGTAGATAACCACTCTAGAGATAATTCTTGTCACATGAAGTTGGCAAGAAAAAGAAATCATAGGCATGCCAATAGGAGGGAAAGAACCAAACCTTTGTTGATCTTGTGTGTAGATCTTAAGGAATCTTTCACAATTTTTCTAGAACTAATAAGAATTGAGCAAGATCATAAGACATTAAGATCAATATACAAAGATCAATTGTGTTTCTATGTGCTAGCAACAAACAATCTGAAAACAAAGTTAAGAAAGCAAATGGGCAGCAAATCCGGTCTGTGCACTAGCAGGTTCATTTCCCTCAAAGGGGATACAGTTCTTTGGTGTAGAGGCGGTTACCTTAGATGTGTGGTTAGGGTGTTTCACCCTTAGAACATTTCATATGGCTTTGATTTCCAAATATATATTACTAAGTTGGAGTATTCATTTCTGAATTTAGCTGAGAGTAGCTTGTTTCACATACTCGCTTTTTCAAAAAACAAACACAAAGTTACACACCTAATTATTCCTGCCACACGTATGAGTTGACATGACAGTTTGTTGCTGCTTTTTATTGCACAACAGATGTTAGCATTTCAAAATACACACAAACTTTTTTCCCTAGAAGTGAATTTCCTTCTTTACAAATCAGTTTTAGACAAGTTAGCATAGGCTTTGTGTCTGCTAGAGAGTATGTGATTTATTATTTTTATAACAAAATGGCTTAAAAAAATAATTATAGTACCATGAAATTCATACATCAGCTCTTTTCTTTTCTCCTGGGCCATAGTTCTAATTATTTTTTCTAATGGTAATTGATAACCAGGTGAATTCCCTTGCTGTTGCAGCTTTATAGAATTTTTTTGCTCTTAGCTTTCTAGGGAATAATAGAAAATCTCCAAGTTCAAATATATGTCAAAGTGATGTACTCCTTCTGTACATAAATAATAATGGTACAGAAGCCTGTTAAAGGTGGTTTTCATTTTTTATTTTAGATTTGCATCAGAAAGGTAATGACAGTTCATTAGCACTTGAAGTATCTAAAACTTAGAAAATATATTTCACAATTCAAGGTTAAATGGGTCACCGCCATCCGTTATGAAGGGAAGTATCGTGCACTCTCTAGAACATTTCACATATTTCAAAGCGTTCTCTCTCGCAGGGAAACACAACTCACCATTCTTCAGCGAAGTGACATGATGATAGGAAGATCTATACCGTCTTATCCCTTAATTTATATGTACAGAGAATTGGCTATGCAGATTTTTCCTCAGGGAAAGTTTCCTACTGACTCTAGTCGTTGTCGCCGGTGTGAAAACATTAGATGAAAAGGATTGTATGAGGATTATAAATGATCATGCTTCGTATGTGCTTTTGTAGCAGCACGATTTAATACCGTTATATTTGCATGTAGAGTTTTAATTAAGAGATAACTGTCGCCACAGGTTGGCTGTAGAAGGCTACAATCTCCAGCAGAGATAGAAATGCCAGTGCCAAGTCCTACAGGTGGGGTGGCGAATGGGGGGTCGGTAACATAAAATAGGCTCATAATTAAAAGCATAATAGTCACTTCTATTTAATTGACTGGATAACATAAAAATATTCAAATGCATTCACTTATTTTTTTTAATAACTCCCTATTCCTTTTCGTGCCTATTAGGAGTATTCTGAATGTTGTTGCCCTGTAGGGATTTTTTTTTTTTTTTTGACGTTCGTTTTCTGAACTGGGTGACAATAATTCTTAATCACGGAAGTTAAGATCTAAGAAGATTTAATCTTTTTTTTTTCTTTCCTCCCTGATTGATTAGAGTCAGGATTGTCCTTCTATGTTCACAAAAGAACTTTTTGCACAAAAGCGACTTAGATCAAAGGTAAGATAGTCTTCACTTCCTCTCTAGAAAAATCACTTAGGAAAGAGACTCCTATGATGTTTTAACTCTCATTAGCTATCAAGACCTACTGGCTAGGAGTATGTGATACATAAGGGGGAAATAAATGTTAAATAGTTCTGCATTATTTCTTTGTCAAGTCTGTTACCCTGTTTTTAGATGCATTTTGAGTAAGACTTCACTGAGATTTCCAGTCTTAATCCAGACCTACACACACATAGGAAGAATGCTCCCATCTCGAGGTTGTAATCCAGATCGAGGCTCACTTTTTTTCCTTTCTGAATTCACCCTGTCAATGAAGTAATTATTGCTGCTTTGTCCTCCCTTATCTTAACCAATTACAACCTTTTGGAACAGGAAAAGTTCCCTTATGCACAGTGTGGTGTATGGGACTACCTCCCATTCCCTATTTTCATAGTAAATTAATGGGCATGGAGAAAATAATTGCCATCCTGATATTCCTTAACTACTTAACATAATACAATTTTGTTCCTGATTGAAGTATTAAAATTATGGTGTTTTTTTTTTTTTTTTTGCCCCAAGAGGAAATTTTGGACATTGTGAAAATGTTGACGTTCACGACAGTGTATCTTTCCACATCTCCTGTGATTGGCTTTGATTTCGGTTGAAACTTTTCCTTTGCATCATTGACAGCACACGTATGTGGAGCCAACACTCCTTACTTCCTCCCATAAAAATAATTCTCATAGTGAGAGCCAGACTGGATATTTGGAGAGAATAGAAATAACGCATTTTACTCTCTCACTTTCTTTTACGGTATTACGTAAATATTCTAGAGAGTATTACTTTCCTCGTTTGTATTATGACCTGCAAGGGACAGTAGCCAATTGAGAGGGAAGAATTTGCCATAGAAATAAAAATAACTAGAGCACCTAGAAATCCAAGTGTTCCTGTCAGACCCTTTCTTCCTACTGCTTTTGTTATCCATCGCCCTGCTATGATTTGGATGAAGTCATCATCCTTTTATGTTTACAGTTCAGTTGGTTAAGAGACAGTAATTACTTAGGTGTATTTAGACAAGGGGAAGAACATGCCCATGACAGGGAAGCAGAAGTCCAATTATGCAATTTATTATTTTGTGAAATACTCGCATATGTTACCATTTCAAATGGTGAGTCTAGAATCTTTCTTTGAGAGCCAGAATAACAGCTTTCAGGTAATTCAGAATAATGGCTCAGTACACCTCCATACTGATGAATCTCATTTAAAACCAAGCCAGGGCACTTGGGTGACCCATTCGGTTAAGTGTCTGCCTTCGGCTCAGGTCATGATCCCCGGGTCCTGGGATCGAGCCCCGCATCGGGCTCCCTCCCTGCTCAGTGAGAGGCCTGCTTCTTCCTCTCCCACTCCCCCCACTTGTGTTCCCTCTCTTGCTATGTCTGTGTCAAATAAATAAATAAAATCTTAAAAAAAACCCACAAAAGCCAATATATATAAGTCCAGGCTTCCTAAAACAAGAGGGAATCAGATTCCATGCAAACAAACAAACCAGCCAAAACCCATGACCCAGGAGAGGCTTGGTAATTCACATAGTCATGTAAGGAGGTCTTTAATCCATTACTGCTGGACCCTTAACTACTTTCCACTTGTTGACTCCGCCTCTGACCTGGGTGAAGACCCAAAGCATGGTCCAAAAACTTGTGAAAGAACTGACCTTAACCTGAGTCTGCGAAAGCAGACTCCCATAGGAAATTAAAGATGGATTTTAACATTGAAAACAAAAACAGAAACTATAGTAGCTACCGGTTTCAGACATAAAGTTAACCTTTACAGCCATGCTGTTGAATACACATTATCATCTCCAATTTTACGGATTAGAATATGGAGGCTTAGAGGGGTGAGTTAGATTATTTGCCCAGGGTAGTATAATTTAAGCTGCCAAAACACAGAATTTGTCATCTGGCTAACTTCAAGGAGCAGCCACTTTCCGCTACGCGATGCTTTCTCTCCTTTGTATTTTCTACTTTTTAAAAAATCAGTTCCTAATGCAGCAAAGCATATCTGTTTGCGTAAAACTGGAATACTGCTACAGAGTAGTGTAGAACTGTATTTGTGTCCACCCATCTCACTAACGTCTGCCTCGTATCGGTGACGTCGAGGAATTTCTGTACCTGGAAGTGTTCTACGCTTTGTTCCAGTCTCCTGTGCCTCCATGCTTGTCATTCCCTGTGCACCCACCATCCCGCAGAAGCTTATAGGTCCAAAATGACTCCAGTCTTTGTCCATTAACAACCATGATTGGGTGGTCTAGCCCGCAGGACTTCCACATAAATGAGAACATTTTGATAAAGCATCTGGAAAACATTGAAACCGAGCGAGAGGACATAATCAGGAAAAACGTGGAATGACTCGTGATTGATTTGGCTTATTTTCCACCATTTTCAGTGCCTGACACACCTGTTCCTATCCTATCTGCCCCCTTTCTGGTGCATCTGTTCACTTGGCAGAGGCTGTCTCTGACCATCTCTGGCACTAGCCGCTGTGGTTTCTTTTCTTTTTTTTTTTTTTTTAAGATTTTATATATTTATTTGACAGAGAGTGAGCACAAGCAGAAGGAACAGCAGGCAAAGGGAAAGGGAGAAGCAGGCTCACTGTGGAGCCTGATGCAGGGCTTGATCCCAGGACTTGGGATTGTGACCTGAGCCGAAGGCTGGCGCTTAACCCACTGAGCCACCCGGGCGCCGCTGCCCCTGTGGTGTGTGATCCCCCCAGTAGCTGTATACAGTCGGTCCCTTTGTTTGGCATGCCCCCCTTCTCTTTTTACTTTCCTTTTGCCTGAGTCACACAGACAACTCTCTCGCCTTCCTCCAATGGGAACCCACACCCAACCGACGTGGCTGATACTGCATTCTAGTTACAAGGAGTGACATCAAGAAAAGAAAGAGTGGGAAGGAAGAATGTCATTCTGTTTAGTGTCTGCACCTCACTGGCACATAAACTCCATGAAGGTAGAGCCATGACCGTCTTGTTTGCCTCTCCATCCCCAGCCTCGCACGGTGAGCACCTTGAATGCGCAATTGAACGGTCTGTGCTCAAAGCCTCAGCAGCCGAGCATGGCTCTCAACCGTTGTACTTTCAAACTTGCAACACATCTTCATTCATAGAACATACAGATGGTTGCCATTCTTGTGCTGAGTTGGTGGACTGTGTTTGATTCATCTTCAGACTGTGATCCGTCTGGGCACAGTCATGACTTTGTAATCACTACTGTGTATAAAATGGTTGAAGTGGTAACTTGTCTATCTTTTATCTTCCTGAGACTAATTAGCCCTTTTTCCTCCTTCTTGAGTTCATTGACTTTTCCTGAGCTCCTAATAATATGTGAAATTTGCTGCTCTGTCTAATACATTCTGACAGATGAAATTTGGATAATTATATTGTTTTTCTTTAGAGATATATATTGTCTGTAGTGTTAGATTTGAAAGCAGGTATTTCAATTAAAGGAGTCAAGAGCAGTTAACAGTGAAATGCAAAATTAGGAAACCACTTCTTGTCCTATATTTGCCATCACCTGCATTATTTCCTTCAATTCTGAAAAAATACTTGTGTTTTGTTTTAACTTTCTGAAATGTTTTTTTTTTAATTGATGTCAAAAAACACTTGCTGGTGGAAGAGTAAATTGTGACATGATTCTCACCATGTGTTATACTTAATTACAGATGATTAGAAGTGGTTCAGGAGGATCATTAGGCTTTAAATGAGGAGAAGGCTTGCAATTTTGTTACCAGTGCAAAAGATGGCATTTAATTATGTGGGTTTTTTTTTTAATTTTTAATTTTTTTTATTTTTTCAATGATCCAAGATCCATTGTTTATGCACCACACCCAATGTGGGCTAAAGGGAGCTAATACCTGTCGGTATTAAAGAAAGAAAAAAAAAAAGAGCCTTGTACATGTAATGTAATATTTTACCCACACAAGATGTAATTAAATGGTTGATTGAGATTGCAGTCCATGACGTCAGAGAGGAAATGGAGTAGTTGTGTGATTTGGGGTAGGTTGTTGAAAGTCTCTAAGCTTTGATATCTTCACCTTATATATAAGGACTTATTTCCAGAGTTCTTCCAACCCTAGTTTTCTGTATTTTTATACTGACAATGAATTTTCAAAAATTAGCAAGATTTGAGAATTCTTAGTCCCCACCAGGTGTCATATTCTCTACAGCCCACAAGGGTTTCTCCAGTGCCAGCTTCTAGGATGGTTTCAATAAAGAAAATCACAGAAGTATTGTAAGCCTTTTAACAAAGTCACGAAATTCTGAAGGAAAAAACCCAAACATTTTCTTTGATCTATTTATGTATGGGGGGGGTGTCATACTTATTTGTGAGCAAAGACCTTAACCAGAAAGTAAGGACATATGGGGGTCCCATTTATTCATGCCCAAATATTTCTTTTATTACAACAATAGTTTATTATGGGAAATGATGTGTTAACGCTAAAACCAATTTTGTCACAATATGATCACTCCGATTGGGAAGTTAGAGTACCTCAAGGATTTTACTTTGATCATCACTGTCTAGCACTCACATCTACCCTCTACCCGAAATACTTAGTGTTTGACTGTGCCCTGCTTAACTGCATCAGTGTTTAACTCCAGTGACAAATTTTTCTGATTGCTGTGTTGGCACCTGAAACTCACCTTGGTTCCTGAGCTTGCCAATTTCGATTCCCATAGTTCTGAAGTGATTTCAGCATAGATTCCAGTTCCTCGTGTTTTCATACGGAAGGGGGAAGCACACGACATATTGAGGTCAGTGCAGAAATTGAACTTGCAAGAATTGGGAGGCCTGAAGAAGAGCGCTGGAAAAATTGGTGTTCTAGAGAAGAAACCCAAAATGAACCAAAATTTAAATATCACTCTGTCCACGAAGGATTTTCTTTATGGCTTATTTTGTGTTTTATGTGGGTAAGTCTCATGTGCTCCTGAGTATATAAAAATCTCCCAACAAATCTTTTATTAAGTGCTTTCTTATTACTTGGGAATTTGTGAGAGCATAATAAGAGACACACATTTTGGAATGACAGGCCTCTTCTCTCTGCTCCACTGACTTTTCTTGCCTATCTAGGTCTCTGGACCAGGATGAGTTTTGGGGCCCCATTTTGTTCTTCTGCCCTTTGTGCTAGAGTCATATATCTTTTTCCCAATCCATTCCATTTGCTTCAGGAGCCTAGAGAGTACCGAAGGCATATAGACCTTTCTCCTTACCATTAGCTTTGAGCAGTGCCCTGTTTCATATCCATCTGCACATTTGTGTGTTTGTTCATGTAATCATATATATGTTCAAATATTTAATAAATACTCATTCATCACCAATTTATGGGCCAAAGTTTCCTGACTATAAAGTCCAAGTTTACCAATGACCTCCCGCTCGTGGCTTCTTGCATAATCAGGGAACAGGGTAAGTCAACAATTATCCTACAGTATGAAAAGTACAAAAGTAGGCATCTGCACAGGTGCCTGATCTAAATTAGACTGCAGCGAGAGACAAACATTGTTTTAAGTCTTCGCTCTATTCTACGTATCAGTAGGATTTTATGTGATTAGTTGGTATATACATAAGCAAGATTTCCTAATATCAACCAGTAAAGGAAAATCCCATCTTGAGTTAGGTGGGAATTTCAGATTGGTCAGTGAGAGATTTCCTCTGTTTTAAAGTTACAGGTGTGATCCGTATTGCCTGCCGCCTGTTCACAAACTTACCCATATCAGATTAGTGACTTTTTTTCTAATTTTTTTTTCTAACTTTTTCTTTTTTTCTAACTTTTTATTTCTTCAAAATATATTACTCAAACGAATGAGGATAGCAGTCTCGTATTTTCTTTTGGTCACTGAAGCCATCTCTTAATTTGATGCATGTCATACTTTTTCAACAAGCTGCCTCTCCAGTGTATAGCTTTAGAAACACTGCAGATTTTGGTTCAACTCACCCTTTCCCTGTTGATGGGACTCTACTTACACTCTGTCCTGTTCCAGATAGGATTGATGGCAGTTCAGGAGGATATGTAAAATAGACCCAGAAGCATTGATGAAAAGCGAAGCAAGTTAAGCGTGGCCGTGGTCCATGCTGCTTGGTCTCCAGCATGGATCATTAGCCTTAGCACTCTTGATGTTTGGGGCCACACTAGTATTTGTGGGGAGTTGTCCTGTGCATCGTAGGATGTTTAGCAGCATCTCTGACCTTTACCTATCCTCCTAGTCATGACAACCAAAAATATCTCCAGACATGGTCAAATGTCCCCTGAGGGGCAGCAGTGCTCCCCCTCCCCCCACTGAGAACCACTGGCCTAGAGTGTAGATGGAGAGAAGTGGATCTGTTTGGGAAGCAGAATTGGCAGGACTCGCTTATGGATTCCCTGTGGAGGGGAGGTTGAGGGAAAGGAAAGAGTCAGGAATGTGTCCCAGATTCTTTGCTTGCATACTCCGTGGTATGCCTCCGTGGTATGGCACGTCGGTGCCACTTCCTGAGACAGGGAAGACTGGCGGACCACAAGGTAGTGTGGGGGTGGGATGGGGAAGTCACAGAGTTGTAACAGATTTGGACTTACCAAGTTTCAGATGTGTGTTTGAGATCCAAGGGAGATGGCATTTGAACAGGTGAATTGTAATCTGGAGCTCAAGGGTGAATTTTCTCCCATCCAAGTACTAACCAGGCCCGACCCTGCTTAGCTTCCGAGATCAGACAAGATCGGGCGCTTTCAGGGTGGTATGGCCGTAGACTCAAGGGAGAATTTTCTGAAGCCGTTAGACTAGGTGAGAACACTTCTGGAGAGAGTGGAGGTAGGAGAGAAAGAAAGTGATCTTGGAACCAAGGGCTATGAGGGGATAGAGGCAACCTGGCCAGGGACGGAGATGGGGTCAGCAGGAAGCAGGGAGACTGTATCACAGAACCAGGGAAGTATGTCAAGGGGAAGTATTCACTTGTATAAAGTCTTCTGAGACATCCAGTAAGAAATGTTAGCTATTATTTTATTATTATAAATAACTAAAATTATTTTAACTACTAAAATATTAGGTCCAAAAGCAAGTAAAAAGACAGGTATAGAGATAGAAAATGGGCCATGAGAATGAAGTTAAAATACTAAAATTTGTAGATCCTAAGGACCTGAACCCTTGCACTCTCTAGGTGTGTTACACATCTTGGCTTTCTACCTTGTATAAAGGCGGTGTTATTATTTATGTTCACAGGGACCATAAAGTAAAAGCAGATGGTGTCGGGGTCCCCTAGACCACCCCTAGATTAGACGATTTGCCAGTATCTGGACGTCCCAACAATGAACATGTCTTACGGTGAAAATATCTAAAGCAAAATCAAAGGGAAAAGGCACTTGGGGTGAAGTCCAAAGGAAATCAGGCACAAGGTCCCAGGAATTCTCTCCTAGCTGAGGCACACAGGACACATTTCCGCGGTGATGAGTTAGGACAACACGTGTGCAATATTGCCTTCCAGGGAAGCTCACGGGAGGCTTCGTGTTTAGGACTCACCGGAGGCTAGTCATGTGTAGCCACTCTCAGCCAGGCCTGTACCAATATTCCAGACTCACAGAAGGGAAGCCGGTATGCAGGACAAACCACACTGTTTCCATAAAACAGTTTCAGCACAGTGAGCTACTCTTCTCCGTCTGGGCCAAGCTGGGAACTCTTCCGAAATCTCACTTCCCAGAATCCAACCACCCGAGCAGCCCTTTCTAAGGGTAGCCCTCCCAGGCCTGCTGCGTTAACTCATTTTTGTACACAGGACAAAGCCCAGGAAAAATATAAACCTCGTTGGCACTAAGACTAATCAGAATTTCTCTGGAATGGGCATTTGAGTAATAAACTATTTCTAGCCTCTTCCAGGTCATTCGAAGAGCTTAGTAAGCCATAAAATTGTTGTCTTTGTATATTGGAAGGTAGTCTGGCATATAATTTTAATAGTTTATTTTAATATTTAATAATTTAATAATAATAAATAATTATTTATTGTAATAACCATGGATTGGGATATGTGATGAATCTGGTTTCTAGTTAAGACTTAGGTACTTGTTACTTCTTTATGCCTCCATTTCTGCTAGTAAAACCCACCATTTTGAAGATTCAGTGAGATATGCAGAGTTCCTGTGATAGTGACTGGCAGTAATAGTGATGGCATTGGTACTGGTGCTAATAATTGCAGTAATAATTGTTGCTTTATTATTGTCTGCCTTCAGTTAGCTGTGCCATTACTTTTCTTGGATTAATCGGTTGTAATATCCATCCTACCATATTTTCAGCTAAATGGCTTCCAGTTTTTCAATTAAAATTTCAGATGAACAGTATCAGAGGCATTTTAATAAAATTTTACTGAGCTTGATTAGTTGATGAGAAGTAAATTGCTCATTTTTGATTACCACATTAACTCTTTCTGGCCATTAGGGTACCATTTAGTAAATTACCTCTTTTAGTACAGTACTCACAATGTTACCCAAGTGACCAGAAAGAGTTAATAATGTACCAACAGACTGAGCAGTTTACTGCCGTCTTACTATCAGATCAGTCTCATTAGATTAAATGTTTCCCTTTCTGTGATTGTCCTTTTCCTTAAAAATGAAATATTGGATGCTGTTTTTTATTTTTCATTGATCTTACAAGTTCACCAAAAAGTATGGCAAGTTCGCTTCCAAGCCTTCTAAGGGGATTTGAAGTATTGGTGCTCGCTCTACAAAATAGAGACTAAATCTGATGGGGATAATACATCCTCCACAGTGCACAAGGAGGGCATTATTTTCTGAGGGCACAAGTGATTCCCTGATTAAGATCTGAGTACTAGGGAGTCATAGTAATGTGTCTTTCCAAGTGTTTGCGCACTGGGAAGAATTATGTCTTATGGAAGCGTAGCAGGTAAACGTGTGTGGGTGGGAATCTTGCCTTTTTATAATGTCTACATTATCAGTTCTCCTGTGGACGTGTTTTTACCGCAAATTCTAACACAGCTCTTAATTATTTAGGAGCATTCTTTACTTTCTCCTGGATAGGGACCTGCAGTCACTTCCTAAAATTACCTCTGTGACTCAACTCTTTTTTCAGGTAGCCTGGGAAAATCATTACCACTCACTTGGAAAGAACGCTTGATTCCTGAAGTACTAGTTTTTTCACCTAAAAGGAGGTCTTTGCATTGATATGTTATAGTCTGATAATTTTTGAGCCGCTGAGTATTTACTGAGTCATCACTGCGTGTGTAACATGACGTTGAGTGCTTTGAGTCATACCAAAGTAACATATGACTGGCTCATTTAGTCATTTATGCAATAGATAACTTACCAAGCCAGCTGTGTGTCCTGTACTCTAAGAATACAAAGATGAATAAAAAGCATGAAAGGACTTGAAATTTGGTTGGGAAGATGGTTAATTATGATACCACATTATAACACCATTGTGCATATGAAAGTGTCATAACAGGAATATGCCCAGCCTTTTAGAAAGGTTAGAGAGTGGGGTGCCTGGGTGGCTCAGTCATTAAGTGTCTGCCTTCAGCTCAGGTCAGGATCCCAGGGTCCTGGGATCGAGCCCCATATTGGGCTCCCTGCTCTGTGGGGAGGCTGCTTCTCCCTCTCCCATTCCCTCTGCTGGTGTTCCCTCTCTCACTGTGTCTCTCTCTGTCAAATAAATAAATAAAATCTTAAAAAAAAAAAAAAAGTTCAGAGAGGGAAACCCAGCTCAGCTTGGACTGCAGGAAATGAAGGTGAGTGAATCTTACAACAGGAACAAAGAGATATTCAAGGGCAATGGGCGTTTCTACCACAGAGGGACAATATCAAGGCACAAAGTTGAGCAAGGAAGGGCAGAGGGCTGATGGTTCTGTAAAGCTTGTTTGTTGTTGCCAAAGTCATGTGCAAAGCAGAAAGCGAGGCTAGAAAAATAGGGAGCTATTAGATTAGTGACAGTCTGTGATTTGAATTTGCTGAGTTTTAAAACCTCGTTGGAGATAGTCAACGTGACGTACACAGCTACACGTGGTTCACAGTTAGTCACTGGTGTTCATTATTGTGTACATTCTTTCCCAAAACCCAGGAGGTAGCGTTATTCCCCTCATTTTGTGGCTGAGGAACCTATTTTTTAGAAATACTAAACAAATTCCCCCAAGAAAGCAGAGAAAACAAGTGACGGAGATAGAATTCAATTCTATAGCATTCCAGAACACAAATCCACAGAGAGATTGAATAACTTGCCCAGGATTACCTAGTGAATGGCTGAACAGGTCTTCAATTCAAATCCTTTTTTCCTTGCGCAAGGGCAGTATTAACGATGAGTTCTATTTCCGTAGGTGGCAGGGAGGTGAAAGCTCAGAGTAAATGTGGGATGTTGAGGAAGGACACTGGTGTGCAAGCATCTTGGGGCCAGACCTGCACACCAGCTTTCCTTACACACTGCCTACTCACACTCATAGCCTTGGCATAATTACTGATAACATCCTCTTTCATTCCTAGAAGTTTTCTAGTTTGGATGAGAAATTCTATGATCACGCTAAATATAGAACATTACGCAAAAGTCAAGTTTTGTACTAAATTCAACGGAGAGTGTTATTGGGGGGAGACTTAGAAATGTTGGTTTGGGAAGAGAGGGCAGGGTTATGTTTTCCACTTGTAACTGAATTAACTAAAAGTGGAAGTGGAACAGTAACTGCTCTCACAAGGATACAGTCTTAGAGACATGCCAGAAAACAAAATGGATCTTTTTCCCTCATATGCTCTCTAGCCCCTGGGATATCCATGTCATTCACTTGTCCAGGCAAGTTGAAACTTAGTGGATGATTTTTGTTTTATAGCAAACTTCTCTGACATATTCCGCTATTCACATTCAGGATTCCTCTGGCAGTGTAAGTTGCTCCTTTCTCCCAAAAATTGGCCCCTGAGCCTCAGAACATATGTATCTAGAAAGGATAGTATGGAGTATTGTAGGAAAACAGCAACCAACTTATAAATTTCCGTTAGATTATTAGCCCTGCCTTAGAAAATCCTCTACAGAGTTTCAAATAGAAAGGCTTCCACTTTTCCTCTGGAAAATAAATTCTCAGTGGGACTAGGTACTTGTTATTCCCATCTAGCCCGCATGTACATATCTGGGTGAATTTTGATATGTGTCCTGAAATTCTAACTGGTATTTCTATATTTTAAGAAGAACTTATGGTTATTGTATTCTTTGCCTACACTCTGGAGCCAAGACAGAGTGCTGTTGAGGCCAGGATATGAGCAGAGGAAACAATCTTACCTGATTTCACCCATCTCTCAAGTGAGTGTTACTTGTTGCCGTTTTATTTTGTTTTAGCAAGCATTTCTTCAAATATGTAGACCAAAGATTTACACTTACAAATCTATACAGTTTTTTCATATTTTTATTTTAATGGCATTTGGTCCATAATTACGAGCCATAATTACGTTATGTATTATTATATGTTAATAATAATAGTACCTACCTCTACCTATCACATTTACTGTGACAATTAAATGAGTTACAGTATATTAATATACATAAGTCACTTGGAACAATGACTACCATACAAGTATTTGCTATAATTATCCCCTTTCCTAAAATAGCATGTTAATCTCATAACAGTGAAGAGCTCTGTCCGATACACAGACACAAGCAAATGTGTGTTGTTATTTACATTAGATTCATGTGGGTTCACTGCTGTTGTTTCTGTTGTCATTATCATTGCTACCTTTATTTCCTGTTGAGAGCAAGTATTTCTCCTGGCAAGATCAAGTTCGTGGCTGGTAATTATGTCGGGGCACCCAGAGTCCGCTGGTACACTGTCCAGGGGAAAAAATGGGTTGAGGTTTATAAGCCATTCTTACAAAATTAACATCCAAATAGCTTCTCGAGTCTTTCTTCTATCTGGGTGGCCATTTCTAACAGTGGGGCAGCAAGACCACTGAATAGGGATGTCACGACTAATGCGTCCACCGGGCATCTGAGCAAAAGAGCTGCCAATATGCATGCCGTGCTTTTTACTTCAGTGAGATTCCAGTTAGAAATCCAGTGAGGTTTCTTAATGGCTGATGACAGCTCGCAAGTGGGTCAGAGGACCAAATCCTGACTGGCAGGCAAAGCGTACACTTTTCTTGTTTCTTTCCTTCTGCCAAGAAAAAAACCCCACCAACCTGCTGAAAAAAATAATAAGTAACTGCAATTCCTCTTTACGCGTGGCTCCCGTGTTTTCCTGCTCCGACGACTTTGAAGAACCCTGTGCACTCGTAAACATTCTGTGGTATTTGCAGCTGCATTCCTTTGCAGGGAGCCTGCCTCTGCCAGCTCATGGTGAAAGTTTCTGTGAAGTTGCTGCTGTTCATCCCATACGCCTGAACATCACCTCTCCTGGTCTCCGAAAGCTGAGGTTGAACTCACATGACTTACTGTTTCATTCATCAGTTAGATGGAATGTCGTAACTACCCTTTCACTGTATGTCAAGGAACCTCTTTTTTCCTCCTGCTTGTTTATGTTTTATTCATTCAATGATTATTCACTAAAATCCTAATGGTTGGCAAAATATCAAATACTGGATGGAAGGAGTGTCTAGAAGAATGAAAGGCATAAACTCAGTTAACTGTGTGTTTCAGTTAGGAAGAAATAAGATTTCTTAAAGAAGTACAGTATGGCTGAGAGGCGTGCAAGTTCTGATTCTGCTGTCTCTTTAAGAATATCTTGTTTTGAGGGACACCTGAGTGGCTCAGTCAGTTAAGCATCTGCCTTCGGCTCAGGTCATGATCCCAGGGCCCTGGGATCGAGTCTTGCATCAGGCTCTCTGCTCAGGGGGGAGCCTGCTTCTCCCTCTGCCTGCTACTCCCTCTGCCTGTGCTCACTCTCTCTCTCTCTGACAAATAAATAAAATCTTTAAAAAAAATTCTCATTATGGGGTACTTGGCACAATTGGTAAATCATGTGACTATTGATCTGGGGTTGTGAGTTCAAGCCACACATTGGGCACAAAGATTACTTTAAAAAAATTTTTAATCTAAAAGAAAGAATATCTTATTTCATTTCTAGACCTTCCCCATCTCATCCGTCTTGCATTTTCTCAGTATCCTGTGAAGCTCGTGCATACATCAAAATGTGACAGTGTTGGTATCTTAAGTCAGTTTTCAGAAGGATGGTCTCCCATGGACCACCATGAATGGAGATCTGTAATTGCAGTGTATAAATTCTCACTATCTCAGTATCCCTGGATCTTTCTCTTCTGTGTAAGCTCTCTCTTGTCTAGTTCTATTGTCTAATTATATACACTGAAGCCTTTTGCCAGTTGTTCCCACCAGCTACTTTATCTTTGTGCTTTCACCATCCATTCCCCGCTGTACCAAATTCTCAATTTCCATCAAGTCAAGGATTTATTTACTGTTCCCTACTCAGGAGGTTTGCTCTCGGCTCTTTCTTGGCCCCTGCACTGCAAACCCTTTCCACTGTCATGCCGAATGCCTTTCTTACTCCTCCATATGAGACCTTTTTTTGGCCTTTGTTCAAAACTTTTCTGTGCTGTTCCTGCGTAATCTCATTGCTTCTAGGAAGTCTACATTTTCCGCTTATGCTTAATCCCAGAGCCTTGACTAGTCACTTAATGTCGACTCCGTGTTGGGTGTCCATAGATCTGTTTGTGTCTCTGTTCTGTTGTGGGCTCCAGTGTCTCCAGTTTCCCCGCGCCTAACACGCTGTTCTCTGTGCGCAAATGCAAACGGACGGCACTTCCTTTACGGTGGAAGAATTGGCTCTTCTCTCGCTGCTTGCTGACCACTCTTTTAGGGAGTGCATTGTTTGTGATCTTCCCAAAGGCTGAGCTATTTTTCATGAAGTGAGGCTTCTATAAAGCACTTTCACTTCTTTAAAAAAGATTTTATTTATTTACTTGACAGAGAGAGAGAGAGAGGCACCGAGAGCAGAAACACAAGGAGGGGAGTGGGAGAGGGAGAAGCAGGCTTCCTGCGGGGCCAGGAGCCAGATGCAGGGCTTGATGCCAGGATCCTGGGATCATGACCTGAACTGAAGGCGACGCTTAACAACTGAGCCACTCAGATGCCCCAGCACTTTCTCTTTTGACTCTTTTTGAACAGGAGTAAAAATGCTGCTAGTGCTTGACATGTGAATAAAATATAGAAATTAATTGGTCCAGCATAAGCTTTTGGATAGTATTTTTTTTTTCATTCACATGTCAGACAGGTAGGTGCCCGTCCTTTACTTGGCAATGAGAGCAATGGACTGTAATGGGCAGAAATATGGCCTGTTTGGCCAAAAGTCTGCTCAGGAAGAATTTGATAAAAGAGTTTCATGAACAAGTATTTATGGAGTGCCTAGAGGCATGAGACATTTTACTAAATGCCGAGAATACAAAAGTAAGCAAATCCTGCGAAGGGTCCCATACCTTGAAGAGCTTCTAATCTTACAAAGCCCCTCAGTGACATGATCATGGAAATAGATGTAAAGTGACCACTGAGATAGAACCTACTCAAAAAACCGCTACCCACCCTGAGATTTCAAGGGTGAGTAGAGCACAAATGGGGCACAGGGAACTGCCAGTAAGTGTACAGGGTACCTGGGTGGCTCAGTCGGTTAAGCAGCTGCCTTCCGCTCAGGTCATGATCCCAGGGTCCTGGGATCGAGCCCTGCATCGGGCTCCCAGCTCAGCAGAGAGCCTGCTTCTCCCTCTCTCTCTGCCTGCTGTCTACTTGTGCTCTCTCTATATCTCTGTGTCAAATAAATAAATAAAAATCCTTAAAAAGGGGGGTTTAGAGTGTACGTAGAGGTAGCAGGAGGGGATAGGACATGTTTGAAATTCAGAAATAAAAATGGGGCCAGAACACAGCTTTTAAAAGGGAACATAGTGTAGTCAGTGGTAAGCTGTGCCTGAGGATTTGGCTCTTTAGCCAAGAAACAACAGGTGTTGGGGCTTAGAAGGATATGTACGCCCAGATTAGTATTTTGAATTATTACTTTGACTTCAGTGTAGAACAAATTGGTGACCACAAGGAGGAGGTGGGAAAGATGAGTATAAGTAGGTGAATGATATTTATGAGATAATATCAATCTAGATTGAATGCAAGAGCAAAGGAAAAGGAGGTTTCCAAGATGACACCTCCATTTCTAATTTGCATGAAAGGCTGGGTGATGGTACCATTTTCTGATATGCAGTGTACAAGAAGTTTTGGGTTATCACGAGTTTGGTTTTGAACATACTCAGTTTGAGGCATTTTGCCACATCTCACTGGAGATAGCAAATAAGCAGTTAGATGTACAGCTGAGTAGCTCACGGGAAATGTCAAGATGTAAATTTTAAAGGGATCATTATATGGATGATAATTGAAGCTGTGGGAGTAGGTGAGGTTGCTTTCACTTTGTGTATGATTAGTTCTTATCCAGGTGGGTGCTGGTACATCTCTAACCACATCCTGGCCCTCAGTTCTCTTACCTGAATGATAGATAGTTGGGGCGGATCAGGAGCTCTGTGTTGGTGCACCAGAATGTAACAGCAGAGTCCCAAAATTTGCATACAGATCTCTTTTGACTAGGATTTCCCCAGGGTTTTACTTTTACTCTGCTTCACCATGGAAAGTTGCTGCTCCTCATAAAATAGGTGTGTGTTTTTTTTGTTTTTTTTTTAGCCAAGGTGATTTCTAAGATGCTATCCAGTTTTGTAATTATGGAATTGTGATTCCACGAAATGATTAAAATAAAATTGAGGAGGGGTGCCTGGTTGGCTCAGTCAGTTAAGCATCTGCCTTCAGCTCAGGTCATGATCTCAAGGTCCTGGGATCCAACCCCGTGTAGGGTTCCCTGCTCATCGGAGAGTCTGGCTTCTTCCTCTCCCTCTGCCCTTCCTCCTGGCTCATTCTCTCTCTCTCTCTCACACTCTCTAACAAATTAATAAAATCTTCAAAAAAAAATCAAATTGAGGGGAAAAAATGTTAGGAGAACAACCCAAATGGTTTGTTCGGTGTCGCAATGGTTTGCATGGAAACACCTCTTTGATTTGTAAGTATTCATTAATAGATGCATTTCTTTTAATCGATAATATATCGGTAACTATTGTTAGCCCCTCTATTATATATCTCAGATCTACCAACTGGTCTTCAACTCCACCTCAACCACTCAACGCTGAGCCACTCACCATCATCTCTTGCCTGGACCACTGCAGTCGCTTGCTGGTCTGGGCTTCTAAGCCACGTACTGCTCAAAACCTCCCATGGCCAACAAGACTCTGGATAACCTGGCTTTTGCTTTCTTCCCATTCTTGTCTTGTTCTCCTTTCGCCCCTGCCCTCTGTCCTCCTTTTGGCTTTAAAACTCGCCAACAGATGCACAGTTCAACTGCATATTCGGTTTCCTCTTCCTGGAAGACACCGCCTCTCTAGCTCAGTATGGCTTCTCTTTCTCTGTGTTAGCTTAATGTCAGCTCCACAATGATGAGAAGACTTGGCTCACTGTTTTAAATGGGGTCCTCCCCTTTTACTCCTTTTCTTTGTCCTATTTGTCTCTTTTCATAGCGATTAATTTATTTGTTTCCTTTTTTCTTATCCGTTTTTCTTTCTAGAAAAATTGAAAGCTCTTGACAGCAGGGAACAGGCCTCTTTTGTTCACTACTGTACACCTAGGTCCTGGTACCATGGCAGGACCATGGTGGGTGTGCTACATATATTTGTTGAATCATTGGACAAATCGAACATTTACCTTCTCATTTATGTTTTGCTTCAGTTAATTAAAATAAATTTTTATTCTCTGAAAACCCACACTATCTGGGGAACTGACAGAGGTCGTCTGGAGATGTGCAAAGAACAGGGAAGCCCGCCAGAGATTTAGTCTGTCTACAGATCATCCAGAAGATGGATGAGTTACATATGGATAATCTAAGGAATGTCCAAGAGGTATCTGTTTTGGGATAGGTTCTACACATGCCCCTTTCTCTAGTTGACAGAGATCACCTCAAAAGATATGCATGTTAGAATCTGAATACATCTGAGTTAAACATATCTTAATATGTATCTGAATACATAGGACTTAAAGACTTTAGCTCTAGGTTTGCAACATGGTTATATTTGTAATATCTGATCTGCATGATTCCTGCTGAACTAATCCTATGTGTTAGTTTTCTAAATCTTGAATATGCATATTTTTACAAAATGATTATTTTCTCTTCCATTTCTTGATCTACCTCATGTGGTAAATTCTCATGAACAAGAAGGGATCCTGACTTACAGCTGTTACATCTGCCTGTTTATTTAGTACAGCAGAATTATGGTAAAGCAGAGGAGCGGTTCAGATATATGTGTTTGTTTTGAAATACTTTTCTCAGTCTGGAATGTGCTGTAAGCTCTTAATTTCAGATTTTCTTGGGTTTGCTGTCAATAGGAAGTAGAGTATAGTGCTTTATAAATTTATCTCTAAACTATTTTGTAGTTACTTTCATTGCGCTTTTTAACTATTTGATAAACTGTTATATGTTATCATGAATGCAAATTCACTATTCTTATATGCTAATAAGTAACATCCCTTCAAAATAAAAAGGCAGTCCTGTGCACTTTCCATCTATAATATCCTAACCCATATTTTAGTTTTTAGTTCTTTTCCCCTAGTTCCTTCAATGTCATCTTGATCTGGTCCATCAGTTATGGAATCTACACATTCCCTTCCTCCATTATCCAGTCTCCATGACAACCAGAGGTGGTTGCTAAGTGCTGGTTTCATTCAGGACATTTTGATGCCAGAGCTGAGTACATGGCTGGCCCGCGTGTCCTGTGGATCGGTACACTTTCCATTGAAGTTCCATTCCATTGCAAGAAGATGATAGCTTATTCCTAGTTTGACTAAATTCTCTGTTTTTCACATCATGTAAGAAGCCAAAATCTTAGTTTAAACTTGTTGCTTGATGTCTCTTTATATAAATATCCTAGCAGTATTTTGTCAACCTAGATAGTAAGGGGTTGAGAAGAAATAAGTTCTTTATAGTATAGCCACATAAGCAGTTTTCATCTTTTACTAAATTTTTTGCCATCTCTCTCAACAAAATATGTCCTTCCCATATCAGATTGAAATAGAAGAAGAGACCTATCATGACTCACCATCCAGTCCAAACCTGGATTTTGCTCTCATTTTAGGAAAATAGGAGATGCCTTCAGATGTGCGGTATTCATAGTAGACACATGAGTTTTAGGAACTTTTTTTTCCTCTTCCTTTGCAATAACTTACCTAAATGAGCAAGAGAGGAGGTAATGTAAAATAGAAGTTAAAAAAAAGTCTGTCCCAGATATAGTTCTTACATGTCCAGTGACACTGCAGAAAATTTTAATTCTTGGAGTGACTTGGGGAGCCTGGGTGGCTCAGTCATTAAGCGTCTGCCTTCAGCTCAGGTCATGACCCTGGGGTCCTGGGTTCGAGCCCCGCATCGGGCTCCCTGCTCAGTAGGAAGCCTGCTTCTCCCTCTCCCACTCCCCCTGCTTGTGTTCCCTTTTCACTGTCTCTCTCTGTCAAATAAATAAATACAATCTTTAAAAAAGAAAATTTTAATTCTTTTGGAACAGTGTGTGTTTCTGGTTCATAGGTATGAGGGACAGACCGACCGACACAGAGACAGAAAGAGAGAGGAAGGGAGGGAGGGAGATGAGATGTTACAATCAAGTAAAATGTCAGCATAGTAATTATAGACCAGAGAAGTTCACTCCAAAGAATTAATTCTGTTCAAAGGCAGATTCATGATTTGGAGCCTCACATTTTAAAAATAAAGCATTTTCTTTTAGCTCCTCTCCAATCAGAGATGGGTGGAGTAGTTCCCGTTCTAAGATGAAGTGTGTAATAGCGGAACAATCCCCCTGAATGAGAACGAGTGTGTCGTTTGAGTTTTCCAGCTCATCTTGGGGGATTTCAGAACTCTTCAAGTGCTTAGCTTCTCGTGTTTTTCGGATCAGGACTACATGTTAGGTAAGTTCTAGCCAAGGAACGGAAGCTAGCCTTAGGCTTGTCTGAGACCTCTGAGACCCACAGGAGCAAGCGGTCCCCCCATTGTTTGGGTCAGCTTCCAGAGTCAGCACTTTGCGTGGAGGAGCTGCCTTTTGAAGTCTTTTCCTTGCTTCATTTTCTGCACCTTCGAGATCCTTTCAGAAGTATTTTCTTTTTAACATATCGGGCATTCTTGTTTAGAAGAATCAGTCTTTCAGATGGTATAAAGAAACACGGGATACTTGTAATCTGTCAAGTATGGCTAAAAACCTTAGGGCAATAAGGACGGACAGAAAGAGGTTTCTGGAAGAAGCAGCTTTGCAATCTCATTATAGATCTGCTTTTTTTCCTCCTGTTAATTTAGTCCAATCAGAGAGAAGGCTATGTAGGCAGAGAAAGTAAGAAATTTTGGTTTCATTTAGGAATTATAGTTCTTTTCTAACATAGTGGAAAATCAAGGTAGAATCCCTCTCTGGAATTAGAGTTTTGTATCAGAAGCCTCCTTGTATATGAAAATAGTGAATGGTCTTATAAAAATTCCACTCAAATCCAACCCAACCCCTATTTTAATAAAGAATAACCTTTAAAAATTATCAAAGATGGCCATGAAATTGTTTTAAAATTTTAAGTTTAAGAAAGTCTGCATTAATTGTCAATGTGGGATTCACATTGAGAAACAGTAATTCCTAGAAGAATGCACACGGTCGTATGCATGTAAATGATTTATAAATTTAAATATAAAATTTAAGAATCCGAGTCATTCTGATTCACAAAGTAAATGAAAAGTATTTTCCTTATAGATCTCTCTGTTGAGGGCTTATCATATACTGCTAACCCACAGCTTCTCTCTCTTTAGCAAAAATAAACACTGGGGTCACAGTCCCTGAAATAACTCCAACTTCCTTATTCTCTTTCCTATTCTAATTAATCTGTGTCTTCTCTCTGGTGGTCGGGTCTCTTACAGATGTTAATAATTTCAGCATCTGGTAGGCTTGTTCTTGATTCTGCTCTGTGAAACCTTCTTCTGGCTTTAATTGTTACCTGGTGACAGTTGCTTAAAATGTTTATTTCAGATTTCCTGGCTTTTCATCCCCAGAGACAGGTTATTAATATCTCTAACACTCAGGATATATGGAGGAACTTCTATTACTATAAATCTGCCCATGTGAACTATTGGAGGCGAAAATCCATCTTTTGCCTTTCTATCTTTGTAACACCAATCCCTAATATAGTGTTAAATATACAGTAGTTACTGAATAAGTGTTTGTTGGATGAAAACATGTCCTGAG
The DNA here is from genome assembly GCA_002007465.1 of Ailurus styani. Taxonomy (NCBI): domain Eukaryota; kingdom Metazoa; phylum Chordata; class Mammalia; order Carnivora; family Ailuridae; genus Ailurus; species Ailurus styani. The sequence goes on along the minus strand of LNAC01001011.1, from coordinate 303,371 downwards.
GTATGAGAACTGGAAGGAAAAATATTCATTTCAATTTCTGCAAGGGCTGAGCGGTGCTTTAGGGAGTAAGTCAGCTGGGCACCGGTTTAAGTAGTTTCTGTTAAATCTTTATATATAATTGCACTCCCTCTACCATCAATAAGACAAAAACACTAAAGCTTCCCTCTTCTTCTAAACAGAGTGCTCAGGCTAACTTTTCTGTTGCTGACAATATTCTGTTCATGCTTCTCATCATTTTTGTAAAAATGTAAGGGCAGGGGATTTGGGATAGCTGGGCAAACTACACGAGTTACATGCTCAACTAAAGTGAATTTGCATAATAGTAAAAAATAATGTTTAAAAAAAAAGTGAGTTTGCCTGAAGAAATAACTTTTCAATTTGCCCGAAGAAATAACTTTTCTGACAATTGGAAATAGTACTGCTAAAGTACATTAAATCTGTTATAAAGTATACAAAAAGAGAGGAATCGTCCTATTCATAAGAATAAAATTAATAATGTACATATAATTGAATAAGACTCAACTGAAAACCTTGTTATGATTTTACCTGACTTAATGCGACCCTCGCCCATCCATTACGCAGACTAGTAACATTTGATAATCATGCAGAAACTGTACAAGGTTGCCTCTTTTACCATATTTAAAGCTAGATGAGACGTGACATTTAAGAGTGACAGGACTGTACCAGCTTGGGCCTTGGCAGCAGTTTTTCCAGTGTTAGCATTTTTCCCTTTTCCCACCATCGCTTAAAAATACCAACAAAGAAATAACTCTTGATTTGCTTTCCAGTAGTGGGTAACATTTTGAGCTCCAATGATTGCATACCCATTAATTCATCATTTATTGGAGACTACTATGTTTCAGATACTACAAAGGTATGTAAGACTTGGTTTCTACTCTCAAGGATCTCTTAGTCTGGTAATTCAATATTTGAACTATTTTATTTTGCATTGGTTGGACCTTTATTAGAGTTCAGTTTTGCCGTACCATTCTGAAACTTGACGAGTGTTCTGAGGGCCACGAAGCTATTTAGAGGAATAGAATATGAGACTCATGTGGTAAAAAAACAAACAAACAAACAAAAAAACCCCCCAAAAACCTCAATTGAATTATTTAGTAGAGAGGAGAGAAAGCTAAAGGCAGATGTATTAATCGTTTTTGAAGTGTAATGGTTGATGACCATCTGGTCTAGCACTGGCCAAGGATGGAAAAAGGAAAAAGTGGATTCAACTGTAAAATGAGATATTTAGGTTGGACTTGGAAGGTTTAAGACCAAGTGCATTATTTTCATATGTGTCCTACTAACTAAATGTACTCTGGACATTTTTGAAAGACACTTTACAATTCTATAAGATACCTGTTGTTTCCCTAAGTTGCGTCTTGACTGAATTTCGGGATCAACCACAGAAGAGCATTCAGAGTTCTCCACAGTCATTCAGAAAACCATTAAGCCTGACCAGGGAGAAAGCGAACACTTGGTTCCAGGACATACGTGACAGTGAATCAATAAAAAAAACAAATGGTCACAGCAAGGGCAGCCCTGTTATAAGATAAATCTTAATTTACTTTTATCATCTTAATACATCATTTAGAAAACTGAAACTCATTTACTCTGGGTAAACTTAAGGGCACGATTTTGATCCTTTTAATGATTATAGTTTCTTTTTTTCAACAGTTTCTCAGTTCTTGCTCGGATTACATATTGCTTGGGAAGATGTGTGCCCAAAGGGGTAATGCCTCTCATTTAGGATCGAGAGGCGTTCTTGCTGTTGGCTTTTTCTCAAAGCATTTTTTCACATGACAGCAGCTTGATAACTTGGGTTAGGATCTCACCCTTCAAAGAAAAGGGAGAGTTAATGTCCATCTGCTTCGTGATTTAACTTCTTTCAAAGCATCGGATTTTAAGCCCTTTCACAGGTGCCAAACTTCCAGAAAGCACTAGACTCCTTAATTCAATCTTTCCTCTTTGCCAAATGAACAATTGTGTTTCTACGCCCTTACCATACAACCCCTGGCGTCTAAGATGCAGTAATATGCTTAAGACAGTGTCTCAGCTTTTTTTTTTGCCCTAGAACCTCCTGTATGATATTACTTATGGCCAATCGTAGGCGCTAATGTCCGTACCTCTGTGGTGCCTGACAAAAAAATTAGCCTGGGGCAGGTGAGGATCCCTTAGGGTAAAAAGCTATTCATTTTTCCTCTCCAGTGCTTTGGGAGAGTAGAGACATGTTTTAAACATAACAAGCGTTTTCTGATGACTAGCTGATTTTTAAAAATCTCTTCTTGATCTTTGATTTGATTGATCTTTCCTTTTGTGCTTTTATTCCTTAGTTGCAGTGTCAAAGCTGTTTGTACTCTTCTTCTAATATATGAAAAATACATATTTGCTCAGTTTTATTACATATTCTAACTTTTGCCAAGAGGTAATTACTGTCCTCGTCACATCTAACCACTGACTTGCAAAAATCAATGTTTTTAGCAAGGTTGAACAGTTAGTTGAACTGCATTATCCTTGTAATTCATATTTTTCCCAAGAAGTATAGTTTTCTACTTTTTTTTTCCTTAATGACAGAGTTAAAGACCGGTTCTGTCCCCCAGTTATGAATATGGACTTGTCCGCTCTCTGAGAAAAATGTCCTCTACACCTCTGTCATTAACTACGTGTGTATCTCTAACAATGATTTCATCCTAGTCACAGATCAAGGGGTTCGGAATAGCAAGTGATTCCTTCCACAAAGAGACTATCTCCCAGATGGGCTAACTTGCCAACAGTATAACATGTTGGAGACATGATGACATCCAAAGATACAGTCCCATTAACATGTAATAAGAGAATGTGAAATGCAAAAGAATCTAGAAAGGGCATAATTGATTCTGTAGGGGAAGTGATGTCTACTCAAATTTTTAAAAAGCATGTCTTCAACTAAAGGATACCATTATCTTCTAATATCAACTAGGTTAGGATGCAAAAACTTGGTTCCAGATAGCTCTACAAAGGTGACACTAAACCCATTCATGTTTCCTTGGAGCTGCTCTGAAATGTGCCATTAACAAAAAATCATGGGCAGTAAAAAAAATAAAATAAAATTCAGAAACCCTAACAATTAGAGGGGATAATTTGGGAGGTCAGCTTGATTCTAATCTAACTTTCAGATACCCACAGTGATGATAAATTTTACTGTTTCTTTGCTTTTTCAAACAGGAATTATTTTAAAAACATTACTGAGATGAGAAATGTCAGACTTACTATTTTATATGTGTGTGTATGTTTTTATTTAGCTTTGGTGACTTTCCGTGCATGTCGGTAATGTGAATGCACCGAGAAAAGGGGAAAAGGAAACCAGTATTCATTGGATGCCTACTATGAACAAGCCAGTATGTGAGCCGTGTGTGTGTGTGTGTGTGTGTGTGTGTGTGTGTGTGTGTTATTTAATTTAATTTTCATAGCCCTGAGGAGGTGGTATCATTAACCCTGATGTATAGATGAAGGATCCGTGGCATGGAAAGGTTAAATAACTTGCTCAAGGTCATAGAATTATGAAGTGGCAGTTAAAATGCAGATATATCTTAAAGCCATGGAGAACAAAATAATCAAAAGAATTTGGAAACAAAGCCCACTTCAGCATATCAGGAGCGCTTGGGAGACCAGGAGGGGTTGTCTGATTTGTCTCTTTGCAGCTTGAATTCCATTTCTGCCGCTCTCCTTTTTCCTTTGTCATGATTTACCCGTCTCTTTTTCTTCACTCTTCCTAAAGTCAAAGCAGTGAACAGCTTAAAAGGTTAAGGGAAAGAGAGAATAGGGAGGCACAGTTGTTGCGGTTCTTTGTTTTTTACGCCTCAAGCGTATAATGCCTCCCTATCCCGGGTCTTCCAAAACCAGCGGTGAATGTGGTGGTGTCCCTCCCATTATTGGCGGTGTGAGTACCTGCTGAAAATACGGGGTAAATGAGAAGAGCCTAATTAACATAACAAACCATTCTGATAGACTTAGGCTATCACTAAATGAGGCAAGTGATTCCAAATCATTCTGTATTGTTTCGTACAATTCTCTCTCCATATCAGGTATAAGTTTAACTATGTGTTGTAACCGCTGACAACCTCTCTTGTTTTCTTTTTAAATCAAGAAATATTGTTTGACTTGCTCCCCCCCCCACCGTTAGCTGTACTGCTATTTAAAGCTTATTTAAAATATCATGCTTATGTTGCAGACATTATGTTAGTATAATTCTGGGAAAAAAATGTAGTTGTCTTGTTGTAGTGGATGTTTTTAAAAAATGATTTTCATTCTTTTTAAAGAAAAACAATTGTCTGTATGGCTCGGGGCTTCAACATAGATTTGGGGTTTACAGCACATTTAAACCTGCAACATTAGAAATAAAAATTCTGTGCCTGATTCATAGTAGGTGCTCAATAAGTAAGCATTGAATGAAGGTTCTAATAAATAAGATACCAATATAAACTGAACAACCATACAAGTAAATAGCATGTCCAGGAAAATTCAGTAGCTCAGAAAAACAAATGCAGATAGTAACAACACTACATGAATTTTAGATTTTACCCTTCAAAATTCAGTATATTCATTGATTCTGATTTTTACTTGTAAAATATTAATAGTTTTATATAATTTTCTGCAAATTAAATTTAAAAATTTAATTCACTAATCTAGGACTCCTGAATGAAATTTAAAAAAAAAACACTTAATGCAAAAAAAAAAGGTAGGAATACGCTTTTTTTTTTTTCCTGCATGGTCTTTCTCTGTCCAGATGCATCACAGAGGTCAGCCTCATGGTCCCCAGCCCATTCACAGAGCCTCTTTTTTCCCCCTCTCCTCCACCGTCTTCTGAGGAATAGAAATCTGGCAGGAAGGCACCGCAACCGCCCTCCTTCCTAGTAGACCAAGCATTCCTATTGTCGGATGCAGTGGGCATGAAAGCAGCAATTTTATGGCACAAAAGCTGCAATAACATTTACCTCGGTTGGCTGAGACTGAAATGCACACAGGCACTGCTCAGTCCTGGTTGCTTAAGCACCAGCTTCCCTTGGCTTTTTGCCACTTTGTGCATTTCAAAGAGACAAGTCCTTTAAGGAAAGAGTTTTCCTTGTAACTTGCAGTGGAGTAAACAGACCGTTCAGGCATAGTTTATTGCATTACAAACTCAGCTCTGCGAACAATTTGTTGAATGCAACAAAGTAATTAGTGAAATCATTTGCTCATTAGAATTCATAAACATGCATTGTCCTATTTAATAAAGTTTTTCTCTTCTAAAGAATCACTAAAAGTTTTCTATGTAGAGCAGGATGACCTGGCTCTCAAAGTTTTTACTTGCTCAGGTATTGAAGTCGAATGTTCACGCACAAATGTCTCCTTCCCCTTCATACTCCCCTATAGCGGACACTTTGTTGAAGTGATCTGGGGAGTCCTGAGCATGCGCATTACGTTGCACGGCAAATGTTGAAATGAGGATGATCTGCTTCAATGGGGTAAAGTGTTGACCACACCAGCCCCATGTTACTATATGAAAAATAAGCAGAGAAAGGTCTACCTGGTAGACCTATAGAAACATTAATATCCTGACTTATGCTGAACTAGGCAAAATGCATCCCGTTGGGGCCCTTTACTTCATCAGAAAGCGCCTAGTACATAGGCAAGGAAAGGCAAGACCTTAGGTGAGCCTAGAATCAGTCTTAATTTAATCAAGAACGAATAATTAATTCGTGAATTAATGAATGATTAATTTAATCAAGAATGAATGATACATTCCCACAGCCACATTTTATCATGCATCTAATGTGTGCTAAGAATGAGTTGCCAAATACTGTACTTATCTCCTTTCTACAGGATTTCTAGTTTCCGTATCTGTTTTTGTGGGAGTGGGGGCCCCAGCGGGGGGGACCTTAAAATTATAAAATGTCATGGAATTGTAGAATGAAAGGACTTTTCTCATTTCTACTCAACATTATCTCTAATGACTGTTTATAAATTAGTTTTGTTTCTACTAGTCAGATCAAATTTCAAAAAGATATTATCAAATCAGTACAAAATGATTAGCACATTTATTAACTGGGAACCTGTTCGCTGTTCAAATGCCAACTCATATCACCTGTTCAGGTGAACCAAGCAGTCTGAGCTTCCTTAAAGTCAGTGTCTTTATTAAGTAAATTAATAAGTATCCGAATTTCTGCAATTGTGTCTTTATTAGCATTTTGTTGAATAAGCTAGGGTCCAGTCGCTAATCAATATTTTCAAATACTCATTTCTTTTAGGAAAGGTCAAGTGTCTCATTTTAACTAACAAATGAGCCATCATTCCAAAGAATCCTAAGCAAGGCCTTATTAATCCTCGTGGTAATAGTTTTCCTTATGGATTGATTTGTCCCTTTGCTCTGTTTAATCTGCCCGTGGTCTCCCATCTGCTGTTACTCAGAGAGAATCCAGAAAGCACAAAATTATGGGAGTTGGAGTTCTAACGTCACAGTCTCCTTTTTCCTACCCTGAAGATTCGAATCACACCCCAGGGCAGACAGATGCATACACACCCTTCTCCCCACCTCACACCCACCTCTACTTTACTCGCCCCTACCCCACACCCCCACCCCAGCCTCTGGTCTGCATTGTCACTACACAGCTGAGAATCAGAATCGGTTCTGTCTTGATCCTGTCCCTCAGGTCTGCCTGGGCACAAATGGCTCCATGTGCATCAGAAACACTTTTACCTAGATGTCTGCACCTTTTGTACACATAGCTACTTATTGTTTTCTGGGTAAAAAATATATAACTATCAAAATTTCCAATAATTACCTGCCGGTTGTGGAGTTACAATCCTAGTTTACCTCTGGTTTGATTGGATTGATCCTTTTTTTTTTTTTTCCTGAGAGTCATTAGAAAGAGAACTTGTAGACAGGCTTAGTAGGTTTTGCCTCTTTACCTGGATGTGTTTTTGTCTATGGCCACAATCTGATGTCCCGTGAATGTATCAAGGAAGTGTTTCAATGGCATCTGAGGTCATCTGGAGTTTCTGGGTTACTCCCCAGGGGTTTGGAACTCCTTGGAGTGCAGAGGAGGAAAGAACAGGACTATCCCTGCTCTGTCAGTACCTGCCCAGAGCGTCAATGCTTCAGAAAACAAGTGAAGCACTCCCAGTGATTTGTGCTTTTGGTTCCTTGAATTTGCAGAGCATCTCCATCAGGTTTCTACAGTTGGACTCTAGCTGTAATTGCTACTGGGATGAGATGCAAGGCATGGGGTGTTGAAGCTAAGTACCACAGTGTTTTAGTGACCAAAAATATACGGCATGGTAGGAGCATCAGACACCATGAAATTCACACTTGTATATCTTCATGTTCCTCACCCATTTCTGACATGCTGCTGATTTGCCAGCAGACACTCTAGATGAAGGTGATAAAAATGGCAAAGCTGAAAGATGTTGTTTCTTAAAAGATACTGTATATCAATTGAGAAAGAAGAAGTAGATTGGGATTGTAAACGTTTAAAAAGCCTCTGAGGCCCTTCATTCCTCAGTCCCAATAGTTGATATTAATCTTGACGAAAAAGATAATAGTTTTAATCTTATTGTAACATGGTACAAAATGGCACACATTAAAGTCCTTCTCCTAATGTAAACAGTAATTCTGTATCTCTGTAGCATCAGCTCTCAGACCCCTTGTCCCGATTTGTCATTAGATATAAATCAGTTTTTATGCTTCTTCCAGAGAAGCTTTAAAGCCTAATGTTTTCTTATTTGAGACATTATAATTCTAAAGAGGGTAAAATTGATAGTTTCACTAGTGAAAAGTATCATATCCAAAATTATAATGTATAAGAATAATCCAAACATCCAGGCTGATCCACCCCTTATGGTTATTTAAGGCATAATCAATGAGGCTTGGAATTTAATGCCATTCACTTGGCATCATCATTCCCCAGGGTGTCAGCTGTGACCACTGAGTCTCCAGTCAAGTTAGATTGTCCTTTAACGTGACTCTCTTCCTTTTCTATTCTTTCTCTTTTCTTTTTTTTTCCTTCTTCATAGTTTAGTTGTGTTTTCTGAAAATCAACCCCCCTTGTGACAACCCAGCAAAACGTTTTCATGGTGCTTACGTTAACTTGTATCTTAAAAGCAATTTATATGTATATATTAATTATTCTCAAAAATAATGCAGTACACAGGATTGAATTATTTAAATGAGTCAAAGGGGTAGAGTGCAAAGAGTTCCCTAAAACCTCTGAAAGGAGTCATTTTCTTGTTGCCATAGAAATGAGGAGTTCCTTGTGCTTTGGGCCTTACTCAGATCACGGTACTTTGGTTTAATTACAATAAAATACTAACCACTAATCAAAAGATCCTTTGTTCTGTTTAGAATTCAGACTTTTGTGCTTCTAAACGTATTTACCTGCGGTGCTAGGATTACCTTCTAAGGGCAAAGCCAGAAAAAGCTAATATGGTAGCCAAAAGGAGAAAAAAAAAATGCAAGTACCCTATAATAAACTTTAAGATTTTCTATTGATCGTTTTAATGCCCAAGCTTTGCTGTATTCTTTCCGTAAAGTATTTTTCACTCCACTGGTCACTTTAAGCTTTATTGCATTCGGAATTGCTTTAAAGCACATGCTTTTATTGACATTTAATTTGAGAAATGGAGAATTGAGATTCCTCCTACAATATATCAAGAGTAACTATCCCCACAGTACAATACACACACACACACACACACACACACACACACACACACACTTAGGCACATGCTCCCCTTAATCCTGGCGGACCCTGCAGTACGCAAGAGCCTGGTATTAGAATGACAATTCCGAAAGTATTGTAATGCAAACGCGCACTCTCCTGTGTCATCACACCCACTTCTATTTGTTACAGCTCAAAAAGGGAAGCTGAAAGACTGAACACGTGTTAAAAAAAAAAACCCAGTTGGCATAACCATATAAATTCCACGATATTTTTCAGATTTCTTCCCTAATCATTCATTTGAGAGTGAATTCAACTTTGAAGGTGATTCAGCCATTTAATATTTCAAAACTTTGGTTATTCCCTACAGTTCTCTGCCTTTGCTGCTTCTCCTGCCGACAGTGATTTCCTAGTAATGCCCGCAGGAGCAACAGAGTGAAGCTAATGCAGTCACTCTGCTAAGGAAGAGAGATTTTCAAGGGAAGCAAAGGCGGTTTCACTCCTTCTTTCCTACTGGTTAATGCCATCAGTGGGTGGTCATGCCTGCTCTGTTCTTGAACAAAGGACTTCCTTCTTGGGAGCAGCAGGAATAAAACTGACAAGTATCACATCTGTTTCCTGCTGCTTCTCCGATTCCCAAGGGCTCGCACCACATTTCTCTAGCAGCGGTTATGATAGTACCAAAGGGAGACAAGGCAGTAGGGCATCCTAAATGAACATATCCCGCTTGAGTGAAAAAGGGATGGAAAAGAAAATATTAAACAACAACCATATAAAAGAACAGCGTTCCAGAGGAACAGTAAATGGGCAAAGATACAACTTGTCATCGAAGACAATGCTCTAGAGATAGTCTCTCCATTTGGTATAAAATCCGATTTTTTAAGTGGCATAGGATAGGGTCTGTCTGTCCATGTATGTGCAAGAATCTGGTCCTGTGTACAGAAAGCATGGTTGAATGTGAGGGGCTCTTCATCTGGTTGTAACTTTTGGTCTTTGCTGTCACTGTTTACAAATGGGAAGAGAGGTGGTAGGCAAGTTCAGAGCCAGAGAGGATTTAGTAACTCTAGTTAATAACTGAATGAATGGGACATCAGGAGATGGGTGCAAAACATTGATGGAAAGGTTCTCGAACTGGGTTGGCTGATGGGTATAAAATTCTGGCAGTTTCTTAAGAATTGTTGGATTTTTTAGTTCAAATTTCAAAATTCCAAATTTTACGCTCAGTGATCCCTAAGTAAAAGGGTTTTAAAAAACTGACTCGTAGCTCCATAGTTCATGACAGTTTAAAAAATTCTTCCAAATAATCAATGACATAGGAAAATGCTTACAACATGAGGATACGTGGAAAATAGCAAAACAGAACTATACAGTATGATCTCAGTTGTGACTATATCTTTATAAGAAAAAGAAGACAGGAAAGAAAGAAATAAGCCCCCTGAGTATATGGATTACAGATGATTTTTGTTCTCTTCTTTTTCTGATATTCTTTATTTTTCTGTAGTTCTGTTTTCCCCAGTATGTATATTGAGCATGTGATACGATGAAAAAGTGAAATTAATGAGAAAGTTTTTTGTCAGTACCTATCAAAATTGTTTATGTGGATACGCTATCAATTCAGTATCTGAACTGTCTGGAGGTATCCTAGAGAAAAAGTTACAGAAGTGATTAGAGGTTCTAGAGAGACTTTAGAAGTCTTAATGCCCACCAAAACAGAATTCATGCTATGTAATAGTAATATTCAATTATTTAAAAAATAACTTTAATAATATACATATGTAAGGTTATTATGTACATCTGCATGTATATAAAAAAGTGTGTGTGTGTATATAGACACTAATTTGAAAGGACACCTATAATCTGTTGTACAGTGGATAAAAAAGCAGTTTGGAGAAGCTCAATACAAAGATTGATTGCATTTTCTTTTTCTTTTTTTTTTTTTTAAGATTTATTTGAGAGAGTGAGTGAGCAAGAGAGCGCAGGAACAGGGGCGGACGGAGAGGGAGAAGCAGGCTCCCTTGCTGAGCAGAGAGCCCGATGTGGGGCTCAATCCCAGGACCCTGGGATCATAACCCAAGCTGAAGGCAGACACTTAACCAACTGAGCCACTCAGGTGCCCCAGTTGATTGCATTTTCAAAAAACATCTGGGTACAATGCACCCAGGGCAAACTAAGGGTACATAAGAAACATAACTGTCTTTATTCTTTTAAATAAGTTTTCATTTTAAACGTCCATTCTACCAGGTGACAGAAACTCTTCAGACAGACATAGTCAAATCAAGGTTTCTTATCCATTTCCTAATCCCATTTGTTAGGAATAGGATTATATTGATATCACATGATGGTGAGTGCCATGGAATGAACGTGTGTCCCCAAAATTCATACGTTGAAGCCCTAATCCCAATGTCATGGTATTTGGAGATGAGGCTTTTGGAAGATACTTAGGTTTAGTTGGGGCCATGAGGGTGGAGGTCTCATGATAGGATTAGTGTCCTTATGAGAAGAGACATCAGAGCCCTCTCTGTTATTTGAGGACACAGCAAAAAGGCAGCTGTCTGCAAAACAGGGGGCCAACAAGAGGACCCTTGTCAAGAATCCAAGTGGCCAGCCCTTTGATCTTGGACTTCCTGCCCTCCGGAACTGGGAGAGATAAATGTCTGTTGTTTAAGCCCCCAGTCTGTGGTCTTTTGCTACAGCAGCCTGAGCAGACCAAGGCAGTTCTAAACATCTGGTCTTCTTTCACAGTTCATCGATTGAAGTCTACGAGTATCTCTGCTCATATTATAATCACTGTTGCCTCAATAGTCCATACTGACCACAGCACCTTTAAAAATTCTGGCCTGAGGAGCACCTGGGGGGCTCAGTCTTTTGAAGTCCAACTCTTGATTTCAGCTCAGGTCATGATTTCAGGGTTGTGGGATTGAGCCCCACAATCTGTGCTTAGCATAGCGTCTGCTTGAGGATTCTCTCTCTCTTTCTCCTTCTGCCCCTCCCCCCCACTCACACTCTCCCCCTCGCGCTCTAAATACACTGATAAAATATATTATAAAAGTAAAAATTCTGACCCTCTCTCCGTGGTTTCTGTGGCCCTTTTGATGTACAGAAAATGTGTGGCTTCCCCGGGTGACACACTGGGCCTGGTGGGGACTGGGGACAGGCATGGGTTGTCTCTTGGAGGCTGCCTTAGTTTCATCTGCTTTAATACCCAGCACATCCATCTTCAGTCTCATACACATTCACCGTGCTGGGGAAAGGGCAAAATCTTGTTACTCTTGGGTCCATGTTTTGTTTCTGCTCTATCCAGCATGGTAGGGGTTGGCACTGAGTGGGGTCCTTCTCAGTGCATGAACACCTCCCAGATTCCCTTCTCCTCAGAAAAACTGGCTCTACATATCCAGGAATTCTTCCAGAACCTTTCTGTTTCTTGCATAAATCTAAGCTTTCAAAACTCAAGAGTTCAATATTATATATACTCTGCTTCTGCTTTAACAGTTTTTTTCCTAAGGTACCGTGTAGTCACAGAACATCAAGAAAGATACAAGGGTCAAAGGCAGTGAGTGGTGGTGTTGGTAGGGAACTTTGATTAATATTTCCAAATATTCTTCTGGTACAACTGGCTGTCTTCAGAATTTAAGATTAGAGCAGGGACTCTTCCTGCTTTATATAGTTCTATAATATTTAAAATTCATAAGCATCCCTTTTATTTTTTTTTTTTAATTTTATTTATTTGTCAGAGAGAAAGAAAGCTCAAGCAGGGGGACAGCAGAGGGAGAGGGAGAAGCAGACTCCCTACCAAGCAGGGAGCCCAACATGGGACTCGAGCCCAGGACCCTGGGATCATGATCTGAGCTGAAGGCAGTTGCTTAACCAACTGAGCCACCCAGGCGTCCTAAGCATCCCTTTTAAATAAAAAGTTAACCACTCCATAAGTTGCATATCAATTGATCTTTACTACAATAGGGCAGTTACTACTACCCCCATTTTAACAGATGAAGAAACAAGTCATTCATACAAATTATAAATATCTTTCATCTTGGACAAGTAAAAAATGGGAGGCAAACACGGAACGAGTGTCTTCAGTGTGTAGGGCATGTGCTAGGAAAGGAGCTGTTAAAAATGTCTTAATGCATCGTGTTTCTCTAAGGCTTTATTGATTAAAAAGCATTGCCAAGGTTCCTTTTTTGATTGATTTTTTCCATTGAAATATCTGTGTCCATCCTGTTCCCAGAGGCATCTCCTCTATTCTGGTCCTCGTGGTTTCGTGTTTCAACTACTGCCATAGCCTTCCCCACTGCTGTCCATTCCTGCTCCAACACATTCCTCCCACCAATTGATTTGACTGTAACATGGCCCAGATCACATCATCATGAGGGGCTTCCAACTGAAAGAGCTTCACAGGCGGTTCCTCCAAGAGCTCAGGAATCTCTTCTGGAAGATCGCTGGCGTCTGATTTTCCAACTCTTTCTTCAGCCTCGGGACAGGGATTAGCTACTCTACGAGGCAGCCTGTCCTATTTTTGGCAAGCTTCAAGTGTTGGAAGTTCCCTTCTTATTTCTGTACCGAGTGTCTCCCATTAACTTCCACACGGCATGAGTTCAGTCTTCCTTTTAAATGACTATCTCTCCACAAAAATAAGAATATCTGTCTTCCCATCTCAATTCACTAGCGTAGGCATTCCCATTTCCTTCCTTGTTTTATTCGTTCCTGTGTGCCTGAGATTACCACAGTTTTGGTTTTTTTTTTAAGATTTTATTTATTTACTTGTCTGAGAGAGAGAGAGAGAGAACACAAGCAGGAGGAGGAGCAGAGGGAGAAGCAGACTCCCCGCTGAGTGGGGATCCCGATGTGGGACTCGATCCCAGGACCCTGAGATCATGACCTGAGCTGAAGGCAGACTCTTAACCGACTGAGCCACCCAGCTGTGCCAAAACTTCCACAGTTCTTGACACAGAGTAAACACGCCGTACCTGCTTATTTCATGGGTTAATAATAATAAGTGGTTAAAATGCCCAATCGCGACAATATTACCTTGGTTCCAGTTTTATAATCTGTAAAGGAAAGCATCAATACATCTCCTCCATCTGGTAGGTGATCTATAGTAACTCTTGCAACGAGAGAACATCTGTTTCTTCTTTTGGCTTCACAGAAATGTCAGATATTTCTATGCCAGGATAATTTTTAAATCTATATATTTATTCCCTCTTTTGCTTTTATAGCTGTTGTTTTTGAACAGCACATTCTAGCACGAGAGTATAAATATCTTAAGAGAATATGTGCGATCTTATTTATCCCCTGTATTGGAAACATGTCCCGCTCGGTTTGAGTTTTCACCCACAGTGTGCGAAAAGTTCCCGTTCTCGTCAGTGCTCTTACGTAATTAGGCCATCGCTGAAACGAAGTGATACGGTTTTTATTAATATGTGCAGTTATATCTATCATTAGTAAAGACACTGGGTTGCACAATTTATAAAGTGCACATCCTAAAGGAATAGGACTAAATGATAAGAGGTATTCCTGGTGAGGTCAGAGTCTTGCTTATTTATCCTACTGTCTAAATTTTATTTTTAACCGCCAAGATCTTAAAATCAGAAAAAGTCGAGAAAGTAATTAATCAACTAATTCTTTGTGATAGGTGTCTTGGCTGTGAAGATTGAAGCTACAGACGAAATTGTATGTGACTTCTAATCATATCCACACCCACTTACCACAAATAATCAAGGATTTTCTGTAGTTGAATTTCTTAAAAATATCCAGAAGTCCTCTCCCAGAGTATGATGTAGTGTTACAGCTATGTTGGTTATTCAACAATAGAATTTTTAAAAGAAAAATAATAAAGCCAGATATGTCAAGAAATGATTTTAAATTATCACCTTCAAAATCGGCATCCCCTCATACCGATTGTCATTTTATCAGTATGTTATCAAACTTCCTGTCTTAATCAGTATTAAATTGTTAATTTATCAGTATGTTTTCAAACTTTCTGTCTTAAATCACAATGTCTATTTTTATAGTGCCCCTTTATGCATCCAGATTACTCTGTTAAGTAAAATAGTCTGAAAATACATTTCTTCTTTGCCATGCATAAATGGATTAGACATCTAGAGTATTCTGCCTTAACGAAAATTCTTCTTGGCGTCCTTTAAGGAGGAAGGGAGAGAGAGAACAGTGGGATTTTCACATCTGTTAAATAATCATTAGCATGGAGGATTGAAACTCTATCTTCTTTTTCAACTTAAGACCAGCTGTTGAAGTAAACTTGAAGGGCCCCTTAATTATTGCATATTTCAATAGCTTGTAGAGGATTCAGTTACCTCGTTCCACCACTCCGATCAAAGGTACTCATTTACTTTGTGCACCATTGTTATTGAAAGCATTCCTCATTTGATTGTTTTGCTTCTGAAATGTTCTGTAAAAGGTCAGACAGGGTGTCTTTCTCTGATTTCATCATGCCTCTGCGAATCACCTCTGCTACCAATTACGTGTTACTTGGATGGTGCTAGGATACCGCAGGGCTGCTTTTCTTGGCCTTAGTACGTGTTTGCTTTTGTCGCTTATATTGCTGAGTCAAAGATGTTTTAATGTCCATATGATATTTGGAGTCCATGAAAAACAAATTCAGACAAGTGAACAGATTTTTTTTCTGTTTGTAACATGATTTGGTAGCAGTGCCAGAGACATGTTTGCTGTGAGCTGGGCCTCCTAATCAGAGGCTTTCGTTATGTTGAAGGCTTCTCACTGCCATTGGCTTCATGACTTTGTGTAACCGTGGAATAAAACCTTACCCTGGTGTAACACATGGCTGGAGAACTGAACAAAAAACGAAACCGATGCATAGACCTTCGGCCCTCCCACAGGACAGTGTGTGAATGATGGAATCTGAAAGTCAATCCTTGACTACTTCCACATAGATTGCAATACTGAATTATCATGCTGGTGTCATGTTTATTGTTTCTTTCTCCTGGAGCATAATGTACTGTCAGATTGGCAAACTACGGAGCTGGCCTGTAAGCTCTTGCATTTGGCAAACCGGGTGCGTGCCCTTTGTAGGTAGCCCATGGACTGACTGTCGATAGAGAACTTACAAAGCTATATCCTGTTTGGAATACACTCTCATGTCTGCAGAGTGAACAAACTTTGGATCGAAAGTTATTTTCTCAAATAGTGGATATCAGAAAATTTTCAGAACCCCTTTATGGTAGCCATACAATAAGTTGTTTACCTGGGCACTGTTCTTTTCTGTAGATTAAATTTATTGGTAGATACAGTGACATATTTTAAGACTTAAAAAGACCAAAACCTTCTTACTGTGATGAAACGTGTTTTTTTCCCCTAAAGATGTATGAAAGAAATGAAGCAGTATATATATATATATATACTCTATAAAGAGTACATGGAAAGGGAAATAAAATTATAATAACTTTTCAAAAAAGAGGTAAATATCAGAGACACCATCCAGTCTATGCCCTTGAAATCGAAATTAAGGGAGTGAAACTCAAAGTGGAGGTCACTCCTCAAGACTTAGTTTTTTGTGATGGAATGACTTGTATATTAGAATTTTGAGTAGGTTGGCTCTGTTGGCAAAATACACTCAGAATCCAACAATTTCCTATCATCTCTACTGCTAACACGTTAGCCTCAGCCAGCAACTGGATTTGTGCAGAATCCCGCATCTGGATTTATGCAGAATTTTCCCCTGTGGTCTTTCTGCTTTCGGCCTTGACACGCCCCTCACCCATCTGTTGTCAACACAGTGGCCAGAGAAGATTCTTCTAAAATACACGTTAGGTTATGTCACTCATCTCAAAACTCTCTACTGGCTCCGCATTTCACTCGGACTAAAAGCTCGACTTCATAATGGCCGACCAGGTCCCATGTCGTCAGGCTCCTGCTGTGTCTCTGAACCTCCTCTCTCGCTCCTCTTCCCCCAGGCTTGTACAGCCCCAGGCATGTGGACCTTTCTCTTCTTCCTGGGATACACCAGGCGTGCCTTTGTACCCGTTAGTCCTTGCGTGGAACCTTCTTCATCCAGATTTCCTCACGTTTAACTCTCTCATCTCCTTCATGCAGTCTTGGCTCAGTGAGGCTTACCCTGCGTCCCTGTTTAAAATGACAGCCCCTCCCCCCACGTGACACTCTGGAGTCTCCCTGTCCTACTTTTCTTTCTTTCTTTTTTTTTTTTTTTTTTTTTTTTTTTTTTTGGATTTTATTTATTTATTTGACAGAGGTACCAATGCGGGGCTCAATCCCAGGATGCTGGGATCATGACCAGAGCCAAAGACAGACACTTAATGACTGAGCCACCCAGAGGCCCCCTATTTTTATTTCTGTAAAGCACCTGTTTACTACTGTGTTACCGTGCAGTTTGCTTTGTAATTATATTTATTACTTACCATCTCCCTTCAAAAGAACGTAATCTTCAAAAAGAGAGTTACTCTGTTTTGTTCACAAAAGTAATCCACATGCCTAGAACAGTGCCTGGCATCTACATAGCAGTATTTAATATATACTGAGAAAATGACTTAAATCAAAAGAACTATTCAGGTTGGAGAGTTGGCTTTAACAGAAAGATACGAATTCACTATCGTCCTACTGAGTTTTAGAAATCAACCAGAGAGTTCTAGAACGACAAAAGCTGTACATGCAGTTATAGGAGTTGCCGTGTATATAGATCACCAGCAAATCCTGTCCGCTCTACCATCAAAATACATTGAGAATTTACCACTTTTAACCACTTTCACACTCCTGTAAGCCACCATCATATCTTACCTGAATTACTGCGCACCATCGCATAATAAGCCCCCTTGATTCGGCCCTGACCCGTCTCCGTATTGTAAGTTCAACGCAGTGAGTTGGAAGGTAAGGGTCCAGGGAAGAGGAACACCAGAAGCTGCAGAAGAGAGACCATAATTAGTGACAAGGTGTCTGAGAGCAGGCTGGAGAAGGTTAGCTTAAGAATAAAAGTAGAGCGAGGAAGAGCAGGATTGCCTGTTCTTTGCAACTGACGGGGAGTGACTTAGGAAGATGGAGGAAGTCCAAGTAACATTATCCCACTGCCACCAAAGGGGCTGATGACCCCAGGTGTCATGTAGCCTGTGACATGGCTGGAGCTGGCCTGCACCACTGTCGAGGATTTCCTATGATACAGACACCTTCGAGAACCTTCTGACAGCTGTTTGTAAGCTACATATCCACCATCTGACCCAGTAATCGCCCTCATAGATATTTACCAAAAACAGACTTGAAAACATATGTTTAAAAAGACTTGTACAAAAATGTTTATAGCAGCCTCATTGATAATACCCTAAAACTGGAAACGCGTCCAGTGTCCATCAAAAGAGACTAGGTTGTGGTATGTTCATACAATGGAACACCATTAAACAATAAAAAAAAAAAACCCACTGCTTTTAGAACACGATGAATGCATCTGAAAAACATGTTGAGCAGTGAGGCGCCCGGGTGGCTCAGTTGGTTTGGTGTCTGGCTCTTCAGTTCAGGTCATGATCTCAGGGTTTGTGAGATTGAGCCCCGTGTTGGGCTCTGAGCTCAGCACGGCGTCCGCTTTGGATTCCTCTCCCTTTCCCTCTGCCCCTCCTGCTGCACACACGTACGCTCTATCTCTAAGGAAAAAACAAAAAACAAACAAATAAACATGTTAAGCAAAAGAAGTCAGACATGAAAAAGTACATGCTGTATCTTTCCAGTTACATGAATATATATAAAACCCGAGAACACACACAAAATAGAGGATGGCAGATCTCAGACAGTGGCCACCCAGAGTGGGGTGGAGAGGAGGATGGAAATGACCTGAAAGGGGCCAAAAGGGAGCTTTCTGGGTGAAGGAAACATTTAACCTCTTGCTTTAGGTGGTGGCTATAGACGGATGTGAACAATTGCCAGACTTGTTGAGCTGCATACTTTGGGTCTGTGCACTTTATTGTATGTTAATTCTACCTCCATAAAAACATGTATAATAAAAATGTAATGAACCCATATCGTGAGATTCTGAGCTCCGAATAGGGAGGAGAATGGTAGAAAAATGTGATGGCTCAAATCTTAGGAAAAAAGTGAGATACTGAAGTCATTTCCCTGAGATTGTTGCACAAGTGATTAGATGGGGAGATTTAAAAAACAAACAACAAACAACAACAACAACAACAACAAAACGTGTAGCGGGGCTCCTTTAAGGAATGTGACCGAAGTCGACAAGAGAAAACACAAGTATTGATAAGTGGTGCTGAAGCAGGCAGTATGACTGTGGAACCAGTCAGTATAATTTTGTGATGAGGGGTGAATAAATTAGGTAACTGCTACTTAGGAAGGCAGGGCGACAGTTGGAGTCTCAGGTGTTAGTGTCTTTCTAGAAATCGTGTCAGTGAGGTGAGGTTTGAATCTGCCTCCAAGTGTGAATTGAATTTTCCCCAGTAGAGAAGGTGCACATAGGGTACATTGGGTTAAATGGAATGTATTATTAAAATTAACTCCACTTGCTTCTTTTTGCTTTCTTTAATAGAAAATCTGAAATTATATATATCGCTCACATTGTACTTCTTTTGGACAGTGCTGGCCGTGAGGCATGGAGAGAAGTAACTATTTCCATAATCGAAGCAAATGATGATGAATGTCTGGCCAAGGACCATGACAGTAGGGAAAAAGAGGAGCAGGGAGATTCAAGAGATATTTCTCAGGACAGAGTTGAGTGGCTTGGTTAGTGATTGCATTTGGCAGTGCCTGGGTTATAGAGAGGGACAAATCAGAGATTGCTCTAAGATTTCTAACTTGGGTAATATTGGTTGGGATGGGGTGCCATATTTGACATTAGAGAAAACACAAGGGAAAAAGAGAATTGGATTTGGAAGGTTAAGAAGAAGGAGAATAATACCACATACTGAGTTCCAGGCACTTCGATGATGATGGGTTCAATCATTTTAATGTCTGCAAACATGTAAGAAATTAAGACCCAGCAAGGTTAAGTTAGCCAAAGATCAGTCAGCTGGAAGTGGTAGAACCAGGATTCAAACCCATACCAGTGGTGGTTCTAAATTATTTCAAAATTTGGGAAGCAAAGGATAGTGTGGCTTCTCTAAGTAGTGACAGGTGTGTTTATCCTGAGTCACATTTCAGGAATGCTGTGTGTGCCATAATTATAGTTTCTTCTAAGAACTGACATACTAACCCAGAATACGGTAATCAGAAATGGCAAGGTTCATTTCTGGGGGGATGACTGTTAACTAAATGCAAGATTACCATGCAAAATCTGTACCACTTTATACAGTCAGCGCCAAACAAACAAATACATGTAAAGGACAGTGCCTATAGTAAACAATAAATAGTAGCTGTTTATTACTGTCTTACAGGAGTAAAGACACATGCTATGAAAATAAATCTGTATTATTACAGGGAAGCAGGCTTTGTATTTTGTTTTCTCTGTTTTCTTGTCTTTCAAAAATTGAAGAACAGGAAAAATACCAGTTAAGTAAGAACTCTATAGTTATTTTGGTTAGTTTTTCCTGGTGAGACGTTTTGGTAATATGGCCTAGGTTTTAGACAATATAAAGTTCCGCTATAAAGCAACTCGACAAGAAACCATTGGTATGAGCATTTTAAGAATGCATATTCTCCCCTTCTTGTATATAATTAATACACAAGACTGCAAATCTCCAAGCAATGTGAGGTAAGTATAAACTGTTACAAAACAAAACCCAAAGACCATTGGCACATAGCAATTAGGAATGATATGAACTGTTTTAAAGACTTTGAACTGACTCTGGAGTGAGTGGTAGATTTGCGCACAACAACGTATTTTATGAACAGCCACAAACTAAAGATTAGACTTAAAATGAGAACATTGTCGTAAAGCCAGTTGCCTACCTATCAGATCGGTCTTTTCAGGTGCACATAAGTAGCTGTCAATCTGGAGGGGCACATATTTAAATGCCAAAGATAGCAATATAGTACTTTAGTGCACTGAGTCTCTTATTCCAACACCATCTGGTCTACCTTTCATTAGTAGTACCTTCAGAAACTCAGTAACTTTGAATAATTCCAACAATAAAGTTGACCTTGTGACAAAGTCAGCATTGAGAAGCCTACTTATTTGCAGACGGGTGTACCTATTCTCAGTGACCTGTGACTCTTCCTAAATTTAGCCCAACTGGTATCTCAAGAGATAGGTAGAAAAACCAGAAGGTGTTCAAGTTACGGAGTCTCCTTTTAGTGGATTTAAAAGACACTAGAAATAGTTGTCACTAGGTTTGATAAAGAGGCTCATATTTCAAATTCCTTGTTGGTAACTTCCTGATTCAGGGTTTTGAGAAATTTTTAGGGCCTTGTTGGGGGCCAGGAGTGCCATTGATATTAATGATACCTGTTAAGGTCACAGACGTAGGGTGGGCATGAGGGAAAGGGGGGGGAAGTAGTGAGGGCTTCATGTAGTTCACCTCTGTTCTAGCACATGGCTTTGCTGATTCTGCTTGGGTCAAACAGTCATTAAAAAGCTATTTATTGACCATCTACTGTCAATTACAAATTGTTACAGATATTATTTCATTAAGTTTCATTCTTCTGGCACCTCCATAGTAGTAGCTGTCAAACCACATTTTCTACATTAGAAAAATGAGACTCAGAGTTTCAAACCCAAGTTGACTGGACCCCACAAACATTACTTAGTTTTTTCATATCAGTGTTGTTGAGACTTGTGTAGAAGCATATGTTTCCTTGGACCCCAAAGACATTACTTAGTTTTTGCATATCGGTGTTGTTGAGACTTGTATAGAAGCATATGTTTCCTTTTTAAAAAATAACTTTACAGTTAGACCTGAAAAGGAGACCTATTCAGAAGGACCGACCTACACAATAAGATCCTTTGGAATATAGCCAGTAATGTATGCATGTACTCATAAACTAAGTGTGTTTTTGGTACTGACAACATGAGTTTATCAAATCCATTTAAAATGTTAATTTTGAAGAAATTTCTAGAAAATGTTTTTGTCAAAACTTGTCATTTTCAAGTATATTCCTCTAAATAAATATATAAGTAAGCTTTTTTGATATGGGAATCAAGTCTTTGAATCCCATTTTTGGGAAAGCATCACAATAATACAATGATCAAGTTCTGTAGACACCATCATAAGCAACTATTAGTACAAAGAAATATGGAAAATCCAGTATACTTCTGTTTTAGCCTGGTTTCCCACGTTGAATGAATGCCATAGGTTTTATGACTTCCAAGCACTGTGTTCATTGAAATTTCTGAAGACTTTCTCAAGGATTTGAGATGGATCTTAGAGAAACAGGTATAGGAAAATAGAATACTGAAGCTTTATATTAGAATTGGATTTTTTTGTGATTCATATTTAAAAGAAAGTTTATTTATAGTTTACTTCTAGATGTTCCCAAAGGTTATAATATTTTATTTATTACTAAGGAAAAACACCGAGCTTCATATTTCACACATCATCAAAATGATTGTACTTAAACAGAAATTCTTCTCACATTTCTCATGATTTATTACTACTGAAAACATATTTTTTTTTGTTCAGGAATAAAAATAAATTAATTAACTATAATAAAATGCCAACAACTAAAATTAATTCTTAAAGGATTTTAGCTCAAAGGAAAAAAAAAGGCCTCATCTCAAAGTATTTCCCATTTGTTTCAAGCACAGGAAACTATTTTAATTCACAAAAACTTAGTTCTTGAACATACTGCCTTCTGCCTTTGTTTCAGTTTATCCAAAGTCCCATAGCCTTGGCAATTTAGATTTGTTATGTGAGGCTGGAAATTTATGTTTTTTCATATGCTTTTTTTTAATCTTTTAAAGTGACCAGTCATATCAAATTGTTGTATAATAGATTTCTACTCTTATCAGAATTGCAACTTACCACAGCTTTATTATTTATTATTTATCTTTCACTTTTCTCCGGAAAGGATACTCATAAGAAGGGTTTAACATATGGATTGTTTTCATTTGGTACCCATTACTTCATGCATTTATTTATTGCCAGCTCTACTAAATTGTATTTTTGAAACTCTTGCTTCATTAGTTCTTCGCTTTAGAAATGAAAGAAGCATCGTCGAGCAAAATAACTTTTCTGAGCTACTATAGAAAGAATTATTTAAAATGTTAAAGCAGGGGCACCTGGGTGGCTCAGTGGGTTAAAGCCTCTGCCTTCGACTCAGGTCATGATCTCAGGGGCCTGGGATTGAGCCCCGCATCGGGCTCTCTACTCAGTAGGGAGCCTGCTTCCCCCTTTCCCTCTGCCTTGTGATCTCTCTCTCTGTCAAATAAAGAAAGAAAGAAATCTTAAAAAAAAAATGTTAAAGCATTTCATTGAGCCATTCATAGGTGCTATCTCTCGTATTTTTTTAAAGATTTTATTTATTTCTTCTAGACATAGAGAGGAGTGAGAGGGACAAGCAGACTCCATGCTGAGCGCAAAGCCTGATGTGCTTGGGGTTTGATCCCAGGATCCCAAAACTATAACTGGACCTGAAACCATGAGTCAGACACCCAACTGACTCAGCCACCCAGGTGCCCTTCTACTGTATATTTTAACTCAAATGAAACACAGAGTAAATTATATGGTCTTTGCCTTCTTGATAATAATTTCAAATGATACATGTAGGTAAAGTTTTAATTTTAACTGACAAGCAAATATTTAACTGACAAATAACCTAAATTTGGTTACATTTTGTTCCTTTCTCTTCCCCTGTCGTACCACTGGCCCTCAGACCCTCCCTCCTCCCCCACAGAATGGGTAGTAAGGAGGTGAACTTCTCGATAAAACTTATTTCAAAAAGGAAAATCTTTACAATGCAATTCCAGGTGGTTAAACAGTTTATTCTGCTCATAGATGTCAAGCATATGTTCCTTTTTTTAAAAATAACTTCATAGTTAGACCTGAAATCTGGCTATCTTTACAGGTTATCTCACCAACTTCTGCTAAATTTCAAGCTAGTGTGAACTTTCCAATATTAGGTTTTAAGGTACATTTTTTACCTTATAACCAGAGGATAGGAAAAAGTTGTTATTATTGAGGAAGCAATCAACAGGCTTATGTTTAAAACTGGTCAGCATATGGGCACCCGGGTGGCCCAGTCATTAAGCGTCTGCCTTCGGCTCAGGTCCCCGGGATCGAGCCCTGTATTGGGGTCCCTGGTCTGCGGGTAGCCTGCTTCTCCCTCTCCCACTCCTCCTGCTTGTGTTCCCTCTCTCGCCGTGTCTCTCTCTGTCAAATAAATAAATAAATAAATAAATAATCTTAAAATAATAAATAAAAAATAAAACTGGTCAGCATAGAAATGTATGAAATTGTATACAACACACATGTAAAACTGGGGAAATCTGAATAACAGAGGTGGGTTGTATCAGTGTCAATATCTGGTATAAATTTTGCAAGATGTTACTATTGGGGGGGAATTAAGCAAAGTGTACACATACCTCTCTGTATGACTTCTCTTTTTTTTTCCCCAATGATTTTATTTATTTGAGAGAGAGAGCTCACAAGCAGGGGGAGGGGCAGAGGGAGAGGAAGAAGCAGACTCCCCGCTGAGCAGGGAGCTTAATGCAGGACTTGATTCAGGGACCCTGGATCATGACCTGAGCCAAAGGCAGATGCTTAATGAACTGAGCCACCCAGGCGCCCCTCTCTCTATTATTTCTTAAAACTGCATATGAATTTACAGTTGTCTCAAAATTTCAGTAAAAAAAAAAATCAACAACAAAAAAAACCTGGTTAGTAATTTTCAAGAGCCAGATGGTGAATATGTTAGCCTTTTTAAGGGGCATGAGGTGGCAACTGCTCAAACTCATTATAGTGCAAAAAGCAGTCAAACACAAACAAGTGGGTGTGACAGTGTTCTTTTGAAACTTTATTTAGAAAAAGCAGCCTTGCAGTTTGGAGACCTCTGGTTCAAATAAAGACAGGAGCTTTTAATATTCTATATGCTACTCCCTTCCAAAAGAAAAATGGTAACAAAAGTAAACCATGTATTTATAATGCTTTCATTTACAGTGTATCTCTGTCTTCATGATTTCCTTAATTCGCATAAATATTTATACATACAGTAGACATACATTTGTTTTAAATATTCTATGAAGCACTTCTTAGATACCATGTTTCTGCATTTTGGGAAGTCAAAATGAGTTAAAGTTGTTTGACTTAGAAAAAAAAAGTTGTTTGACTTAGAAAAGCAAGAAATCCTTTTTTAGGAAGAGCACGGAATTAAAGGAAGATAAAACATGGTATTTCTGTCCTAAAATTCTCATCTGTAAATGTAGTAATCAGTTAAGGAGTAAGAGTCAACGTTGAAAAATAGCCACTTTCTGTGCTTTCCTTTCTTTTTATCCATTATGTCCAAGGATTGAACATCTTCTGCAAGAGTTCAGACTGTGTTCAATTACTTTCATTTCCAGGGTGCGATAAATCATTACCACAAGTAGACTCTAACTTCAAGCAAGAGTGCACTCAGGCTTTATGTTCCAGACAATTTCAAAAAATCCACTCTACAGGATTTCAATATTTATTCCGTAGACTTTTTTGTTAACTTTTTCTTTCTCTCCACCCTGCCACGTCATGAGTATCGTTTTCAAAAATCAGCTTCAGTTTCCATTGATTCCAGTTGCTTTCTTCCCATTTGATTCTTTTTCCTTCCACCTCCTCATCTCTTTTTAATGCAAGTGGCTTGTGTGGAAAAGCACCTTGAAGATGGGATATTAAAGAAAAGAATATGCTTTACGGAGACACGGGTATTAAATTTTCCTCCGTACCATGGAGAGTTATAAAGACATTGCAATTTCAAAGACGATGCAATATAAACACTATGAGGCACTGGTGAGAAAAAAATTTTAATGCCCACAATTTAGTGGAAATATAAACCAGTTCTGGATAGATTTCCAGAATGATGAGAGTGGTGAGATCCAAGTAGGGTTAACATGATGAGATTGTGTGATTTTAAGTGATTTTTTTTAAATACAGAGTTTTCTGACCTATGTTCAACAGCTTTTTTTTAAAAGATTTTATTTATTTATTTGACAGAGAGAGAGATCACAAGTAGGCAGAGTCAAGCAGAGAGAGAAGGGAAAGCAGGCTCGCCACTGAGCAGAGAGCCCGATATGGGACTCGATCCCAGGACCCTGAGATAATGACTGAGCCGGAGGCAAAGGCTTAACCCACTGAGCCACCCAGGCACCCCTTAAGTGATTTTTATTTAAAAAGATGGAAGATATTTCTGAGAGGGTTTTGAAAATCCCATGCAGGGGCCCCTGGATGGCTCAGTGGGTTAAAGTCTCTGCCTTTGGCTCAGGTCATGATCTCAGGGTCCTGGGATCGAGCCCCACATTGGGCTCCCTGCTCGGCGGGGAGCCTGCTTCCCCCTCGTCTCTGCCTACTTGTGATCTCTCTCTCTCTGTGTCAAATAAATAAATAAAGTCCTTAAAAAAAATTCCACGCACATCCCTCTCATTTACCCTACCCTTCATTTAATCTGTTGCTAAGGTTATCAGTTTACCTCTTCATTATCTCTTGATCGTGGCCCTACATCTTTACCCCCATTGAGGGGTTTGGTTTATGTACTCCGTGCAATACTGCAAATATCTACTCACCTTCCTCACTCGCCCCTCATGCCGATACAACACACACACACTCATGTACTCACTCGCTCATCCCCATGCTGCTACCAGAGTGATCATAACACACAGCCGGGACCTTGTCATTCATTTGCTTAAAACCGTTCAGCAGCTCTCTGTCGCTAGTACAATACATGTGTGTGGATTCTATACCCAACATGCAAAGCAAAGCAAGTCAAAATCTTTTTCCTTCCTACGTTTCCAGTGTCGTTTCCTAAGTCATTTGCCTCTCTCCTGCCCTATCCCAGAATCTGCCCACACCCTTTCTAGTTCAGCCAGTCTGAACTATGGCTTCGTTGTGCCCCATGCCATCTTCTTCCTTGTGCTTCTTTCCCAGCTGTCCCAAAGCCTTCTCTGCCCGAAATACACATTCCTCGGGACCACTCAAGCATTATTTTAATCAGAAAAGCCTCGTGTGAATCTTTCAGAATTGAACATATCTCATCTCTTAGATTATTTGCCAGATAATATTTGATCTCGTTGTATTTTTTTTATTTGCATTTATTCTGTGCAGAATTTACTCCCGGGCCATAAGTTTTTGTTTCTTCAGTTTCTTCTGGGATATCTTTTTCTTCTGTGCAACCTCCTCTTCTGGTTTAGGAGCAATTTCCTCTTTTTCAGCAAGGATCATCTCGATGTGGCAGGGAGAGCTCATGTATGGTTTAATCCGACCATGAGCCCTGTAAGTTCTACGCCTCATCTTGGGGGCTTTGTTCACCTGGATGTGCTCAATGACCAGAGAATCGACATCTAAACCCTTAAGTTCAGCATTACTCTCTGCATTTTTAAGCATGTGCAGTAAAAATTCAGCACTCTTCTTGGGCCACCGACCCTGTGTCCAGCCCCACTGCATGGCCTGGGCACACCTACCAGCTCCACCATTGTAACGACGGAATGGCACACACTGCTTCTGCAGAGGNGTCCTGTGAGGTTACATCATGAATGATTCTGTAACAAGTGCTTTCCTCTTTGTCCCTGCCACTGTTTCCCTTGTTCATGCAGCATCCCGTAGTCCCCAATTGTTTTCCCACACACTCCTGAGTAATCTTCCTAAAGTATAAACCAGATTATGTCACTCTTCTGCTTAAAATCAGTAACATAAAGAACATTTAAAAGACATAAACAGGGCGCCTGGGTGGCTCAGTGGGTTAAAGCCGCTGCCTTCGGCTCAGGTCATGATCCCAGGGTCCTGGGATCGAGGCCCACATCGGGCTCTCTGCTCAGCAGGGAGCCTGCTTCCTCCTCTCCCTGTCTCTCTGCCTGCCTGCCTCTCTGCCTACTTGTAATCTCTCTCTCTGTGTCAAATAAATAAATAAGATCTTAAAAAAAAAAGTGAACACGAAGATTTGAACCTCTTGATTTGCATGATTTCGTAGGGTTTTCTGGGTCAAGCGAATAGCAAACCATTTTCAGAGGTCACCTTAGGCAACTTAGGGAAAGAGCGATCTTGTATGTTTATACCCAAGAGTGAGAGGGCAATATGGTAGAATAGAAAAAAAGCTTTGGAATCAGATGCAGTGGGAGCAGCAAAAGGGCAGGAAAGAATCTGTTCAACTCAACATTGAATGCTAGCACCTGGCGGGTACCTGAAATACTGTAGGGATTCAGTGTATATGTCTTGTATAAATTATTGAATCGATCAGTCAATCAATCAATCAGTAAGGGAGATAATTTGTGTCTTAGTCATCGGGATTAGTTGGAATAACAGCCCGGGAGGCATTTCTAAAGATATTAAGGGTTTAAAGGAAGACCCCCTTCTGTCGTATTCCTGTAATGAAGGGGTGAATATCTAAAAGGAATTTCTAACCATTCACTAGGTTCATAGAAAACTGTAACTGTTCGTTTCAGAAACAGCAGTGGAGTCCTCATCAGTGGGTCAACTACGTTAACAACATAGTTAATGAATCTAGAAGAAAAAAATACTGTATAAGTTGGGGGAATATATTGTGTTTTAAACACTAACAGTTATGATTATCATGCACATAAGTAAGGCAATTCTTTTTTCCAATTTCGGCTATCCTTACGATTCCTCAAGTACTCAGCAACCTGTAAGGTATCTTAACAAATTATCCTAATATGTAAACATTTCGAAACCATTATCAACAAGGCTGAAACCTAATTTTTTTAAACTGATCTATCCCTCATGCTATGGCGGGTACCCTGTAAATATGTGTGGATTGAATACATGAACCATCACTGAATGAGTCTATTCCGCTCCCACAGTTAAAAAGGTAATCATCGGGCGCCTGGGTGGCTCAGTGGGTTAAAGCCGCTGCCTTCAGCTCAGGTCATGATCCCAGGGTCCTGAGATCAAGGCCCACATCAGACTCTCTGCTCAGCAGGGAGCCTGCTTCCTCCTCTCTCCTCTCTCTCTGCCTGCCTCTCTGCCTACTTGTAATCTCTCTCTCTGTGTCAAATGAATAAATAAAATCTTAAAAAAAAAAAAAAGGTAATCATCACTTTACATACAGCCAGATGCTGTCCCAAGATCCTTGGACCCTTGTCAAGCACCCAGATTAGTCTTCCTTCCACTTCATTTCTCATAATAAATCCCTTACAAGGAACCTCAGCATAGCCTTACCATATCAAGTAAAAATTCTCCTGCTTGGATTTCAAAGTCATCCACTGGTCCCACCGTGGGTCTATCCAGAACTCTCTCTTCACTTGCCTTCCAAACCAGTGTCACTGCTCCCTCCTGGTCTTCTTTATGATGGCCTCGTTGACTAGCCTATATATTTTCTTCTCCTTTGGGTTTATCTGAGATTTAGCCTACGCTTGAAGCCTTCCAGGCTAAGCCCAGCACAAAGCAAAGATTTCCTTTCCTCATTTGCTTTCCTCATATAGTTTGAAATTTTTTAATTACTTTTTTTGCAGTTGCCTGAGATTTATGTTTTAGCTGCTTCAAGTATGTAAGTCCTATCTCCAAAAAGAGCATAAACTCCATTAGGCCAATCAACCTGTCTTCTTCCGTATTCCATAGGACTTGAACATTATTGGGGAAATAAAATTTGAACTTGTGGTTTGGCAGCAGTGAACCATTGTGGGTTTAAGAAGAATACATTTATGAGAACAAAGTTGTCCATTGTATGCAGGTTAGACTGGCGTGGAGATAGTCAATAGACAAAAATGTCAGCATACAATTTTTTACAAGGTTTATACCAAGTCAGCAGAGAAGGGTTTTTATTTAATAAATGAGGGTTTGAGAGGGAGGGATGTTAGGGATCTAGACACAGTGAGGCAAGGGGAACCCAGGGGAGGGTACATAACCAAAGTACATCTTCCTAATCAGCTAACAACAACCTTGTTGATGACTGAATACAGAGGATCAAAGAGGGTAATAAGTCAAAAATGTCACCAAACATTCAAGTGCAGAGTGGTGATTTCAGTGGAGAAGTGAAATGGTTGAGAAAGGGGCAGTGGGTTCAGAAAGGAGAGGGATGACTTGAGTTTTGGGCAAATTGGCAATGTGCGTGGACAAGAAATAGGATTCCCTTAAGGTGCATTAGGCTAAGAACGATGACATTACGTTGACTACAGTGGCTTTTTAAAATCGTATCCACAGATCTGAAAATTCCTCCCCCCCCCAATATGGATGTGCACATTAGTCTTCAGGGATCACACTTTACACAGAAATTTTTTTTAAATCACATTGGTTTATTTTGAAGCAAAGTCGTTATAGTCGTCTGGTCTAGAGAAAGTTAATTGAAACACTCACACTAGTATAATTTCGTCGTAATTCTCATTTCAAATTTAATGGATCGGTGCCGGCTAGAAAAGAGGAGACACGCTAGGAACGAATTTACCTGTGAGAAGGCACAGGGGCAGAGGCTGAAGTCCTAGTTCTTTGAAGAGAATTGCAGGATGGGTTTTGTTTCTGCGGCTGTTGTTTTCTCCCTTTGAATAGGATGTGACTGTGCTTGAGGACCGTTAGAGGACAGAAATCAGATCTTAATCAGTCTTGATGGGTTTTTTTCCTTTTTTTTTTTCTCTGTTTAAAAGAAAGGTTCAAATTCACTTTAAAGCCTAGGGAGTTTAATTAAAGTAAGTAGAGACAAAAGTACTCTTTTGAGAGCTGTCATTTCTCTTAGTATGACACTATTAATAATGTAGCGTAATGCTATTTTGGAAGTTTGGTTCTTTCCTCGTCTTTTGTCTCGTTCGAACTCTTTTCTGTATTCTAAATGAAAGGGGAATAAAGCACTTAAAGGAAGGTTCTCAACTAAATTCACTGTCTCCTCCTGTACCACATTATCTCTGACCTCAGCTGTAATTCTTTGAGGAAATAACCCTTGCAAGCACTGGTTTTTGTTTGGTTTTTTTTTTCTTTTCCCTCCCTCCTTTGTTGCGGACCTCTTTTACCAACAATATTTACAGGGTTCTTTCTTCACAATGAATTTTTCCCCCCCAATTAGAATGAAAACGAGATCATTACATGATCGTTTCATTGTGAGTGTAACTTCCCTTTTTGACAGCTCCATTAGCTCGACCCGGTTCTAAATCTTCATATTTCTGACTTGCCTTGAAATCAGAAAGCGTTTTCATTATGCTAGTCTTTGTGAGCACCAAGCATGAATGAAGGCCTGGGAGACATCACAGCCTCTTCGGGGAACTTACCTGCATCACGACTCAGCGACAGGGCAAAATGTTTACTGCTTCGACCCTATGGCTTCACTTTGATTGCTAATTAATGTGTGACACGGTTTTGAATCTAAAGAGTGTTTTGGAGGGCACTTTTTGTTTTGGGGTGCACGGTGATGTGTTACCTGTAACTTGGATTTCACAGTCTCCGTTGGTTTGAAAGTTAATTAGTATTCTTTGTTAGAATACCTTCTCATTTGTGTAAGCGTTTCATTGCATCTGTCTTTGTCGCTTGATTTTGGTGAATATTTTTTGATCAAATGATAGTTTGTTTTTTTTTTTAAAGATTTTTTTAAATTTATTCATTTGACACAGAGAGAGAGATTACAAGTAGGCAGAGAGGCAGGCAGAGAGAGCGGAGAGAGGAGGAAGCAGGCTCCCTGCTGAGCAGAGAGCCCGATGCGGGCCTCGATCCCAGGACGCTGAGATCATGACCTGAGCCGAAAGCAGAGGCTTTAACCCACTGAGCCACCCAGGCGCCCCAAATGATAGTTTTAAGGTGTGCTTCCTCTAATTGCATTGGCTTGCAGAAAGCCGATTATTAAACGTAATATAAATTGTGCTTTTATTTTATTCTCATACTCTGTTTTTAGAATGTGTGTAAGGTTGGACTATTAGAATTACCCAGTATTTTAACATGATAGGTAAGAGGTAAGAAATTATAAGGGAAGCAGATGTTATTTTGTTTTGAATGTAATTTATGAAATTGACCCTAGTTTGATGTCTTTCCTACAAAATGAACCGTGGCAGTGTATAATGAAGGCAAGAAGTTAAAGAGTTAACAGTTCTTTATAAACCAGAAGGCCATTAACTTTTAATAATGCTGTCTCAAATATTTGTCTGTAAATTGTGGCGATAATCAAAGATGAGCCTATGGGATTGTGCTTTGTAGTACTGTTTGATTTGATAATTCTGGTAATCCCTTAAGCACGTTAGGAAAAATATTTTATGCTTACACTAGCAACTACTGTGAGTTTGTAAAATAACCTCCCAACTCCAAGATGTATTATAAGGACAAGAAGAAAAGCAATTATATCTCAGATTTTGTGGGTTTGTTTTTTTTAATGATTACTTTTAAAAAAACATTCTTAATTTAATATGTTTTTGGTTTTTGCTGTCAGAAAAAAATGAACTGGCTTCAAAAAATTTAAAAAATGAGACAAAACACAGTCAACATACTGAAAGATGTTGAACTCTTTATGAAACTGTAAAATAGCATCCAAATTATTTTTTTATCTGCATTCCCCATTTAAAAGGCTGGACAGTTTCCCTATGATAAAACAAGGCTCTTACTATCACTTCTGGGCTGTGGTCTCCAGCTCTGACTTACCTAAATGGCACTCCGACCCCGGACTCAAAATAAAGCAAGTATTTCTTTATTTAAATTTGAATTCCTGAAAAGTTGAAATAAAATAAAATAAAACTGAATTTCTACAGTACTATTTTTTTAATGGCGGTAAAATTGATATGTAACAATATGTAAGTTTCAGCGGTTCACCATTCCAATTCAACAGCTGTCTGCCCTAGGAAGTGGTCACCACTAAAAGCCTAGTTATCCTTCTCCACTGTAGAGTAGAGTTGATCCCCTTCATCCATTTCACTCATCCTCTTTCTTCCCCACCTGTAACCCTGAGCTCTTCTCTAGATCTACAGGGTTTTGTTCTCTTTGTTCATTTTGGTTTTTTTGGATTTCACATATAAGTGAAATCATACTGTATTTCTCTTTCTTTTTTTTTTTAAGATTTATTATGTATTTGTCAGAGAGAGAGAGAGATCACAAGCAGGCAGAGAGGCAGGCTCCTGGCCGAGCAAGGAGCCCGATGCGGGGCTTGATCCCAGGACCCTGGGATCATGACCTGAGCCGAAGGCAGCCGCTTAACCAACTGAGCCACTCAGGCGTCCCTGTAGTTCTCTTTCTCCATCTGACTTACTTCACTTAGTGAAAACCTTCAAGGTCCATCCATGTTGTTGCAAATGGCAAGAGTTCATTCTTTTTTATGGCTGAGTAGTATTCCATTCCATTACACACATACACACACACCCATCTTCCTTATTCGTTCCTATATTGATGCTCATTTAGGTTGTTTCTAGTTCTTGGGTACTGCAAATAATGCTGTAGTGAACATAGTGAACTGCACATATCTTTTTAAATCAGCATTTTCATATTCTTCAGATAGATACCAAGAAGTTAAATTGCTGGATCATATTGTAGTTCTATTCTTGATTTTTTGGGGAAACTTCATACTGTTTTCCACAGTGTCTGTACCAATTTACATTGCCACCAAGACTGTACTAGTGTTCCTTTTTCTCTATATCCTTACTGACACTTGAGTATGTATTCTTTGGAAAAATGTCTATTTCCTCTGTCCCATTTTTTAAACAGGTTGTTGTTGGGTGATATGAATTTCGTGTACACTTTGGAAATTAATACCTTGTCAGATACATGATTTGCAAAAATCTCCCATTCAGTAGGCTGCTTTTTCATTTTGATGACGGTCTCTTTCACTGTGCAGAAGCTTTTTCGTTTGTTGTAATCCCATTTATTTATTTTTGCTTTCATTTCCCTTGCCTTTAGAGTCAGATCCACAAAATATTGCTAAGACTGATGTTGAGTGTTTTCCTTTAGGAATTCTGTGGTTTTGGGTCTTACAAGTCTTTAATCCATTTGAATTAATTTTTGTGTATGGTGTAAAAGAGTGTTCCACTTTCATTCTTTTGCATCTAGCTGTCTAGTTTTTTCAACACCATTATTGAAGAGGCTGTCCTATCTCCATTGTACATTCTTGGCTCTTCTGTCATAAATTAATTGTCGATACATGTGTGGGTTTAATTCAGTTCTGTTCCACTGATCTGTCTGTTTTTATACCAATACCATACTGTTTTGACTCATTGTATAGTTTAAAATCAGGGAGCATAATGCCTCCAGTTCTGTTCTTCTCTCTCAAGATTGCTTTGGCTATTCAGGATCTTTTATGGTTCCATAAAAATTTTAGAATTATTTGTTCTAGTTCCATGAGAAATGCCATTAGAATTTTGATGGGAATTGCTTTGAATCTGTAGATTGCTTTGGGTATGATGGACATTTTAACAATATGAATTCTTCCAATCATGAGCATAGAATATCTTTTCATTTATTTATGTCTTCAGTTTCTTTCATCAGTGTTTTATAGTTTGCAGTGTACAGGTCTTTCACCTCCTTCATTAAATTTATTCCTAGGTATTTTATTCTTTTTTGGTGCCGTTGTAAATAGAATTTTTTTTAATTTCTCTTTCTAATAATATATTATTAGTTATATAAATGCTACAGATTGCTGTATGTTGATTTTGAATCCTGCTACTTTACTGACTTTACTTATTCTAACATTTTTTTTTTGGTGGAGTCTTTAAGATTTTCCATATATAGTATCATGCCATTTGCAAATAATAACAGTTTTACTAATTCCTTTCCAATTTGGATACCATGTTTTTTCTTTTTCTTGCCTAATTATTGTGGCTAGGAATTCCAATACTGTGTTGAATAAAAATGATGAGAGTGGGCGTCCTTGTCTTGTTGCTCATCTTAGAGGGAAAACTTTCTGGTTTTTACCATTAAGTATGATGTTGAGTAGTATGAGTAACTTCAGGTTTGTCGTATGTGGCCTTTATTATATTGAAATATATTCCCTCTATACCCAGTTGATTGAGTTTTTTTATCATAAATGGATGTTGAATTTCACCAATACTTTCTCTGTGTCTATTGATGTGATCATATGATTTTTATTATTTGTTTTGTTGATATGCTATATCACATTGATTGATTTACAGATATGATGTTGAACCAAACTGCATTCCTAGAATAAATTCCACTTGATCATGGCACATGGTCCTTTAATGTATTATTGAGTGAAGTTTGCTAATATTTTGTTGAGAATTTTTATCTGTGTTTGTCAGTGATATTGGCCTGTGATTTCCTTTTGTTGTGGGGTCCTTATCTGGTTTTGATATCAGGGTGATGCTGGCCTCATAAAATGTATTTAGAAGTATTCCCTCTTTTTTTAATATTTTGGAAGAGTTTAGAAGGATAGCTAGTAAATCTTCTTTGAATGTTTGGTAAAATTTACTGGTGAAGACATCTGGTCCTGGACCTTTTGTTTGTCAGGAGGTTTTTGATTCCTAATTTAATGTCTTTACTAGTAATTAGTCTTCAGATTTTCTATTTCTTCATGACTCAGTCTTGGAAGATTGATTATTTTTAGACACGTATTCATTTCTTCTAGGTTGTCTAATTTGTTGGTGTCTAATTATTGGTAGTAGTCTCAAATGATCATTTCTATTTCTGTGGTGTCGGCTGTAACTTCTCTTTCATTTCTGACTTGATTAGAATGCTCTCTCTTTTATTCTTGGTCTAAAGGTTTGTCAATTTTGTTTATCTTTTCAAAGTACCAGGTCTTAGTTTCTTTCATCTTTGTTATTCCTTTTTGCTGTTGACTGGCTTTGTTCTTTTCCTAGCTCTTTTATGTGTAAAGTTAAATTGAAATTTTTCTTGTTTTTTTGAGGTAAGCCTGTATTACTATGATCGTCACTCCTAGAACCACTTTTGCTGTATCCCCAAATTCTGGTATGTTGTACATCTTTGGTATGTCTCTAGGTATTTGTTCATTTCTTATTTGATTTATTTATTTACTCATTGGTTGTTCAGTAACATATTGTTCGTTTTTTACATTTTTGTGATTTTTCCCATTTTCTTTTTGTAGTTGATTTCTAGTGTCTTACCACTGTGGTGAGAGAAGAAGCTTGATAGGATTTCAGTCTTCTTGAATTTATTGAGCCTTGGTTTGTGGCCTGACATGTGATCTATCCCAGAGAATGTTCCATATGCACTGAGAAAAATGTGCATTCTGCAGTTTGGGGATGGAGCATTCTGTATATATCTGCGAAGTACGTCTGGTCTAATGTATTGTTTAAGGCCAATGTTTCCTTAGTCTGCAGTACTGTCTTAAAGCTAACATTTCATCTTGATTTTCTTCTTGACAACATGTCCACATCAAAACTGACAAAAATAATTATCCTTATATAAATTAGTATGGAAAGCTTTGGAGTCCTTTTCCCTGACCATTGACAGGGTTCTTAATTTCTCAGAACTTTCTTTTCTTGCTTATGAAATAGGAATAAATCTGACAGCTTAGGGTGGCTGTGATATTAAATAAAATAATGTATGTGAGGACATATCCTAATGTATTTAATAAACTTCAATGAGTATAAAATTTCTTCTGTAGATTTCTCCTTCCCATTGTGCCCCCCACCTTTTACACTTAGGGTCTATAAAGTTACATTGAGCCTAGATTTTTAGAAACTCCCTTTTAAATTTCTAGTAACTTCTTTGTGAAATTACGGGGTAAAGCAATTCAATTATGTCTAGCAAAAAAAAAAAAAGAGGAAAACATGTAGTTCCTTTTTCTTTGTTTTTTCTTTCTTTTTTTTGTCGTGAAGAGCATTATCTTTTAGGCACACAGTTTTTCTGAGTATCAGGGGTTAAAGGAATTGTTACAGACTGGATATGGATGTGTTGGAATGCTTTAGAAAATCGATGCGCGCTAATGGAGAGAATGTTTTTAAAGTGAACCGTTGCCATTCTTTCAGTGAACCACATACAGCAGAAAAAATTCAAGTAAACATTGAAGGAGAGGCAAGCTCTTCCTTATCGAATTAATGAGAATTGCAGTGATCTGCCGGGGGGGGGGGAATTAGAATTTGAAAAACCTTTTCCATGTGCGTTATTCCCTAATGTCTAGAACCAGATAAGTAGACTCTAATTTTAAATGTGCAATTATCCAAACAAGATGAATGTGCAGGCCAATGCTGGCTAAGACTGTCGCTCTTCATGTTAATATTCTTATTCTCCTTCAGAACAGACACATAGTTGGCAAAGGCCGCATGTCTGCGAGATCCCTGAAGACCCCAGCTAACTCAGAAGAGATGTAGCCAGCTTTATCTTACATCAAAGATGGAGATAGAGCCCAAGGGAGACACATCCCAGAAGAAACCCTTGCCGTTGTCCTTTGTAATGTCTTTGGTCCGTTGTTTTTTTCTTGAGGAGATTTGGTTTTGTTTTCGGAGGAATACTTAATAACAAGTTAGATCACATATGCTTATCTAACACGCATTTTTTAGATCACAGAAGCCACAGGCAAACATCCGGTTCTTGGTAAAAGTGGCCTGTTTCATGTATATGCAGTGCAGTGCAGTTTTTTAAATGCTGTAATTATAATTCCAGAACATGAGAATGTGAATAGGTGCCAGTGTTTTCTCCTTTATGTGGGAAATGCCTTTGAAAATCATTTGAAGCTTGGACAAAAATTCCATAGCTATATTCTTAAAAGCGCTATATAGAATCTTCATGATTCAGATGATACGGGGGAAGCTTCAGTTCAATCTTCTAGAGAAGACATTGCAACTTGCACGATCCCATCCACCCATCCACCGGAAGAGTGTTGGCGGCCATCACGGTGCAGGAGTGAAGGAGCTGCTTCTTCACAAGGTAGTTATGCCATATGCCAACGTCTGCGGCTGCCTCTGCCTCACCTCTGTTTAAGGGCACACCTCCAACAAGTTGACCTGATTCTGAATGTTCTGCTTTCGCTTTAATTTTAATTAGTGCTTCCGGAAAGTCAAGACCAGAGTGCTGAGCAAGAACCATGGGAATACTGAGCCAAGCATTTGCAAATGCTCGAACTCCCAAATTGGGCCCTGCCCTTTACTGGACTTATAATCGGGGCTTCTCCTGTTGCCAGCTCCATTGCTCCAGCAGCTGGACCCTCCCAGACATCAGCCATAGCATTTTTATAAGGCCTCCGGCCATCTCATATTGCATCTTTGATTTGAGTGAGGGTGTGCTTACTTGGTCCTTTGACCAGTAATGTGCAGAGTGGAGGTTGTTACATTTCTCACTAAAGGTGAACTTCTCTTCTCCCAATATATGCTCAGAGATGAAACCTGCAAGTCCCAAACAATCAGGATTTAGGTCATCAAAAGAATTTAGGGCTACCCCATCATGAGCAAGAGTGAGCCTTTCTATACTTCTTTTTTTAGCTCTGCACAGAGCTGTTATACCTTTTTTTTTTTTTTTTGCAAGAGCATCTAAGGAAAAGGGTCAGTTCCCTTTTGATTAAATAATGGATCTTTGAATCACTGCAGACTTTCTTTTTTTCAGTTCTATCATGTTTTTAATTGTATCCTCAATGAATTTTCTTTCAGCTTTTACTAGTTTCTCTCTCTTCTGAATTCTTGTTTAAAAAGAAGCCAGAATCTGCTTCTTCCTTTTTTTTTTTATTCTTAGAACACATTGCACGTGTGAGGACGTAAGAATCTTCTACTCTTTTCTTCACATCAGGATGCCATGCTTTTTGGTCCAAAACAAGATCTCTGATTAAGCTTGTATTCGTTTCAGATTTATGTTTCACGTCTATAACCTCAGCCTTGAAAAGGTCAGTGGGTTCATCTTGTTTTGTAATAGCCAAAATGGAGGCCGCCACAGCCTCTGTGAGGACATCAGTACGGGAAGCATGAGCATTAGTATATGGAGATATTCTGGCCAAGACACCTGTTAAGTGCTGCCCTATCCATCTATTTGCTAACTTTGACTTGCTCCAAACACTGAGGTACCTTTCCCTTTGCAGACTCAAATCTGCTGTTCTGAGATGAAGACCTTCAGAAATGTAGAGATCCACCTGTTCAATCAGCTCTCCAATGATTAGAACATTGGAAATGGTGCGATCACGATTCATGTCATCCTGGGCTGTTGTTACTGTGGCTATTAAAGAGGCTGTTGGATGTTGAATTTGCATTTTATGAAGCAGCACGTTGCCATCTTTAGTAAGCTTGATGTCTCTAGAACCAGGCATTTTCGTGGTACCGTTAGGCCCCAGGTTGGTTCTCAGAGCATCCTGCAGCCTGTGGGCTGTGCTGATGTTAACTGCCTATGCTGCCGGGGCTTGGGCACCTTGGCCTTGGAGTTCAGGGTCTTTGCAGCCACCGTAGCTGATGCAGCAGAGGAAGAGGAAGGGACCAGGCCTACAGAATCCCCAAAGCCTTGAGTAGATTTATATTTTATAAAATGCCAAGTGATAAGGCATGATATCAAGTGATATCACTTCAAGTGATACTTGAAGTCAGCAACCAAAGCTTTAAACTGTGTGTATGTGCATACACACACACATACATGCGTGCGCGCTCACGGGCACATAGGCACACACACATACACACACATATAAAATGCTCTAGAATTGTGGAATTTTTTTTTAACTGGGAAAAAGTATTAGAAATCATGATCTATCCCTTAATTTTATAGATAAAGGTAACCAAGGCTGAAAGACTACAATATGTTAAAGATAGATCCAAGGAGTGTACGTATGTTGGTTTATGTTCAAAGCAGTATATATATTTATCAAATACAAGAATTTCTTTTTTTTCAGTTGTCTCCTCCTAGTATATATATATATATATATATATACATATATATATATGTAAGATTATATTATGACTCTGGGCCTTTAATAAATGAAAATGAATTATATATGATATGATTGAGTTTCAAAATTTTTTAAATTAAATATCAGGACATTAATGTTCAAAATAAATTAGTAATTTTGTATAAAAAATAAAATGCATACTTTTGCAGCACAAACCCAGTCAGCCTTCAGTAGTTATTGTATACTACGTCCACATACTATAGATTTTTCTTACTAGGCAGATAAACCACGTGCTTCAGATGAAGGTTTTTGTGAGCGATGTGTATTTGGCACATATTTTGCATATATTAGAAGAAGTGATTTAGGAAAATATTTGGGCAAAAGCAAACATATTCAAGACTGTGCAAATGGAAACCCAACAGATTCAGGTAGGAGAATCTTTTTTTGATAAATAAATTCTAATAATACAGATTTTACCTCAGTTTTAAGAATCATCATGATTTTCAACAGAAGGGCCTATTTATTGTAAACCCTAAGCAGTCTTTCTGAAACCTGAAAAAGATTTGTGAAAACAGCCTGCAATAAAAATCACGCACGCTTCATAAAACACTACTTGATAGATATCACTTGCACCATTAGGAACTAAACGACAAAGGATGTAATTTCAGTTCTGGCATGCAATATTAATCGAAAGCCTTTAGAACATCTTGCTGATGGGAACTATGACAACGTGACATTGAAGAATTAGGAGCTAAAGACATCTATCTTAATCAGATTTTCAAAGTAAATGCCATAAAACACAAAGTTGTTTCATTCATTTCTACATTTGCACATGTGTCGGTGGGAACATCATTTTCTTGTGTGTTGCTTTAAATGCTAAGAGTACAAACTTGGTACCTGAAAGTATGAGTTCATCACCCAGGACGGAAACACATTTTAGCCCCCCTGCATATACACACGGAATTATTTCGGTAATAATGTACTTTCATTCCATCTTTTATACTACTCATACATTATCTTCCAGCAAACATTCTAAATAATATCGGAAGATACTTTTAAAAACATTTAGGGGGCGCCTGGGTGGCCCAGGTATTAGGTGTCTGCCTTCGGCTCGGGTTGTGATCCCAGGGTCCCAAGTCCCGTGTCGGGCTCCCTGCTCAGGGGAGAGCCTGCTTCTCCCTCTCCCTCTGCTGCTCCCCCTGGTTGTGCTCTCTCTCTCTGTCAAATAAATAAAATCTTTAAGAAAAAATATTTAGGTTATTTGCCGTTATACGTTTAAAAATGAAAATGGAATGTTTTTAAAACCCTCCTTGTAGAAGGAAATTAAGAAATTATCTTATGGACATACTCACATATAAGTATCTTCTTTGGCCAAAAAAAATATATATATGATAAAAATATTTTTATTGCTTTATTTGAATAAATGGGGAAAGTCTGGAAAATAAGACCTTTTATTAGAATAATATTTCACAGTTTATAAAAATACTTTAATACATATTATCTCTTTTAATCCTCCTTAGAGGAGTGATTATTAATCCCATTGTACAGATGAGGATCAGAGAATTTAGAATAGGAAATTGATTTGCTCAAGTTACAGTTACTAAATTTTAGACAGGGAACTTGAACCCAGGTGTTACAGACTGACGTTTGCTTCTCCCTGGATTCCTATGTTGAAGCTGCAAACCACCCCCTCATGTGACTATATTTGGCGATAGGAAGTCTAAAGAAGTACTTAAGGTTAGATGAGATATTAAGGGTAAGGCCTTGATGCCACAGGCTTAGCGTTCTTCTAAGAAGAAAGACCAGAGGGCTAGCCGCCTCTGCCCAGTGAGGATGCATGGAGAAGGCAGCTGTCTGAGAGCCAGGAAGAGAACCCCCACTAGAAACTGACTCTGCTGGACATTGATCTTGAACTCCCAGCCTCCAGAACTGTGGGAAAATAAAGTTCTATTTTTTTTAAAGATTTTATTTATTTATTTGACAGAGAGAGAGAGATCAGATCACAAGTAGGCAGAGAGGCAGGCAGAGAGAGAGGAGGAAGCAGGCTCCCTGCCGAGCAGAGAGCCCGATGCGGGCCTCGATCCCAGGACCCTGAGATCATGACCTGAGCCAAAGGCAGAGGCTTTAACCCACTGAGCCACCCAGGCGCCCAAAATAAAGTTCTATTGTTTAAGCCCCCCAATCTGTAATAGTTTGTTATGGC
Source organism: Ailurus styani (assembly GCA_002007465.1). Classification (NCBI taxonomy): domain Eukaryota; kingdom Metazoa; phylum Chordata; class Mammalia; order Carnivora; family Ailuridae; genus Ailurus; species Ailurus styani. The sequence continues at coordinate 261,788 of LNAC01001011.1, read as the reverse complement.
AGCCTGAACGGACTACTATGCCAGCTCGTTTTTACTCTTCTCCACTGTAAATCCATTTATCTCTTCGTTGGAAAATTTTAATAAACTGGTCCGAAAATGCTTGTGGACACTTGAAAGGAAAGATCAGAAGATCCGTGAAAGAATATCTTAGTCACCTGCTTTCTTTTGAACCTCTCTTGTGAGAGGAAGGTTTCTAGTGGCAATTAGCATCCTATAGAAAGTCCGAGCATTCCAGCTTCAACAAGCCATGCTTACTACTTACTACTGTTTTAAAAGGCACAACAAAGCCTCAGGAAATCCAGATCATTAATCTCCTAAACAATAGTACCTTGCATTTCTTTAGTACTTTGCAGTTATTTTTGCTGTACCATCCTTTCTGTTGGTGCTAGGTCATTACAGGAGCAGAAAAGTATGCATTGGGAAGAGGCTTTTAATGACGCATACACACAAAAACTATTCCAAAATTATTGACAGGGAAGGGCATGTGCCGAATATGCAAGTGTCAGCTTAAATGATGACTGTTTCCCTTTTAATCAAAGAGCATCATTGCATGGTTTCCACTTAACAGATTACCCTCATTGCACATCCCAAGAAGGGGAAGGATACCGTAGGTTCCATTGAAGTTTTTTGCATCTACATAATATTTAATGTTTGCGGTAACACACTTCTCTGCCTGGAGGCCGTCGTGCGATGGAAGGAAACTTAAAAGATTTTGTTCTGTTTTGATGGAAGACATTTATAGAATGTGGATTCAGAAAATTGCAGATAACAAATATGAGCCCAAATATGCTAGGAGAAAAGTCAATGGCAAAGTTAGTATTTTGGGGAAAATAAGATCAAAGTGTTGTTGGATACTTTCTCAGTGTTTTTTGATCACTTATTTTTCCTATAGTTGCTGAAATACTCAAAAAAGAAAAATCAGAAAAAGCTTTCAAGTAAACTGAATCTTTTCTTCCTAAAATTGATTAACTGTAATTTTTAAAATGCATTATAACTGCCATCATAACTTTTAAGAGACTGGTTAGTTTTCTTTTAAGTTTGAAAGTTTCATGCTAGCTTTTATTTTTTTCAGTTGTTTCCATAAGCAATTTTAATATTGAAATCTGAAATGAATTCAAGTTTGATATAAAATGATTTTGACTGTGTACTTTAAGGTTTTACTAGTTACAACATGTGTAATATAGAGCGGTTTATTTTAAAAATAAACTTTATTTTTAATATTTGTAACAAGATAATATGGTAGGGTATTTGTGCCATGAATTAATATGGTCAAGTTCTCATAATACTTAAATTGAAATAAAGCAATTTTTTACTATATGACCCTTTAATGTTTTATGTGTATAACTTAAAATAATATGGGCTTTTAATTACCTTAAAATTTGAATATTCATAATAATTTAACGTTTCAAGAAAATGTTACATAGTGCCTAAAAGAATTTTAGGACTAAAAAACTTCAGAATTCATTCCTTGAGTCCACCCTGCCCCCAAACACCATTTTTTTACAGAAGAAGAAAAACTGAGCCCCAGAAGTTAGTTGATTTATATGAGGTTATGTTTAATTAAAGCCGGCACTAAACCCTATGTCTTCTGTTTCCTTTTATAGTACTTTCTTCTGTACAAGACATCTTCTTTGTGACAAAGAATATATTATCTGAAAAGCATAGCAAATTTGCATTATCTGGAATATTTGAGTTGCTTTTCTTATTCTTTAAAGCAATTTCTTACATCATAACAGCTTTTAGTTGTCTTTTATCCTGTCCTTATCCATATTACAAATATGTGATTTATTTATATCATATGTACTCCATTTAAAGTCAATAAAATTTAATTGCACTAAAATCAAATGCTCATTAGGTAATGAGAGAGGAGAGAAGTATTTATTGATTTTTATGTCGACAATTCTTTATTGTCAGGATTGGGATAGCTTCTTCCCTTTTTACTTACACACTTAGCTAAAGTATTTTAAAATGGGTAGAAGAATATCTTGCAAAATACATGGAGACATTTTGAAGGTATTTTTATCCAGGTTTCTATCCATGTATAATAGGTTAGTTTTATGTATGTTTCTGTGAGACGTGACTATGCAAAACTAAGAATTCCATAGAGGATAAATCTGTGGCATTACTAGGGTTAGTATAGTAAAAGATGAACTGTTTTAACAAGCAAAAGGTAGCCCTTTACTTTTGTTTCCATCCCCTGAAATGAGTTAGTGTGCCTGCCATTTTACATTAGCTGCACGTTTTTAAACAGCAACCATAGAAGTCAGAATATCTTCAAAGAGAAGTTACAGCCATTTAAGAGAAGTTGCCTTTTATAAAATATAACCCCCCAAAAGCTGTCATCCAATAGCAAAGAAGACAATAGCAGAGATGATTTATATGAAACAAGAAAGACATGAGTGAGTCCATGTTCTGTATAATTTGACAGCTTTAATCGTGGTATTAGGAAGTTTGGAAGAAGCTGTTTAACTCTAACAAAGGCTCTGTTCTTATCTTCTGCAACTCTCTCTGGATATATATTGAGCTCCTTTATCCGGTCTTCTTTTGTCTTAGACCTACTCTTTCATATTTAAGCACTCTTCATCTTTGTGATGCATCTGAGTGATTTCCTCAGATCTCTTTTCCCAATTCACGGGTACTCTCTACGGTTGTGTCTAACATACTCCTTAAACTATCCAGTAAGTTTCTGATTTCAATGGCTACAGTTTTTCCTATTTATCCATCTCCTACTTTTTTGAACTTCCTTTTTCTCATACTGTCTTATTCATAAGGTTTTAATTTCTTTTAAGTCTTTAATGATTCCAAACATACTTAAGTTTTATCTGATGGTTATATTATCTGAAGTTCTGGGGGAGATTAGTTCTGCTGTCTGTTTTGTCTATAGATTTTGGCTCAAGATGGATTGTTTCCTCTTAAATTTTGTTAACTTTAGGCTGTAAATTTATTGAAAGCTGTGTTTTATTTGTGGAAATCCTTTGTTACTTCAATCAAGAGCATATTCTTCTAAAGAAGTTTTGCATTTGTTTCTGCCAGGTACCCCAGGGAGGAGCATTGCACTTTTAATATTAATTTATTGGCTTGGGGTTCCAGAACTACGTTGAGAGTATAAGCTTCAACCTCATGTGACAACCCCAGGGAAGCTCAAGCCAGTTGTTCAAATTTTCAGGAGTCAATTTCTTCCCCATGCAGGGCTTAAGAAACACAGCAGGATTCCTTATTGTTCCATTTGCAATGAGATTTTTAAGTCTTCTCTTAGACAGAAGGTATAGCACTTTAGAAGGTCCAAGCCTCGTATACATAGGGGTCACGGTAACAATTGACGTATTATCTCGTTTCTTCGTTGGACCTTAGAACGGTTACAGAGACAGGCAGATCTCCTCAGATCACCTGCTCTGAACAGTTTTTCTCTCCCCTTGTTTTCTGACCTATTCTTTCTTTCTAATTCAGTTATATTACCTTAAATATAAGTTGAACAGTAGGCTGAGACTGTTGGCTGTTTTGTTACATCCTCAGTGCCTGGAACAGAGCTTGGTATCTGTTAGAAACTCAATATGTATACTAAATGAATCAATCTAAAAGGTATTTATTATATTTTACCCAGAACTTTCAGCATTTTGTGGCAAGGGAATTGACAGGTCATCCAAATGGTTTGAAATAGAAAACACAGTGAACTCTCAAAGGAAAAGAATGCAAAGATTTAAAGTCTTTAAATCTTTCTGCTAATCCTCATTTCAAGGTATGACCCGAAGGGAACTAAACCAAATTCTCACTAACTCAGTAAGTACAGTAAATTGGTTCATCTGTGCTCACTGAAATTATAACCTCTGGTCAGTACAAGTCTTTTTTTTTTTTTTGGTATCTTCTCATTTATCTCTTAAGTTTTCATACTTGAATGGCTTTATATAAATTATCTTGCAATCAGTTATCTGATCATGAAAGTGAGAAGAACAATATTGTTTATTTATATAGTATTGAATGGTTTTTAAAGTGTATTTTAAATTTTCATTTGATTTGCATGCAGCTGTATGAAATGTTGAAGTGACAGATCTTTTGTGGTGGAAATTTTTACATGGTGCCATATTTTAACCAAAGACTTGTAGAAGTGCCTCAGTGAACATGTCACTTTCAAAGACTTGTCTTATGTGAGAATCAGTAGATAAAATAAGGAACCAGAAGAACGAGCTTATGTGAAAGTAATTTTCTCAGTGAGATATGCCCTTTCTTTTCCAAATTCCCCATTACCATTTTAGGTAGTTATCTTATTAGTACAGTATTGTGTGGGGGAAAGGAAAGGAGGAGTCACCCTGAATATCTAAGTACTTATGTTCTAATATGAGCGCCACTGAGGTGTGGTCTGACTAAAAAGACGTATTTCCTTAATTCAAATTTTCCCCATTTATAAGGAAAAGTCTTGCTACTTAACTTTTCTTTCCTCATAGGGAAATAATGACAGCTAAATGTCTGTCATGTATATATGAGATTTTCCGGGCAAAGGAAAAAATTATGTATAATTTACTATTTTCAGTGTCGTAAAAATTTTTGAATTTATATTACACCCTTCCTAGTAGCTCCTGAAATGCAGCCAGATGAAAGAGGTGTTGTTACCTAAATTTACCATCGGAATTAATTTCCATAAGGCTCCAGAGTTAGTCGATAATGGAACACAAGATTAAGCTAAATCTAAGACTCAGATTGGGATTCTAAAACTCAAAAGCTAACTACTATTTGGCCCTTGTATGTTTGGAACATCTACTCCAAGCTCCGGTCACTACAGTTAAAATTAACTTGGTAATAAAATGTACAACAGCAAAATGTTGTTTTCTTTTGGTGACCCGTTTAAAGGAAGAGGTCAGCTTTGAAGAAAATTCAGGTCTCATTTGTAACAGGCAGGAGAAGATTAAATTATGGCCAGGAAGTGAAGTGAGAATGAGCACATTTTACGATACAGAAATAAGGGCTCCGCCGCATCTTTGCTAATCACCAATAGATGCGTTGGTTCCTTTTAATGTTGTCTAGTTCAACACGGTCTATGTGTCATAATGTTAAACTCATAGAGACCAGAACCAGAATCTATTCCTTTATTCAACATGCTGGTGGTGGTGTCCACGGGGACACAAGCCGAATGCAAATGACCGCCTAGAAGGTGTTTTGTCTAACAGCGCTTCTCAGGGGTTCAGGAACATTAAAAATGTCTTTGCCATTTTGTATGTATCTCTCTCCCTCTCCCCCGTCCCTTCCGCTTCTGCCCCCGTCCCCCCAGTTTGTCTTTTGTTACCAGACTTGACTCAAATCGCAAACAATTGTTTTAATACAACACAGCTGTCAGCTCGCCGCTCCTACCCCCCTTGGGAAGTAGGGTATTTCTTCTCTAGGGACCTTTGCTGCCCCATACCTGAGATCCAGGGAAGGAGAAGGACAGACTCATGAAGGAAGTGTGTGGGGCAGAGCGGCTCGGGTGACTGTGGTGACACCTGCTCCTCTCCCCCTTACCTCTCACCTGACACACTTTCAGCCCCACCCACACGCACACGCGCATGTGCCCGAGGACATTTGAATCTCCCAGCTTTCCCATTCGCGAGTTCATTTCCACTGTGTTCCCCAAAGACCACAGCCCAAGGCCGTAAAGCAGAGAGGAATCGGGGCTGAGTGGTACATAGCGGTCTGGAAGCTGCTTTTAATTTAAAGGAAAAAAATTGAACCAGTAAATATGACCAGATATGTTTTTAAAAACCAGGTGTTCCCCCACCACCTTTTAAAAATTCTTGACTTGATTCTCTGGTCCCATGACATGGGAAAAGCAGCTCAGGCCGACTTCACAACTGTGAGATAAAATTCCCTCTTCTGTGGGAACTGGCAAGACCTGAGTTTATTTCTGATCCTTGGGATGTTTCTGATTCTTGCTTTGGTACCTGTTAAAGGAAAAGCTTTTCCCCTTCGGACATACTTGATTGTGTGTCCTTGCCTCTGGTGGTAAGGGTATTGATTGCTGACAAGGCTTCTCAATTACAGGTGGTCCTTGAACAGCGTGGGTTTGAATTATGGGTGTGGGTCCATTAATACGCGGATTTTTTTTTTCAATAAATACAACCAAGTGTTGTAAATGTATTTTCCCTTTCTTAAAATCTCCTTAATACTTTCTTTTCTCTAATTTACTTTCTTGTAAGACTGTAATATATAATACATATACAAAATATGTGTTAATCAGCTCTTTCTGTTATTGGTGAGACTTCTGGTCATCGGCAGGCTATTAGTAATTAAGTGTTTTGGGGAGTCAAGTTATACTCCGGTTTTTTACTGCACGGAGGTCTGTGCCCCTGACTCCTGTGTTGAAGGGTCAGCAGTACTGTTTTCCCTCATGATGTTCTTCCCTGAAGGGAATTCTTTTTTTTTCCTACCATGAATAAGTTACTATTTAGTACTTACTGTATGTCAGACACTGTATCTTTCAGGTCCTTAAAGCACTATAAAATAAATGAAACCCAGAGAGATGTGTAACTTATTCAAGAAAATAAGCCGCTGAAAAATAAATATCCATATTATAGTCATTTTCTCTCTGGTACCTTTCACCGCAATGATCATAACAGCATCATTGCTATTTAGGAGACATTGTCACAGCTTTCTTTTCCTCCCCCTGCAGAGTGCTGTTAACATGCCTTACGTTTGCTTGGAATTGGGGTTTTATAAGTTGCTTAAACTGGAATCTGCCCCGTTACCAGAGAGCTTCCGTGGCTCCTAACACTTTCATGGCTTGTCAACACACCTTATTCAGTGCATGCCATGATCCAAGTCATTACGCGTGTCAGTGGGTTTGAGGTGACAACCATAAATGACACTATTGGGCTATGCATTCTTTGGTGGCAGAGAGCTGAGCAAAATAACCAAAGTCTTACCTATCTAATATTTATCATTAATATTATGTGAGTTTTAAAAATTATCTGCTGGGGTGCCTGGGTGGCTCAGTTGTTAAGCATCTTCCCTTGGCTCAGGTCACGATCCCAGGGTCCTGGGATTGAGCCCCGCATCAGGCTCCCTGCTCAACAGGATGCCTGCTTCTCTCTCTCCCATTCCCCTTGCTTGTGTTCCTTCTCACGCTGTCTCTCTGTCAAATAAATAAATAAAATCTTAAAAAAGATAAAAATTATAAGCTATAGGGTGCCTGGGTGGCTCAGTTGGTTAAGCATCTGTTTTCAGCACAGGTCATAATCTCAGGGTTTTAGGATCCAGCACCATGTTCAGCTCCCTGCTCAGTGGGGAGTCTGCTTCTTCCTCTCTCTACTCCTCCCCACTACTCATGTTCTCTCCCTTTCTTTCTCTCTCTCTGTCTCAAATAAATAAATCTTTTAAAATTTTTTAAAAAAACAAAAATAAAAATTATCCGCTATCAGTTATGTTTACCAAATGAAAACAAGCAGCTACTAGGCTGTCATGAAGTTATATGAGCAATAAGAACTTGAAAAAAGGTAGAAAGAAGGAGTGTAGTGAGTAAAGACTCTCGTTGAGTATAGTACATAATTTCTAGTATGCCTAATACAAAGAATTTTATTTTAAAAAAGGAGGAAGAATATTTTGAGAAAATAATCTACACCTTTTCTAAAATACCTAATCTGGAACACTTGTAATCATAAGCGTTAAAATACAAGGAAGACATAACTGTGTGGGGTAAAGCTATTTATATATTTATATATATATATATAAAATTGTTTCATATCTTCCAGGTTTGTATTTTATATATTCATATTTATTTTAGGTAATCTTCCCATTATTTTCACATCTTAAAAGGTAGATTTTGAATATTGGAACACCTGGTGTGGTTCCGGAGAAATAGTCCTAAAGCCTGATGTCTGGGGGAAATAACATGGCGCCCCACCTGGATGGAGTGAACCCCGAAGGTGCCATTATTGCCTAATTGCTGCTAATCAGTCGGCACATTTCTAGAAGTCTTTGAAGTACAAGGCTGAGTGAAGATATGGAGAAGTCCAAAGAAATTTAAGTTAGAGTCCCTGCCTTTCAGGATCTAGGAATTGAGTTGAGGAGCTAAGACAGGTTGCAAATGACCTTGCAGTTAAAGGTGCTATGGGTAGGCTCTGCTCTTTACCAACTCAACGTTCTCTTCATTGAATTCTTCACAAAGTCTTCATTCATCAAATATGGATTGAGTGAATACATACTTATTTACTGACCCTATATCTACCCGTATGTGCTTCTTAGGGGTTCTAAGGTGAATTTGATGTGGCTCCTGCCCACATAGAGTCTAACAAGAGACATGAGACCTATAAAATTAATTGTGATGGGGAAATGAAAAGAGCCATGAAAAAGGCACAGATAAAATACTCTAAGACTCAGAGAAGAAATACCGATTTCTATTTGAAGAAAACAGGAATGTCGTCTTTGTTAGAGTTTGAAGTACGTAGGATTTGGATTTAGAAAGATGGAGGAAAGTGTCTTTCCAGTTAGAAGCAAATATGCGGATGTGAAAAGATGTGAGGTATACAGTGGATACAGCAAGCTTGACGAGAACAAGATACATGGGGGAAACACTTGCAAAAATATTTTGAGGGCTAACTGAAGAAATATGACATTTGACTTTAGAGAGCGCATTTTACGTTTTATAGGTACCAGGAAGCCATTTGGAGTTTCTAAGAAAGAAATTGACACATTCGAGCTATGTCTCAGGGACATTAAACCTGGTAACTCTGTGAGGTCTAATCGTCCCCTCTATAACTCAGGGTCATTGTATCCAAAACTTTCTCAAATCTCTAGAAAGCCTGTATCAATGAATCAGCCTAAAGCAAAGGCTACAGTTGGTATTTTGGTTGGTCTTATGTGGATGTGGCCACAAGTATTAGATTCTAAGTCCTTGTCTCCAAATCTAGACCCCTATTCTGTTTCTTTGTGTCCATTTTTTTTTTTAAGTAGCGGAGGGGCAGAAGGAAAAGGAGAGACAGAACCTTAAGCAGGTTCCACGCCCAGCACGGAGCGGGATACAGGGCTCAATCTCACAACCCTAAGATTATGACCCTGAGATTTGCCCTCTCATTACCTCCAAGGGTAACTTTAATTTAACAGAGATTTAGATACTCTTTTAATTTTTCATGAGTCAAGAGTTAGTTAACTGAGCCACACAAGCACCCCTCTTTGTGTCCATTTTGAACCCACGTCATAAAATTTTCCCTGGATATTCAGTTTTTCTTCCTTTGAGGACTTAAAAGAAAATTTTCTATTTTCAGTGCCAGTAATGGTTAACGCTTTTCTCAAGCAAACGTTGTGATCTTCAGAACATCCCAAATCATGTAACTGATCATGTTTCCCTTTTTGTGTTGACAACTAGATAAATAATTTAGAGCCAGATTTGTATCCGACTTTAAAAATGTACAGAACTATACAGCAGGCATTTTGTCCATTTGCTTTAAATCTCGCTTTATCTTATCTTTCCCACTTTATTTTCTTTTATTCTCTCTTTCTTCCTTTTGGTTTGTGTTTAATTTTCTTTATCTTGTTATACTTTATAAATTTATGCTGTGTTGAATAAGTTGGTATAGCTACATACTTCCACTACTTCTTACATCCTATAAAGCCCACATCCCTAGAGGTAGCGTGCCCCTCCAAGGGAATCCTCGGATTTTGCCTCTGTGGACTGCTGCAAAATTTAAATTTCTGGTCATCCATCCCGTCTCACTCAAGCTCTGCATTTAATCTCTTCCATCAAATTTTAGATTGAATATCACTTTCATTATCTGGATTTGTCTTATAGGGAGACCTCATGATTATGTAGTCAGATCAAAAGAGGTCCCAGCAGACAGAACACATTGTGGCTGAAATCACCAGGATAGACAGTTAAAAGGGGCATGGATCTTTGCATGATGTCTTGTTCATCATAAGTTCTTGACGGGGACTTGCCAAATGAATGAGCGAACCTAGAGAAAGCCACCATAGTACTAATTACTTTTGAAACCTTAAATGGAAGTTTGTTCTCACTGTTTAAGAATAAAATTTTTTTTTAAGATTTATTTATTTTAGAGAATGTGTACATGTGTGAGTGGGGGAAGGGGCAGAGAGAGAGAGAGAGAGAGAACAAGAATCCTCAGGCAGACTCCCCGCTGAGCGCAGAGTCCGATGTGGGGCTTGATCCCAGCACCCTGACATCATGACCTGAGCCGAAACCAAGAGTTGGCCGCTTAACTGACTGAACCACCCAGGTGCCCCAAGAATAAGAATCTTAGATTCAACACGTTTAAATATGTGATGATGACAATAGATCTTAAAATCATTTCATCTTCAAGAACAATCGTAATATCCATGATGCTTTACCATTATGCAGTACTTTCACTTGTTGACTTAGCGTATCTTTGGAACACAGAGGCTTGATAAATGTTTGTGGGCTGAGTGACTCAGTGGGTGAATGAATGAATGAATGAATGAGTGCATTTCACTGAATCCTAAAATTAAAGTAATACCTAGATGGGGCGGTATTATTTCCTGCATTACAAATGGGAAAACTGAGGATCACTATGGTGATGCCTGACCGAGTTAGAAATTAAATTTGATATTAACAGCTACTATATATTGCTCTCTCCTCTAGTTAGTATAATATCCAATGCATAATTTATACATCATACATATAGTATAATTCCATTCTTTCATGGAGCCATGCTTAAAAACATGGGGTCATTTGACATATCCCTCTACTTCTTTTTAGACTCAATCTTAATACTTTTCCCTTTGAAATGCTTCTCTCTTTTCTTTGTTCCCATTGCACTGACACCGACTTAGTTAAGGCCCTTGGCTTATTGTAAAATAAATATATACATGCATACATATATATATATGTATATATTTATAAAAGCAGCTTTTGAAATGTTCTTTAAAGACATCCATAGAGATTCTAATCATACGCACTAATGCCAGGGAAGACAAAATTAATTAATTATATGATACCTGAATAATAAATCTTTTTTGAGTTTTAAACTATTTCTTTTTTTTCTAACACGATTAAAACTGTATGTGCTAGTTTAGCCCTCTCATTACCTCCAAGGGTACCTTTAATTTAACGGAGATGTAGATACTTTTAATTTTTCATGAGCACCAAAGCAATGGACCAAGCAAGATTTCTGTAGTTTCTAGTATAGGGATCCTCAAGAATAGGGACTGTGCAAGAAAGTAGCTTTATTTCATACCTTTAGATATTGTCTCTGTCCCTCATTTCGAGAGTAAGAAATTATTAGTTGTTGAGTGATATTATATGGATTGTTAGAGACCGTTAGAAATATGCGGTAATTACTGGTATTATGTGCTATGGGTGGAGTTATTTTAACTATTGCACCCTGTAAAGGCGTTTGATAATATACGTTCAAGCTATTACATATCAAGTATTCATTTCATGGAATCAGAATTACAGTGCTAGATTCTATTTGGCATAACAATTACTGCTGGAGTTCACACTGCAGATGAAAGATAGTCCCTGTGTTTCCTATTCTCTTTTAATACGTGCATTTATATTAATAGCATGATTTAATACATCACTTTAAAATTATATTGCACTTTGAACTGCATTTAGTCAAAAATTGACATCTTCTATGTGTGGAACCATAATAAGTTTAGCATTAAATTAAGGAGTCGTCTGTTTGTTAAAATGTGGTATTTGTAAATTCTAGCATGTCCAAAGGCAGGCAATGAGATTGAAAAGTCAGTCTCACGTTACATTAATTTGTGAATTTTAACTTATGACTTATTAAGCCTTAGGGAATTTTTCCACAGTTGTAACCTAGCACTGTGTTTTTATTTTGAAGTCACTGGATCCCTTAAAATTGTGGTTTCGAACAAAATATCTGCACCACTGACATAGTGGCGTGAGTCGCTCTGGTGACCTATGACTTCCTCTAAAATGTAGTTATACTGCATACTGTGAAATTGGAAAATCTGTTCTGTGTGTGTTCTAATGGATGTAACGGTCATTAAGTATATGAGTCTTCTGACGTCGTAATCAGATGTGATTCAGTCTGTTAAATATCCATGAAACAACATCTGCTTCACAGAGTGACCTTCTGCTAAAGAATACTTAGCGTCTATTAGTGGATCATAACGCAGATCTGCCTTATTTGAAATGCACTAAACTAGAGTAGTCTACTGCTGTTTAGCAACTAGCTTGTAATAATTTATTGCAGTTAAATAAAGCTTAAAAAAACTCCATTAAATAATTATAGGGATTATATGCATTTCGAAAACCTTTGTGTTCCACAGAAATTACCCATTTAATTTCAGGGTTGGTTTGTTAAAAAAAGCTGAAGTCTAAAGGCACATTAGGGGAGCTGTCAGATACTGTTTTCTGTAGGTGTTAATAAAACCAGGTGAAAAAAAATCTGAAACAAATTAAAACCAAAACCAATTTTACCATCTGTTGTATATTAATTAGTACTTCGTGTATCAAGGGTAAACTTGCTCTTAGAGAATGTCACTGAACACCCGCTTAATAGAATAATATGCAAATTGAGTAGGTTATGGATTTAAATGCAGTTTTTAATTCTGATTCATCTGCAGTGGATCCCCCAAGAAATTGGTGGTGTGCCTAGCTACGTAGGTACATATACATATCTCAGTATAAATATATAATGAGTCTCCTTTTCTTTTTTCAGAGCAACCTGCAAACAACCAAGGCCAGCCCACTCTGCAGCCTTTGCCACCACCCCATAAACAGCACCCTGCCCAACACCATCCGTCCATCACTTCTCTCAACAGAAACTCCCTGACCAATAGAAGGAACCAGAGTCCGGCCCCGCCGGCTGCTTTGCCCGCCGAGCTGCAAACCACACCCGAGTCCGTCCAGCTGCAGGACAGCTGGGTCCTTGGCAGTAATGTACCACTGGAAAGCAGGTAACTCCTCCATGGGACACCCTCAGATCACCCGGCTGGTCGGGCCGCGCAATGTATCTGCTTGTGGAATGGCCACCCTACCAGAGTCAACCGACCGGTTGTCTGAAGGTCTAACATTTAAAGATAAACTAGCCTCACCCTTTTCTTGCTGAGAAATTTACCCTACTCCTATACTCTGTGTTTTGTTTTCTCTGAGAACAGCTCCAGGTTACTGGTCATTTGTGAGTTGCCGGGCCCGTGAACGTTCTCGTCCCTTTCCCACATTGCGTAGACTACAAGAGACAAGAATAGATGCCTTCAGTGAACCTCTGCCTCACAACTGGTTTTTTGGTTCCTTATTTACAAATTATCAGCCATGTCGAGAAAAAGATGGAGATCCAGGATGTGATTCTAGGTCCCATATGTAGCTTGATTCGATGAACTCGGTCAGCAGAGACTTGGTTCTGGACAGCCCTCCTTTCCCAGGATACACTGCGTTCTTTACGTCACGAAAGCATAGAGGATTCCTGAGTAGAACAGTGAAGTGCAAGTCAGATGACCATTTGTGGAGGATATTTTAGTTTCTTGTCATAGAAAGTAGACGGGACCTACTCTGTAAAGTTCCCTCCAGTGTTGTTTCCTAAGACGTCCCACTCGTTCTTAGGCAGTAATATTAGACGGTGATAGTCTTCCTTATGATGAACTGAGAGCTCCAACTCCTGAAAGTCCCGTCCTGTGTTGTAAACCGTGCGACTCCTATTCTGTCAGGATACAAAGTCAGTTTGCCCCATTTCTGCATGATGACCCGTGGGCTGCTCTCCGTCTTGTGTTCCAGAGGCTTCTCCAGCTTAGTGTCCTTTCTCTGTGCACATCCAGGCCTTTCCGTGAGGTCCTTAAGTGAAGACTTTTTCTTTTTTTTTTTTTAAAGATTACTTATTTATTTATTTGACAGAGAGAGAGAGATCACAAGGAGGCAGAGAGGCAGGCAGAGAGAGAGGAGGAAGCAGGCTCCCTGTTGAGCAGAGAGCCCAATGCGGGCCTCGATCCCAGGACCCTGGGATCATGACCTGAGCCGAAGGCAGAGGCTTTACCCCACTGAGCCACCCAGGCGCCCTTTAGTGAAGGCTTCTAACACGGGTTGGCCCACAGGTCAGCAGACCGCTCAGGCGAACGTGCGGAACTAGTGTAGGACGAGTTTTGAGTTAATCCATTGCATTTGTAAATATCTCCCGGCACAAAAAAATGTTCCTTCCTTCTTCGGACAGAACCTTGACAATCAGTGTCTTCTTTATACCATGTACTGCACAAGCCAGATCTGTTGTCCTTCCTCACTGGCTTCCTACTGACAGCTTCCCTAACATGCTTGGCAGTGTTTATTTCTTTTCTGCCCTCGGCTTCCATTAGGCTCAGAGAAAAAGAATCATCACCACATAAAGTCCAGAAAATAGAAGACTCTGGGGAGTATCCCCCCAACATGCCCTGTCCCAGCAGAGCCCCTGGTTAATGTCAGCATTTAAATTAGCTTCTGGGTGAAGAAACAGGTTTCACAACGAATAAATCGTGATTTGTTTTTTTACCATTACATGCATGATCTAAACCAGTTCTGTCCTGAGCATGAGCTAGTAGGAGGTCCTCACAATTAATTGTGAACAATATAAGTCTTTTTCTTTTCTTTTACTCTTGACCTAAGAACATGGTTCCAAGGAACACTTGTTTTTTTATCTGTAGTGTCAGCCCAGACTAGTTGGCTTTTATTGTTTATTTTGTATTACTGAACACTCGTCTGGGAGAAATCAGAACGAGATAGTACAGAAGAAGTAGGCAAACGGGAGGTTTCTTCACTTAAGACAAAGAGTCATGTCTACAGATCTTTTTTTCTTTCCTGAGGTTATTAGCACAGAACTAAATTTACCCGGTGTAATTAATTAGCACACACCAAACAACTCATCAACACTGATTCACTATTGTCACTTGGAAAAATTTTATTAGGAAAAAAGTAATTTTCCAGTTGAGTCATCAAATTGAATCTGGATAATTACATTGTAGTTGACAATAATTGTTTTGACAAATATGTATGAAATATGTCGAGTTCATTCAGCAGAAATGTGTTTCATTTTAGGAATGTGATATAGTTCAGAAGCCTCAAAAACTGTGTCTGTGAGAGAGTTGGGATTCCTTGTAGCCACGTCTTCTGGCGGAGATATTTGGACGCATTTGGGGGGAAGATGTGTTCTTGTTATTCCTCATATTGTACTCATGCATTTTGGTTGGTGGGACAATTAGGAGAGAAAAGAGTTGTCTAGAGGACAGATCTTCTAGCCATATTTGTAGCTGTAGCTGATTTCTCTGTATTCAGACCATGTAAGAAATCACTCTTGGGGTGATCTGAAAGCAATACCGTTTGAAATTCCATTTCAAAGCGATGCCGTTAGTGAACCACCCATGGAATTACATCTTATAGTCATATGAACTGACATAGGAAGGAAAATCTACCAGTTGCTATAATCTCACTAACGTGTACATGAAGAATAATGAATCCAAAAAATGTAAAAACCTTCACCCTGTAGTCTAGGTTTTTGTCTTCCCGTTTTTAGGTATCCACCTCTTACCGTATTGCTAATCAAAAGAAAATGGTATTTCAGCTCGCACGTACTCCATGCATCCACCTAAGCAGCAATGTGAAAATCTCACACTGTACTGACAGAGTGCTACTGTGGTTTCCTTAATAGTCTCACTTGGTTGGAACTCTTGAGGTGAAGAACCAGTCTTATTTATCATTGATTTTTCCTTTTTTAGTTAAGGTTCCCTATTGAGTATGATTCCTATTGAGTATGATTCTCAGGCTCCATTTCAGCTGTATTAACAACTTCATCCAGACATGCATCTGCCATTGACTCGTTTTTAATCTGGGGCACAGTTTCGTCTTTGGCAATTATTTCTATTTACACATATACTCATTTCACGGATTCTCACTTTTCTCAAACGGTCGTTTAAAGGGTGCAAGGGATGAAGCATGAAATTCTGTTCTGCGTGTATAAGAATCTGTACGCTTTCTTTGTCCCCAACCCTTTTCTCCTTCCAGCGTACATTGATAATGGCTGCCGGCAGCTTGGCACGTAACAATCCACGAGACTCTTGGTAGTTTGTAGACTTAGTCTATGCGAATTGGTAGAGAAGGCGTCAAGGATTTTCCACCTTGTCCTGTTTCAGTGCAGTTTCTGGTCTGATTTATGAAAAGCATTTATTTTTCACCAGCAGTTTCTTGCTTACATAACAATGTTTATTTCCTTTCTCTAATGAATTTAACATTTGCTGCTGCTGGAGACAATCGATGTTATCGTGTGCTTGTACATTTCTACTCAGTAAATAGAGCCGTTCGGGTCTGTAATCTCTGGTGAGCTTCAGATCTCCAACAGTCACATCCAGACCCGGACCAGCATTTGCAGTTTACAAGCATTTCCTTATTATGTTACCGTCTTCAATAAATAACAGTCAGCATTCATATATGATACCAATCCTTGCTTACAGTTTTCCTTCCACATTCCTTTTCTTGGCACTCAGTATTTCTTATACTTTGCATGATTTAGTTTTAGGGCACTTGCTAGCCTGTAGCTCATCCTCTGTTTATTTTATACTTGAGCTGCTTCAGAGCGTGGTAATAGGTGCTACCAGAGTATACAGCAGCTGAGGAAAGCTAGGACTCGCCCTGAAGGGTGGAATGCAGCAACTCTCATTGGGAGCCCTGACCTTCTGCAGTTGTGAAGTTAATTGCCTGCAGGTTCTTCACTTATATATGTGAATTAAGTAGCTTAGTACTTACCTATTAGATGTTAACAAAATGGTTCATTTGTAGCCATTTAATGAAAGATTTATTAAAGTCTTGTTTTATTATGAAGTCTACTTTGGCATTGATAGTTCATTAGTTATGTTCCCCTAGCTCTTTACCTTGCAGTTCAGTAATGCTTTGCTAATTATTAATGTATGATATTGCATATTAAATGACCTCTTTATTATTGCATTTTTTATTTAAATATTGAAATGTCCTGGGCTGCTTTAATGTGAGATCAGTTGCTGTATCTTAAAAAATATATATATACCTAAGCAGAAGTATTGCTTACTAAATTAATATATTCTCCCTTTCTCCCTCTTTTAATCTTCACTCTGAATGGTTCAGGGAAAGGCAAGACACCAGTACAGGCTTCGGGGATCAGCCCTCCTTTCCTATTAGAAACCCAGGCAGCAACCTTCATGTTGTGGCCTTATCGTACCAGGGAAAGTGTTCTGGGTGAAAAATGGTACTATCACCTGCCTGCTGATAACCAACTACCTTTAGCAAGATAGTAGGTAGTTAGATGCTCCATAATTGCAGATGTAACTTTAAGTAAAATATTCCTGGGAAGGTAAGCCACTGACTTAAGTTTACGGATGATACCATATCCTTTTATTGAAGACAGTTTGGGGGGGAAAGGAGAATATCACAGAGTATGGAAAAGAGATGCAAAAATGAAGCTAAGGTTACTGAACACCAATCTCAAAATTAGATCTGGGCCTAGGCTAAGAAATTCTTTATGATTATTATTATTATTATTATTATTATTATTATTATTATTATTATTTGCCCCAGGGGTACAGGTCTGTGAATCACCAACTTTCACGGCACTCACCATGCCACAAACCCTCCCCAATGTCCATCACCCATTCCCCCTATCCCTACCCTCCCACCCCCCAGTAACCCTCAGTTTGTTTCGTGAAATTAAGAGTCTCTTGTGGTTTGTCTCCTTCCTGATCCCATCTTGTTTCATTTTTTCCCTCCCTACCCTCCCCCAACCCACCTCCCTGCCTCTCAAATTCCTCATATCAGGAGATCATATAATAATTGTCTTTCTCTGATTGACTTATTTCACTTAGCATAATACCCTCTAGTTCCATCCATGTCATTGCAAACGGCAAGATTTTGTTTCTTTTGATGGCTGCATAATATTCCATTGTGTATATATACCACATCTTCTTTATCCAT